>JAZKJV010008192.1:0-600000 GCA_037367405.1 Ottelia alismoides
TGGAGGTGAAGGAGATAGGATACATTGTCCTTGCATAAGATGCAAAAATACTTTGACCTAAAATCGAACCATAATTTACGAGAATTTGATATTAAATAGTTTTTGGCTTCATTATATGAATTGGACATATCATGGTGAAGGAGTTATTTTAGAAGAAGATAGTAATGTCCAAGGTGATACTGAAAGAGATGTCTCTGAAACACATCACTGTGATGCTATGTTTGAGATGGTAGATAATATTCGAGGACATGACACTGATGAAATGATGGATTCACTTCCCAGATACCTTACGTGAAAAATACAAGATGCAGAGAAGCCATTATGCTTAGGAGTCAAAATGTCTCGATTACGTTTTCTTCTGGAGATGTTTAAGATAAAAGTGAAGAATCGGTGTACAGCGGTTACGATGACAGATGTCTTATAGTTGATTAGGGCATTATTAAATAATCCAGAAAGCTTTCCAACGGACTGGAAGGATGCTAAGTCAAGATTTCGTGCACTTGGACTGAACTACGAGAAAATTGATGCATGTTCGAACGACTGCATTTTATATTGGAAGGATTATTCAAACTTAGATACATGTCCTGACTGCAAAAGTAGCAGATATAAGAATATGGGTAATGATTCGAAGAGGAAAAAAACTGGAGAAGATTTTACGGTTCTTTCCTTTGATTCCCCGATTACAGCGATTATATTCATACGAAAGAACAACTAGAATGATGATATGGCATAGTAATATCAAAAAGAAAGATGTAACCGGTGTTATGCGACATCCATCAGATACAGAGGAGTGGAGCAAATTTTATGAAATGTATCCATCGTTTTCTGGAGAAGTAAGAAACGTACGACTGGGTCTTGCTTCCGACGGCTTTAATCCATTCGGAAATATGAGTACGAGTTACTCTATTTAGCCCTGTGATACTTGTTACATATAATCTGCCACCATGGATGTCAATGGCATCTTCTTTTATGATGATGTCATTATTGATACATGATCCTAAGGGGCCAGGTAATGCGATAGATACATATACGCAACCGTTGATTAATGAACTAAAGATTCTGTGGAATTCTGGAGTGAGTACGTATGACGCGGTAAAGAAAGAATTCTTTACAATGTGTGCTTCTTTATTGTGGACAATTAATGACTTTCCAGCATTTGCTAATTTATCGGGATGGAGTACGAAAGGTAAACTCGCATGTCCGGTTTGTATGGATAAAACACATTCGACATAGCTAAGTGCGAGTATGAAACATTGTTACTTGGGGACATCGTCGTTTCTTACCGGTAAGTCATAGATGGTTAAGAAGTGAAAATAATTACAAGTTTGATGGATAGTCGTTTGGACGTCGGTTAAGTTTGAATCACCGATCAGGAAGCACAATGTGGATGGAACAAAAAAATTTGGGCAACTACTCTCTAGGCCAATTATTTAAGAGGAAGGCAACTGATGGATGGAGAAAATAAAGTATATTCTTTCAGGAGCTACCCTATTGGCATACTTTACAGGTCCGTCATAACTTGGATGTGATGCGTATAGAGAAGAATGTTATGGAAAATATTCTTGCAATTTTAAATATTTCTAGTACTGCCAAAGACAGTTTGCGAGCTGATGAGCCATGGAATTGACCCTTTAAAAGTGTTGTTTTACTACTTGAAATTGTCATCGCAGTCGGGCCGAATCGGGTCATCAAAATAAGATGGTCGTATATTTTTTTTACTTGGCAAGAAACCAAGGTCGAACTCAGGGACACGAGCCTCTCTCGTATTATCCGGATTTTTATCTATTAAACCAAGTGTTGAATTGAAGACAAATAGGTCAAAATATGCATGAGGGATAAAACAAGACAAAGCATTAAAGAAAAGAAGAAACATGCATTTTTTATATTTTAATCATGCAGAAAAATGCAATGAGATGCAATGAAAATAAGCCCATGCATAAAAAATCTTGAGCAATTTGAAACCTTAGTTAATTTCAGACTTAATTTAAAAGACAGATTTAATGGACAAAACAAGGTATCCATTCAAGCATTAAAAGACACAAGGCTACTAAACTAATGCATGAAAATCATTGTATCCAAATTTAATAAATAAGCATGCCAATAAAAAGATCATCAAATAAGCTTCGAAATGGAACTGAAATCGACTAAAACAGAGATACGGTGCTCAAGATATACAAGAAAGAAGACAAGGGCATAAATGAAAGAAAACATGAAAAGATAACTACAAACAGGTCCCTGGAAGGGACTAAAATGTAAATATGAAAAAATGTGAGGCCTATCCTGTAAAATACCCACACGCACAGGGGTATTTTTGCAATTATTAAAACCCACGAGGGCATAATTGCAAAATACCCACAGTGTACGTGGACTGCACGTGATCCAGGACCTGGTTGCAAAATGGAGAAATCGGTGGGGCTTCTGCTCAAATTACCCAGATGGCACGTGTTGTGCACGCGCCATCCAGGTTCGGAGGAAGGCTCGGGCTCGGTAGAGGCTCGGTGTGCTTCGGCTAGCCTTGGGCAGCTCGAAGCTCCAGGAAGGCTCAGCTTAGGCTCAGGTGTACGATCCTCCAGGCTCGATAGTGGGCTCGGGGATGCCCTGTTGAAGACGCGTGGACGCCTGCGCGCCATTGGATCATTAGGATCCAACGGTCACAGGAGGATCCTCTGTTTGGTGACGTGGCCGCTCTTGCACCATTGGATTAGCTCCGAGGAGTATCATCCAATGGTGCCTGTAGCATCTTCCTTGGTTGCGGCTAGCAGCGGAGTTCGAGCTCCGGCGAAGGAGCCCAAGCTCCGCCACTTGATATCTGAAATGCTAACCTCCCTAGAGTTCTTTGAACGATCGTCGACGTAGCTGGAAGCTCGGACGAGCCGCCAAGTCTTTTGAAGAAGGTCGTCAAGGCTCAGGTATCGGCAACGGAGTCGATGAAGATTGCTCTGGTGAAGGCTCCGTTCATTAGATACTCGAAGACCTGCAACATTAGATTGATAGCCGAAGCAAGCAAGTGCGTTGTGCGTGCGACGTGGAGTGGAATGGGAGCTCTGGAGTGTAAAGAAGATGGGAGCTCGGAGCTCCTCCGCCATGGAGGGCGGAGGAGGTGGATAGGAGGTGATCTGGGGTTGTGGTGGATAAAGATGATGATCGAAGGCGGTACGTGAAAGGTGGAGTGATGGCGATGCTCGGGAGGCGAACGGTGAAGGGCGACAGGGGTGAAGCGACCTACAAAATTAAGAGAAATTAAAGAAAAAAAATACAAAAGGGAATCGGAAGGTTACCTGAGGTTGGGCGGAGGTAATGGCCTGGGCTTGAGGTCATCGGAGGACCTCGGGGTCATCACACATGTTGGCCGTCCGTTCCAGAGAGATATAGCGGGCACTAGGCGCCGCGACACCGTCTTGCTCGGCGGAGGGTCTCACCGAGCAGGATGGTCGTCTTCGCTCTATCCTCGCTCCTCCCCCTGTCACAGGGAGGAGGAGGAGTGCTAGGCCTCCTACCGCGTAATGGTGGACATCGGAAATGGGCGGAGGGAGCGAGGTATTTGAAGGGTGAAGGCAGTGGATTGGCTGGTGAGGCCGTGGTTGCGAGGGGATTATGGAGTGACTGGAGAGGTCAACGTGGGTTAATGGAGGGCTTGCAAAGATGAGGGATGACTGGTGACGGTCGTGGAGCTTCCGGGTAGTGAAGGTGGTGGCTGTAGACGCGGGGAAAATGGAAAGGGTGAGGCTTCCGCGCGAGGTAGCGAACGTGGGAGAAAGGGGGTACCCGGAGGTAGATGATGACCTGTGGCCATTGGATTTGGGGATCCAACGGAGGACGTTTGAGCGCTGAAGAACGACCCTGATGAGATCTAGGATGATAGGATCGAAGGGTCGTAGAGTCGCCACAAGTCGCCTTGGCGATAAAGTGCAAGCGGACGGGTGCGATGCGAAGGAGGCGCTGCTAAGATGTCACCACATGTCAGGTGAATGGGCAGGCGGAGGCGGGCGGCTGAGATGTGAGATGGAGATGATCGAATGGTGGGGAGTTCAGGCGGTGATAGACGGTGGCGATCCTACGATCATACGGTCATCGGGCAGTTGAACAGGTGACAAGTGGCGCAAGGGGACATGAGGCACTAACGGATGGCATAGATGGGGCCAAGGGCTTGATCGAACGATGAAGAAAAAGGCCGGCGTGGAGAGTGTGGAGTCGTTGGATCAGAGGAAGATCCAACGGCCCAGAGCGCGGGAGGACGATGCAAAGGGGAGCGGGCCACGTGGCTCACCCAGAACGGGCCACATGGCCCAATCAGATTATTCCAAACAAAAAATCTGATTTTTTAGGGTGATAATGGCCGAATTTGAGAAAACTCAAAACATGAAAGTTGTAGATCTTGATAAGATCTACAAGTTTCATGTTGACCCAAATTGGAGATGAGATCAAATGAACACTCGAAATATTTTTAAGGGTATTTTTATAGCTAAAAATACCACGAATTTAGTTTTGATATATTTTTTTGTGATTTTTAATTTATTAGGGACTCTGATAATTACATAACTTTGTCTGGATTTTATTGACATAAAGCTAAGCAAGGAGGTTAATAATGAGAAATTAAGATGATGAAATTGGGTTTCATCACCCCCCTATACTTAAACTATGCTCGTCCTCGAGCATCAAAGAAAAAAATGAATAAGCTGGATTAACCCCCTTGTGCACGTGAGTACATGATCCAATCTGTTCAAGTCTACTCAACTTTAAAGGTCTAAGATTCTCGAGTTCAACCCAGCCTTAATCAAGAGGCGCCCAAATTCCTCTAATTCTCCAGACTCTCTCTGATGTACATAAAATCTAAAGATATGGCATTTAGTGTTGACTGCGATTCCGAGAGTAGAGTCAAATCATCACCCAAAGTCTTGGTTCAAGAAAATCTCCTAAGGACTCAATCCTCAACACTAGGGAATAAATCAAATCTTGCATCCAGTCCACCATCTCTTTAGTTGTCAGGCTTAGAACATGTAGATGGCAGGCCAATAATGGAGGGTATGGGATTGTGTCATTTCTTCTCTCCCTCTCATTGGAACAAGGATTCTCTCTAGTGCCTTTTTACGCAACACTTTTTTTTGGTGTGATCAGTGCGTCCGTCAAGAGAAGTTGGAGCCGTCTGCACTTGTTTTCCTGGGAGTACACTGGGGTGTGTCTCTTTTGAGTACCTATCATACCTCTACACCCAGACTTGTAGCATTTATGACGCAGAGCCCTTTTTTGGTGCAAGCCCGACTCCTTGTCCAAATAGCGGTGGTCCAAGTGGACACTTTGAAAAGTTTGGGAGCGCTCGCCTTTGGTGGAAGCTCTTTGATATTTGACTTGGTGGAATGAGAGCTTTTCTTTGAAATTTCATTGATTTGTATAATTTTGGCTAGCTCCACTGCTTTTACCAAGAGTTGGCGCACATTGATCAACAATTTTTTATTTATTCACACCCTGGCACTTAGGTCAATGTCAAGAGATTAGTATAAGAACCAAGTTCTCATACTGGCTAATATTTGCTGACACTCAGGTTTCATGAAGCCTCCAAAGATTTTATCCCATCCTCAAGCATCATTAGATCAAATCCAAACTCGAATTCCTCATCCCAATCCCTCAGGTGAAAATTCAACTCATCTCATCAAAATCGCAGTCGTGTATGTGATGTGCTGATCATATTCTTATTGTCTGAGACTAAGCATGGAATATAGCATGCAAATCTAGAAACCTAGGGGAATGTGGATGATTAAGTCTATGACCCTGATGGCTAAAGCTGGTTAACCTAAAATCTCAAAGACCTCATAAAACTAAGTCTCCTTGATCATTTCAGATCCTGGGTGGAAGTGTAAATGTAGAGGATCAATCCAACTCCTTCATTCAAAAACAAAACAATTTTTTTTGAACTTCAAGAGATATTAGGACTGCCTAGGCTCAATTAAGCATCTGCATTCAGCCAGTATGGATGTAAGTACAGGCCGAAGCCCGTTGCTTGAGGACGGGGCCCTTACGTGATGTCCTCTAAACCATACAATCTGCTAAGGGCGAACCCTCACTGAACGTGGCTACTTAATTGGGCTTAATAGTCACTAACGACTCCTAAAGGATTTTGGGGGTTTTCTCATTTTTATGGATTTTAGTTTAAAGGTAAAACACAGGTTAGACTCAACTTTCCTTGAAAAGAGATAGAAAATTTTCAAAACCATGTCACACAAATAAAAAGTTTTCAAAACATTTTCAAAAGATTTTTTTTTCAAAACAAGGAAAAATCATTTTCGAAAATATTTTTATCAAAATAGCGTAACATAGTACAGGAAAAAGCCGTGAAAAACATTTGAGTCCACTTAGTCCAAAGAATATTACTTTAGCAAAAAAGTTTTAAATGTTTCAAAATTTTCGGATTATAGCTAAAGTAAGTATATTGTATATAAGGTATACCCCCCTATACTTAAACTTTGCTATGCCCTCATAGCACTAGATGTTACAAGTCCATAGGTCCATTTAAATATAGAGAAATATACGGGAGCTAAGAGGGGCTCCCCCTATACTTAGGTTAGAACTAACCTAAGTATAAAGGCAAGGAAAGGAGAGTAGAGCAAATCACAGGGACTCGGGTTTCCCCTATACTTAGGCTTAGATTAGCCTAAGTATAAAGATGGAATTTGATGCTGGAGAGACCCAAGGTGAACGGCGGAGAAGGATGGATTTACAAGTGAGCGGATGAATCTACGGAGATGGATGGAGTGACTAAGGCTCTGGGGAGTGTATCAAAGCAAACATAGCTCAATCAAGCAAGCAAGACCCTCAATTTCACCAACTCACACATGAAACCAACCATGGTTGGTTTATTATCTTGTCAGTTTTATTGGTGATAAAACATTTGATGCTTACGCGGAGAAAAAAAATGTTAAGTGAAAAATCAATGTGGGTGTTGCTCTCCCAAAACCAAATTTTACTCCATTTTTGGTTGACTTGCAATTAACAGTCTCAATATTTCTTAAGGTTGTCACTGATTAATGTGAGCACATAAACCAAGCATTCATCGTCTACCTTTCATTCCCATTTTTCATTAATCCTAGGTGATCAAGCTAGGAAGAGAAACCGAGAAAAACCATGTATTCGATAAAAACCGCGATCTAGACTAAGCGATAATACATGCAGTGACTTGGCAAAAATCCGTGAAAAACTTGGGCTGTTTTGAAAATCAAAATCAATATGTATGCAAGTCGATCAAAAAGCCGCACCTAACATGCTTCTATTAGCAGGGAAAAATTTCTTTTAAATTTGGCTAAGTCAAGCGAGGCTAGGTGCGTCTTTGATTAATGTGTGTCCTACCTACGAGCAAGCTCATAAAAATATGAATTTTAAAATAAGCTCGAAGAGCCGCGTGCCTGGTTCTAGGTCGACACTCAAGTGGGGACGGTCCCCACACAACCACATATAATCGTTCGTTTACAAACACGAGCCTTCGATCGAAGACCGCTGTAAAGACCGTTATTACATGCGACAATGAGATGCAAAAATGATTTTTTTTTCTTTCTTCACGACGTACTCCAAGCATGCTTCTGCATCTTCTCGCAGCGGGTAGCTCCTGCTCCTCGTCTCCTTGAATCATTAAGGGCCTTGCCACAAAAACAATGGTTAGAGATCGATAGAGAAGAAAATTTTATAATGCAAGACAATTTGACAACTTGAACTATAAAAGAAAACACTTATTTAAATAAATGAAAATCCAAAAAATATAAGAAATGAGTCGTGTCCTCGGCAACGGCGCCATTTGATGAGCGTGGAATCGGCCCTTTAAAAGTGTTGTTTTTACCACTTGAAATTGTCATCGCAGTCGGGCCGAATCGGGTCATCAAAGACCATCTCATTTAAATATAACAATCAAAATAAGATGGTCGTATATTTTTTTTACTTGGCAAGAAACCAAGGTCGAACTCAGGGACACGAGCGTCTCTCGTATTATCCGTATTTTTATCTATTTAACTAAGTGTTGAATTGAAGACAAATAGTCGAAGTATGCATGAGGGACAAGACAAGACAAAGCATTAAAGAAAAGAAGAAACATGCATTTTTTATATTTTAATCATGCAGAAAAATGCAATGAGATGCAACGAAAATAAGCCCTGCATAAAAAATCTTGAGCAATTTGAAACCTTGGTTAATTTCAGACTTAATTTAAAAGACAGATTTAATGGACAAAACAAGGTATCAGTTCAAGCTTTAAAAGACACAAGGCTACTAAAATAATGCATGAAAATCATTGTGTCCAAATTTAATAAATAAGCATGCCAATAAAAAGAACATCAAATAAGCTTCGAAATGGAACTGAAATCGACTAAAACAGAGATACGATGCTCAAGATATACAAGAAAGAAGATAAGGGCATAAATGAAAGAAAACATGAAAAGATAACTACAAACAGGTCCATGGGAGGGACTAAAATGTAAATATGAAAAAATGCAAGGCCTTCCCTGTAAAATACCCACACGCACAGGGGCATTTTTGCAATTATTAAAACCCGTGAGAGCATAATTGCAAAATACCCACAGTGCACGTGGACTGCACATGATCCAGGACCTGGTTGCAAAATGGAGAAATTGGAGAGGCTTCTGCGCAAATTACCCAGATGGCATGTGCTATGCACGCGTCATCCAGGTTCGGAGGAAGGCTCAGGCTCGGCAGAGGCTCGGTGTGCTTCGGCTAGCCTTGGGCGGCTCGAAACTCCAGGAAGGCCCGACTTAGGCTCGGGTGTACGATCCTCCAGGCTTGGACAATGGGCTCGAGGATGCCCTGTTGAAGACGCGTGGACGCCTGTGCGCCATTGGATCATTAGGATCCAACGGTCACAGGAGGATCATCTGATTGGTGACATGTCTCCTCTTGTACCATTGGATTAGCTTCGAGGAGTATCATCCAATGGTGCCTGTAGCATCTTCCTCGATCGTGGCTGGCAGCGGAGTTCGAGCTCCGGCGAAGGAGCCCAAGCTTCGTCACTCGATATCTGACTTGTCGGACCTCCCCAGAGTTCTTTGAACGATCGTCGACGTAGCTGGAAGCTCGGACGAGCCGCCAAGGCTTCTGAAGAAGGTCGTCAAGGCTCAGGTGTCGGCAACGGAGTCGATGAAGATTGCTCTGGTGAAGGCTACGTTCATTGGATACTCGAAGATCTGCAGCGTTAGATTGATAGCCGAAGCAAGCAAGTGCGTTGTGCATGCGAAGTTGAGTGGAATGGGAGCTCTGGAGTGAGAAGAAGATGGGAGCTCAGAGCTCCTCCGCCGTGGAGGGCAGAGGAGGTGGATCGGAGGTGATCTGGGGTTGTGGTGGATAAAGATGATGATCGGAGGCGGCGCGTGAAAGGTGGAGTGATGGCGAAGCTCGGGAGGCGAACGGTGAGGGGCGAACAATGGCGAAGCGACCTACAAAATTAAGAGAAATTAAAGAAAAAAATACAAAAGGGAATCAGAAGGTTACCTGTGGTTTGGCGGAGGTAATGGCATGGGCTCGAGGTCATCGGAGGACCTCGGGGTCGTCGCACATGCTGGCCGGCTGTTCCAGCGAGCTCAAGCGGGCACTACGCGCCGCGACACCGCCTTGTTCAGCGGAGGGTCTCACCGGGCAGGATGGTCGTCTTCGCTCTATCCTCGCTCCTCCCCCTGTCACAGGGAGGAGGAGGAGGTCCGGGCCTCCTACCGCGTAAAGGTGGACATCGAAAATGGGCGGAGGGAGCGAGGTATTTGAAAAGTGAAGGCAGTGGATTGGTTGGTGAGGACGTGGGTTGCGAGTGGATTATGGAGTGACTGAAGAGGTCCGCGTGGGTTAATGGAGGGCTTGCGAATATGAGGGATGACTGGGGACGGTCGTGGAGCTTCAGGGTAGTGGAGGTGGTGCCTGGAGACGCGGGGAAAATGGAAAGGGTGAGGCTTCCGCGCGAGGTAGCGAACATGGGAGAGAGGGGGTACCCGGAGGTAGATGATGACCTGTGGCCGTTGGATTTGGGGATCCAACGGAGGACATTTGAGCGTTGAAGAACGACCCTGATGAGATCTAGGATGATAGGATCGAAGGGTCGTAGAGTCGCCACATGTCGCCTTGGCGATAAAGTGCAAGCAGACAGGTGCGATGCGAAGGAGGCACTGCTAAGATGTCGCCACATATTAGGTGAATGGGTAGGCGGAGGCGGGCGGCTGAGATGTGAGATGGAGATGATCGAATGGTGGGGAGTTCAGGCGGCGATAGACGGTGGCGATCCTACGATCAAACGGTCATCGGGCGGTTGAACAAGTGACAAGTGGCGCAAGGGGACATGAGGCGCTAACGGATAGCATAGATGGGGCCAAGGGCTTGATCGGACAATGAAGAAAAAGGCCGGTGTGGAGAGCGTGGAGCCGTTGGATCTGAGGAGCATGGGCGGACGATGCAAAGGGGAGCGGGCCACGTGGCTCACCCAGAACGAGCCACGTGGCTCAATCAGATTATTCCAAACAAAAAAATTGATTTTTGTGGGTGATAATGGCCGAATTTGAAAAAAACTCAAAACATGAAAGTTGTAAATATTGATGAGATCTACAAGTTTCATGTTGACCAAAACTGGAGATGAGATCAAATAAAGACTCGAAATATTTTTAAGGTTATTTTTAAGGCTAAAAATACCACGAATTTTAGTTTTGATATATTTTTTTGTGATTTTTAATTTATTAGGGACTCTGATAATTACAGAACTTTATCTGGATTTTATTGACACAAAGCTAAGAAAGGAGGTTAATAATGAGAAATTAAGATGATGAAATTGGGTTTCATCACGAGCCAGACGTGATCTAATACAGGTGGGTATCCGACCCGAATTACATCCGATTGAGTCAGACTATTCTAAAGTAATAATTCCCGATGCAGTGTATACTTTATCCAGTGCTGACAAAGGTAAGATACTCAATTTTATTAAATCAATTAGAGTATCTGATGGATTCTCCTCTCAAATTAGCAGATGCATAAATATGGTGGAAAGAAAGATATCGTCATTAAAAAGTCATGATTGTCATGTACTGATGCAAGTTCATTTCCCATTGGCGATCAGAGGAGTTGTACATCCTGATGTTTTGCATCCACTAGTTGAACTCAGTCAGTTTTTTAAAGTCCTGTGTTCGAAGATTTAGATCCGGAAGTGTTGTTCAGACTAGAGACAGAAAGTGTTATCACTTTATGTAAGCTGGAGCAGCTCTTTCCACCTATATTTTTTGATATAATGGTACATATAATTATTCATCTTGATAGCGAAGCTCGAATATGTGGTCCTGTGCAGTATCGATGGATGTATTCATTGAAAGATACCTACGGAAATTAATGAATATGGTGTTTAATAAAGCAGCACCTGAAGGTTGCATTACCGAGGGATATTTATGTGAAGAATGTATCACATTTTGTGACATGTATATGGATGATGGCAAGAGTATTAGATTCGATCGGTTCGAACGAAATAATGATGGTGAGTTATGGACAGAAGATCCAAACAAACTTTGGATTTCTCAACAAAATGGACGAGCTATCCTAAAGAGTGTCCGTCGTAGTATTTCAGACGATGAAAGAGACCTTAATCATTATTATATTTTGATGTAAGTAGACGAGGTTGATTCTTTCTTTGAAGAGTTTCAGTCAACAACCACTAGCAAATCAGACTTTCTGAAATGGTTCGGGGATAAAATTGAACTATTAAAAGTTACCAAAGATGAACGGTGGAGCACGAATCTCGATATAATCCACAGGAGTCCATACTCATTAGTAGTATCACATTCCGACTATATTGTTAATGGATTTAGATTTTGAAAAAAGTCAATTGATGAAAATAAAGCATCACAGCTTTCTGGAGTAATAGTGAAGGCCGATCTCAATGCTGAAATTGACGAATACTATGGCGAGATTATTGATATACTAGAAATCAGTTTTACACATGATGCAAGGTGTGTTCTATTTCATTGCATCTGGTTCGATGTGGGTCGAGTTGGATTAGGTTACAAGAAGGATAGAAATGGAGTTCTCTCTTTAAAGCAAACATGTCGGTTACAAACCAATGAGCCGTATGCGCTTGTCAGTCAGGTAGAACAGGTCTTTTATATTCCAGATAACTCAGTTAGTGGATGGATTATACCCATTAGAACAACAACGAGAGATTTCTTCGATGTAAACGAAGAGGAAGATGCACTAGACAATGACGTTGCATGCCAAAATAACTCCAGTGATTTTTTCATGAAATATTAGACATCGACGTTGGTACTAGCAATATCCGGTAATGTTTTTTTATTTTTAATTTCAAATAATTGAATTTATTGTCATCTATCTAATGTATTTTTTTGAAATAACTCCTTTTGAATTTCAGAGATGGCTCCTAGACCTAGACGTATTCGGGAGGTTCCAGAACCACCTCAGCAGCAACAGGGAGGTTCTTCTGATGCAGGTAGTGGAGGTACTCCGAGATGATGTGGACCGTATCAGTGTAGATTTTTGGATCGTCTTGCACCCGGGAAGACGTTACATGTGCGTATTGTTGGCAGAGATGCGGTTGGAGAGAACTCCACGGAGTTTCAGAGCTACCTTGGCCAGGTTGCTTGTACACGTGTCCCCATCACTACCCACGACTTTCGGCAGCTTCCTCATGCTGTCAAGGCTGCCATACTTTCTGATTTGGAGGTATTTTAAAATCAAAAAACCATTTTTTATTAAGTTTATATACTAATGTTTATTATATTTGTTGTATAAGGCTGTCTTTACATGGGAACGAAATGCCCATGTCGATTCCCAGATTCTCTCCCATGCTGCTGAGTTGTTGCGTCGATACAAGGGACGCGTAAAGGTGAAGGTACGAAGATATTTATATTTTTATTTCTGAAGATTTAAGATTAACGATATTTATTTTTCCATCTTTAGTATTACAACCCCCAAATTCCATATGAGCAGCTTGTGCAGAACGTCTCAACTGGTGTTACACCAGAACAATGGAGGGAGTTGATTAATTATTGGTCCAGTGAGGAATTCACGGTACGTACATTGTTTACTTTTTATTCGTTTTATGCTTGTACTAACATTGTTTAATTTCAGTCGATTTCTACCAAAAATATGGCGAATCGATCCAAAGGCTTTCGATCCACCCATAAGATGGGAAGAAAGAACACCAACCAATTTAAGGATGACTTTGTAAGTATTTAAATAATTTCTAGAATTATTAAGTTTGAGTGTAGAATTTATTTTAAAAACTTCTCTTATGTTTTTTTAGTTGAGGGATAAACGAACGAGAAATGACCCGCATAGAGGTTTTTGCTGGGTCCAAAAGCCGGGATTTAGGAGGAGAAGTGCAGTGGGTTGATGACACCTACGCACCAATTCATGTAAGTAATATTTATTTTTAATTTATATAGTGACTTAAGTTATTATATTGGCAATATTTATAATTTTTATACATGCAGGAAGAAATGATTAGGCTCTCTACCACCTCCTCGCTAGACAGCACGGGGACGAGCACTCCCCCGTTGTCGACCGATGATGCATTCCGTCAAGCCACTGGTTCGGAACACAGTGGATGCATCAGTTGCGGAGGACGTGGAGAAACGATCCGTACATGTTACGGAATGGGTGGTGCAAGTGGGTCGCACTCTTCCTTGCAAGGGAGCCAGAGATAAAGAGAGATGGAGAGGGAGCTGTAGGAGGTAAAGGAAAGATGTATGCACAAGATCAAGAGATGGCGAAGATGCATTTGGAAATGGTGATTGTCATGTCCTTTATAAGCCGTCTTCAAAGTCAAGCCACGCCACTGTACAACCAACACGTCTCGGCGACGATGAGGAAAGTGAGGAGGAGAGCGATAAGAGTGAAGGATCGGAGTAGATAACAATGCTTGTAGTAAATTTTAGTTTTTTGTTGAACATTTTATTGTAATATTCTAGTAGTGCCTAAGACTATGTAGTATTGACAAACAAGTTCTTTATAACTATAAAGTGTCTTATTTATATCTTGAATTTTGAGGTTATGGAATGGGTTATTTGATTTTAACAGAGGGAGCGTGAAGAAAATACCATGAATCTAGTATTTTTTCCAGTCAGGGATTATTGGGGACGGTTATAACCGTCCCCTATGGTGCTACAGAAACATCCCCCTGTTGAGGATAGCTCAAAGATTAATGGGGACGGTTACAACCGTCCCCTATACGCTTCTGTTGGCGTCGCTATAAACCCCATACTAGATGGGACGGTTACAATCGTCCCCTATACGCTTCTGTTGGCGTCGCTATAGACTGACTATATGGGACGGTTACAACCGTCCCATATACGCTTCTATTGGCATCGCTATAGACCCCATACTAGATGGGATGATTACAACCGTCCCCTATATGCTTCTGTTGGCATCGCTATAGACCCCAAACTAGATGGGACGATCACAACCGTCCCCTCTGCATCTCAAGAGGACAGTTCCGACCGTCCCCAATGGTTGACATCGGCAGAAGGACCTAATGGGGACGGTGTAAACCGTCCCCACAGGTCTTCTGTGCTCGTCACAAAATGTTTGACCATTAGGGACAGTGACAACAATCGTCCCCCTAGCTTCTATTATGGGGACGGTTACAACCATCCCTACTATTCATGTTACTAGGGACGGTTGTAACCTTCCCCAATGTTAATTATTAAAGGGACGGTTTCAACCGTTCCCAATGGTTTATTAAAAGAGACGTTTGTGAGAACCGTCCCATCTACGCAAATGAGACGGTGGCAGACGGGACGGTTCGGAGACCGTCCCCTTTGATCAGATGGGACCGTTATTACTACAAAGAGGACGGTCCTTGACCGTCCCCTTCGAGCCACCGGCCTGTAGTGAGGTTATCTGGGAAATTATTTAGGGGATTCAAGAGGCATATGGAGGTGACAGTGAGGTCTCAAGTGAGGCAGAGGAACATACCTCGATGGGCCGGATCTACAAGGATCTGGGTGGACTAGATAAGGTGAATGATGAAGAAACGATAGGGGAAGGTAGTGGAATGGCTGGATGGGTCTGAACTAGGGTGTGACAGTGGTACACGATGGCCAGAGATCTAGAGCTCCAGCAACCTAAGACCAGGTTAAACTAAGCTAACGAGATAATGAAAGCATGAAATACAATGTAAAATCAAAAGACAATAATTAAAATTACTAAAAATTATGGAAAGAAACCTCTTCTTGTCCTAAGGCCAAGGAGATTTGACCGCATGGAGCGAAGCTTCGGCGATTGCTAGGAACCGTTTTCTACGCCTCTCCTCTTCACTGCGGACCACATAATCATCTCAAGTCACGAGCCGCATCACCACCAAGGCACTCAGAGGGGCTAAGATTGGGAAAAAGGATGACCAACCTCAAAAGAGGTGGAGATGGGTATTTGTATAGGCTAGTGGGGTGGATACTTCGATGGGAGGTGGCATGTGAAAGAGAAGAGATGGTGAGGGATATATGGTCGTCGTGAATCACGAATGAAAGATCAACATCTTTGATGAAGGAGGTACAAGGTCTCGAAACCTATATCATGGCAGAAAAAAATCGAGAAGAGAGGAGGTTCAACTACTATGACACGGCTATTTCTGGGGTCAGAGGAGTTGACCCAGGGTCAATGGAAGAAGGTCTCCATTGGTCCAACTGGACCGCTAGGAGACAAAGTAGGTAAATAAAACTTATTAAATTATTTAAAAATAACAATTGATTTTTATTAATTTTATGTTAAAACATAAATTTTTTTATTATTTTATGTAGTATTTTATTATGAATATTATTTATTTTTACAACTTTGTTTATTATAGGTTACTTTGTACAAGTATAAATGTAGATATATTTGCATATATGATATATATTTTATTTTTTTGTATTTTAAATTTTATTATTTTGTACACATAATTTATAAACCTATAACTTATTTAAATACACTTAAATGTATTTTTATTTTATTTTTTGTAGTTATTTACCAATTGAAATAAATATGTGTATTTATTACACAGGTATAAGTATGTACAATTCATATATATTTTTTAATTCCATTATTTAGTTTCTTGTATTTTTAATTATTTTATTTTTGTTTTTTGATGTATATGTATTCATATAATATTTACAAAATTATCAAAATATAAGAGAATGAAAGATAAAAAGAATAAATAAAATGAATTTTTTATTCAGGTATAATGTATAATAATGGTCCAAAATCTAACTTTTGCATCTTATCTCCAAATTAAACAATCAACCTTCATTAAATCACTTATTAAAAGTTATATACAATTAAAGGTGATTTTGATTAATTTTGAGGTCATATGGAGGAGATATAAATATGCGAATTTTGGTTTTGGACTTTTATTCTGGGTATAGAAAGCACAATATGTATTATTTTTACATGAATAAATTGTGTTTTTCTATGCACTTTTATCTACAACTTTCATGGGCAAAGTTTATTGATTTGAGGTACTAATAATAAAGTATAAAATAAGTCCCAATTTGGACTTATTGAAGACTTGGAAATTAGGGTTTCTTGTATTTATTGGCCCTTATCTCCCTCTACTTTATTCCTTGTCGACCCGGTCATCATGATGCCTAGCTCTCATGTGTTAGTGTCATTTAATACGTATGGTATTTCATTCTTTTTCTTTTCTTTTCTTCATTCTTATATTTTGGCTTTAAATACAATATTTTATACAATATTTACATAATAAATAATATGTGTTATTTTAGGTAAAATAATGTTATTTGCATGCATTTAGCTAGGGTTTAAAGGCCAAAATGAATGAATAAAGGTGATGAATCAA
Source organism: Ottelia alismoides (assembly GCA_037367405.1). Taxonomy (NCBI): domain Eukaryota; kingdom Viridiplantae; phylum Streptophyta; class Magnoliopsida; order Alismatales; family Hydrocharitaceae; genus Ottelia; species Ottelia alismoides. The sequence continues at coordinate 16,802 of JAZKJV010008192.1, forward strand.
AGATTCATCACCCCCATTATACTTGTCTTTGCTAGTCCCAAGCAAACACTTATTCTTATAAGTACACAAAAGAAAAATAGATAAAAGAAAAAGAAAGAACTTGGATTGATTTTAGCTTTTGAACTTGTCTTCATAATATCAAAGTTTGGAGCTTAGTCAGACCTTTGGATTTTAGGTGTGGTCGGAACCTTGTTTGGGAACCGGACTTGCAATACAACAGTCTTTGAGAATCACAAAACTATGCCCATGTCTTCTCAAAAGTTAGGTCAGAACATATCGATGTCATACTCAATCGCTTATGACTATGAGTCTATCATGTATAGTGTGTGTGATATGTATCTCCTCTCGGATGAAGCGGTAAATGTCCGTCCTTTCCAAATGGTGACCCTATTTCGCCAATCCAGCAACTCTTTCCTCGAGAAGCGGAGTATTCCCTTCTAAGTTCAAGAACAATCAACTCAAGAAGAGGATGTAGAGGAGAGAATGGACGATAGCCAGTGTAACTACCTATCCTAGGATGCTTGACCAGTGTAGCCAAGTCATAGGCTACAACCTCACATGGATTTGACTTTGAAGCTCAAGCTTGCTTATTGAATACATACATGATCCGACAGAATTGATTTTTTTCATTGATTTGCCAATCTATTTTTGGAGTTTTTTTAAATACTATGTACAACAATATTTACATAATGGCTTTTTCCTCTTGAGATAGTAGACTGTCCCTCTTTTGAGGCATTATTGCAACCCACAACTCCTATCATTAGACCTCATGGCTACTTGATTGGGTCATGGTACATTGGCCATAGATGTGTGATTTCTGATGTTTCCATTAGCTTGTGTCTCATGCTAGCAAATCTAGCCCTCTACCACTTCAACTAAGTTGAGCAGGGTGCAAGGTTATGGTGTGTAAGTTAGGTCACTGTTGACAAGATTCAAGCATGTGTTCTGAAATATTCTACTTAGGCAATCAAGATGACACTGAACTAAATCTTTTGGTCTCAAAGAATTAAGTCTAGTAGACCTGAAGTGTCTCAATTCCGGTTCCCTTAAGGTTCTCGTGATTAAGTAGATTTACGTTCAATCAAGTTTCAATCCTCATGTTTTACTTAGACTTGTTCAATTGTAATAGTCAATCCGAAAAATGCAAATGCTATGCACAATGCAGAAAATATTTTTGTGATGTAGCTTTCTTATTTTGAACTTTTGTGGACTCTTAAAAACGTTTTTGCAATTTTTTATGCAATTTTGAAAACATTTTACAAATTTTTATAGTTTTCTGGTTTTGAAAATTTTTAGTTATTTTTCAAAAATAAAAGAATGTTGTCAAATAATTTTGTGCACATATTTACACGGAGTGCATTTGTTATTTACAAGAATTTAAGTGAAAGAATCTACACAAAGTATTTATAAATTTATGTACAAGGTTTGTAAGGAATTTCTATAGTCCTCAAAATAATTTGCAAAGAGTTTGACAAACATTTTGAAAACATTGTTTTGAAATAATAATTTGACAAATATTTTTTGTAAATATTTACAAAATTTGAAAATCATTTTGCAAAGATTTTTCAAACAATATGTATAGATTTTTCAAAATAATGTTGCAACTATTTTCAAAACCATTTGCAAATAGATTTTCAAAATATTAGTCAAACAAAAGAAAATATTTTTTTACAAACAAGACATTTTTACTATGGGTTTGAAAACATTTTACAAAATATTTTTAAACAATTTTACAAAAAGATTTTTAAAAGAGATTTTCCAACCATTTTTCAAACAATTTGCAAAAATTTTCCCATGGTTATTAGCCGTAATTACAAAGAATTTTGTGCATATAATAAATTTTATTAATTTTCCTTATTATTTAAAATATGAAAGTACGAGTTATAGCTAAATTATATACGGTATATACGACCCCCTATACTTAGCTTGAGTTGTCCTCATATTTCAAAAAGAAAAGAGAAGACAAAACTCGTAATGTATAAAAGATCCTATACTCCAATGACTAAAGAATAAAGGCTGAGAAGTCTGTCATCCCCCTATACCTAAGATCAATTAATCTTAAGTATAGAAAAATGTATTCTACATGCAGAGAGGGTCGATGGTGGGAATAAACAGGTCACAACTCAGTCTGTATCGCCCTTAGGGCAAAATATCCCTAAGTATAGACAGAAATATCAACAAGACAAGAGACAGTTGAGGGGGAAAAAGAAATCGATAAAAATTTGTTGGGAGAATGTATGCATTATACCCCCTATACTTTGAGTAAGAGAGCCCTAAGTATAGGCAATAATAGAAGTGATGAAACAGAAAGAAGAATGAACACTCAACTCATCCACCCCCCCCCCCAATACGTAGGATAAAGTACGTCCAAAGAAAAGCCACCATACAGAACGAGGTGGATGAGAGATACAATAGACGGAAGGAATGAAACAAATGCGGATATACAATGTGACAGTACAATGATCAAGAAGGTAGAAAGTGTACCCACTTTCATGACCGCTACGTGATGGATCTCAATAGGTGCAAGTTGATATCAGGGTCAACAACTGACACATCCCTATCAGGATCGACATTGTAAAGATCCTCAATAGTCTCAAAGCGAAAAGGCACGAACTCATCGGTGGAAGTAGTGTGGTCACGTTCATCCTAGGAAGTCTCACAAATCTCAAAATGAAAAGGCACGAACTCATATATTGAAGTAGTGACTTCATGTCTAGCCCGTGAAGTCTCTCCTAATTCTGCCTTTCGTACTAATGTGTCCATGATATAAATGCCGTAGATGTCATCAACACATCACCAAGCACAAGAAGAGGGAACTCCAAGGTCTATGATATCTGAGTCTCCTCCCTGAAGAAGAATTCTCTATTCTCAGTCTCATCCATGATAAAATAAAACTTTCTAATATTAGCATATAGGTCATAGTCCTCGGGGTCGGATGACACATGTAAACTCTCATCAGATGTGAGTCTCTAGTCCATGGTGGGTGCAGTGATCAAGACGCTCTCGTTATCAGAATGAAAGTGTATCTCCACAGATACATAATTAATAACGCCTCTCCCAGAAGTGAGGAAGGGTAGTCCCAAGATGATTGGAGAGTGTCTCCATGAGGGCGGAGGTCTCCATGGTTAGTACAACAAAATCAATAGTGAAGCTCATGCCTTGGATCTAAATGACAACATTCTCAAGAATACCCATTGGCCTCTATATTGATACTTCAACAAATTGACAAATCATCCTCGTTTTCTTGAGAGGCCCTAGATGAAGAGATTGTACCAGTGAGAAGGGTACTGTATTAATCTATGCATCACCGTAAAGTAGAGTATTATCATTCATGTGGTCAGAAATGATACATCTCGCGGGAGGTGTACTAGTGTCCCCTTTCTTATAGAGTGGATGGTGTGTAATGGTGTAGGTAGTGGACATGGTGAGAAGATGTCGATCGAATCTGCTTCGTTGCTTTCTTTTCTTGGGTTGGGGTGCAAACAATTGGTCCGTGTACTTTTGAAGTGGGGCCTCAATAATATCAGGAATAGCTGCTACCACTACGGGAGGGTCAACATTTTTTTGAGATTTTCTATATCTTCCGAACAAGGGAAGAGATTGGAATAATCATCTACACAAGTATGACCAAGAGCAGTCTGTACAGGTTGGGGGCAATGGTTGGAGCTGTGGTGAATGTGTGTGTGGATATATGATATGACAAGGGTTCCCTTTCCTAACGACTCGACTAGGTGTCTCCTAGAATATTGTTGTATTTTTATATTTTTCGCTTTTTTATGTATTTTGGGTGATTGCAAGCTCTCACGATTGTCCTCTTATGAATCCATGGTTATGAAGGTGAAGCATCACGGTGACTTTTATTTAGTATAATGAGGTCAACTATCCTCTGCTTCATTTGCTCCACTACCCGGGTCACGTACTCAAGAGTGGTATGCATCGGAGGTGACTCTAACAATCAGTCTCTAGTGAGTGATATGGTGGGCAATGTGACATTGGTGTGGATAAAAAGAAAAATCCAATGCCTGAAACTGTGGTTGAGGCAGATATGTACAAAAAGAGAAATTAGGAGCAAAGTCCTCCTGATAAAATGGAGGTGGACTGGCTCGAGAGTATGAAGGATATGCAAAGTCCGGGTAAAATAACTCCAGCCAGCCATATCTGAACAAAATACGGGGATCGAGAGATCATGAAGGTCAAGTCAAGATATGCAAGAAAAACTGCAAATGCACAAAATGGATCGAGTATGCGCACAAACAAACACAAATTAAAACAAATAAACCCTCAATTCAGCAACTCAACACAATGATAACAATGAAAGTTTGGTATTTTTATCTTGTCCAATTTTAGAGTTAGGTAAGAAAGCAAATATTACAATCTCACAGGTGTAGTCTCGTAGAGTGGTTGTGTTGAAGTCAGTTGTGCACACCTACTAGACTACCAGGACCACTTCGTCTAACGTCTGAGGAAAGTGCTTCCAGCAATAACAGGGTCCAAGAGACGACCCAAGTGCTTAAGGTACAAGTACAAGGATGAGGAATCTATTCCTTAGTTGTATGTGCCTCACTCAATCTAATTTGCAACAAGTGTACAAGGAGGGGTTACTCTCCCCAAAACAATGATTTGTCCTTTATTTTAGGGTCGAGTAGAATAAGCAGTCTCAATTTTACTGGTTATCACATTTTTTGGATGTTTTTGAATGCACAAATCCTAATAAGTTTCCTATTCCTGTAAGATCCTATGGTGATCAAAATCAGAGGGAGAGAGCGGAAAAGCAATGGAAGCGAAAATTAATGATATGTGCTGATGAATCCATGATTCATCGCCTTTATTCTTCCATAACATACTAACCTCATTTGTTAATATTATATATTTAACACTTGTTTTATCCAAAATAAAAAAATAAAGATAAAAAGAAAAAATAAAAGAAAAGAAGGATGTATATATGGAATATGTATATACTGATCATAACCCAAAGACCAAGTCAATATTGAATTGGTCGACAAAATAAATAAGTAGAAGGAGATAATGATCCTAATTTATAAAAATGTCACAAAATCAAGATCACAAATGTACATTTACACATTTTCACATTGTACATATGTTTACATGTTTTATTTATCATTCAGAAAATTCCAAATCAAAATAATTTACTCACGAAATTTGATTATAATATTATATTTTAATTTATAAAAATATCAGAAAAATTATTTAGTGTATAAATAAATAATTATGATGAACCTAAAAAGCCAACTTCCAAGGTTCATAACAATTTATAGAAAACTCAAATTGACCAAACTCACTTTTAAACTTCATTTTACAACTAGTACTACTTATAAAAAAACACCAAAAAATATTAGAATAAAACGTGTGAGTTTTGGCGTTTGTACCCCTTTGTATATACGTACTATATGTATATAATTCTTTTTTATTTTCAATTTAATTATTCATAATCCCATTTATCTTTTTTTCTTAAGTATTTATAAAAACTAATACAAATATAAAAATATAACTTAAAATTAATTATTAATAAATGACAATAAATCTCAAAACTAAAAAGCCGTAAAGCCAAACTTCCGAACCTCATAACTCGACCATATGAACTACGAATTGGACCAACTCACTTTAAAATAGTTTTATAAAATTATCTATCAAATAAAAGCAATTTCACTAAAATCAAAGTTAATATGCAAAAAGTAAGTTTTGGGACACTATTGGTATAAAATGTACGATATATCTTAATCATATTCTATTTATTTTTTGTTATTTCTTGTATTTTTATATTTTATTAATATTTTTATTAATGTTATATTATTAATATAAAATAAAAAAAAATTATAAAAAAAATACATTATTAAGTTAATTAATTTTTTATTTATATAGGTATATTATACATATATTATTTATATAAGTATTTATTTTATTAAATAAATAATATTATTTATTTAATTAAAATTTATAACTGATTATTTATTAAATTAATTATAAATTTTTATTTATTTATTTTAATTAATAATTGAATTAATTTATTTTAATTAATTATTTACTTATTTATTTTACTTTTATCAACTTTATCTTTCATCCTTTCCCACTTTCTTCATCCTTTCCTCCACATGTTCCCTTTTACACTCGTCACCTTCTTCTTCCTCCCTCTTCTCCCTTCTCTCTGTTCCTCCTTCCCACCTTGGACTCCTCCATCCACTCAATGAACGGACATTGGGTCGTGTGCCCAACAAGCCCCCACCGTGCTCCCCAAGCCACCTCCATGTTCTTCTATTTAAGAACAGACATCCCTCCTCGAGCTTCTCATCCGACATTTGGTCTACCACTTCCGTGAGCTCTGGTAGAGGGTTGTGACAGAGCTCGATCTTCGTCGAGCAAGGAGTTGGAGTCCAACGAGATCACACCATCGGTGTGGAGCCCAACTTCGCAGTGTTCTCGGTCTCCATGCACCGCGCATCGAGCCTCTCAGTCGCTGATAGTTGAGGTGAAAACCTCGAGCCTCCTTTGAGGGTCTATCCCCAGGCATCATCTCCATTTCTCATCCATTCCTTTCCAGGTTAGTTGTAGACTCTCTTCTCTTCTTATCATTATTCGATTCTTCTTCTCTCCGCAATCCCTTTGTTATATTTTTCTTCCTTCACCATCCTCCTCTCATTCCTTCTCCGTTTTTATACAAATCCATCACCATCTCATTCATTTCACCTCCATCTCCCTATTGTTTCTCGATCTATCCTCCATAACTGACCCTCTCCGGCCACACACAGTGGCTGGAGACCTGGAGCTCCTCCTATGTTTCATCTGAGCCCCTCCACTCACCTTTCTTCCTATTTCATTTTCATCGAGGTTAGCCTCGAGTCATTAACATAAGCTGGTCATATGTGCATCACAAGCACATGGAGTTTAACATGAAGCACGACGCATAAGCATCGTAGGGAGCGAGATGAACATCTGAAGCATCAAAGGGCGCTCGAATCTGATTGTCATTCATCGCTTGAGCTCTTAAAAGAGCACACATCTGGAGGTTTCGCACACGACTTGCAGATCATCTGAAGCCGAACAAGTCAGTTGCGAGGGCCGTTGACTTTTTTTCACAGCCTCGTTAGCCATCACCTGGAGCCAACTCCTTCCACTTACAGAGCCATTGAAATGATGCTGAGATTAGAATCGCAACAACCTCCATCTGCGAGCATCATTCCTATCCAATCATGAAGTGAAGCATCTAAGTCGATCGAGACACATATGAAGCATGCGGACCTGAGATAGATCTGACTCCGCTCGAGGAACACGACCACATCTGAAGCGGGCGTTCACTACCAAATCAGAGACCCACCGCTTGATCCTCAACCGCAACATCACCAGCGATCAGATATGACACATGAGCAAACCACACATATCATCTGAATCATTTGGAGATTTGATCCGCTTGAACCGACCGTTGAACGAAGTCCGGCGCAACCTCTGTTGTTCACCGAGAGCTGCCTTGAAGATCGTCATTGCACCGCTGACAAAGCCAGTCGTCACTGCCTGGAGCTATAAAAGAGGGAAGAACAACTGCGCCCTCCAGGTCTGAGCATCATCCTTGGATCTGATCTGATCCAAGGTAGACCCGAACGAGCCACATCCAGAAGAGATCCATGTTGTCACCCAACCACTCATTGGCATCTTGTGCGTGGCTCGTGAGGAGCTATTATATTTGGCATATTTTCATAAATGCCCTGAGACTATTTTATATTACGATAGGTCCTCCGCAACCGCTTTCATGTGAGTATCTACGTGCTTATTGGTACATTTGTAGTATTACCTCCAAACATTTATATTTTGTGAACATGTCCCTTTCGAGCTGCTATCACGTGTGTGTGCACACATGAACTGTGGTGCTTTTACATTTCTTCCCTATTACTTCTTATATTTCCAAGCATGTCCAAGGAACTGAACCTCACATGATTGGACATGTGAAAAGCTGGTGGTTTTGCGTGTTTCTCCCTGCAATTCTCCATATTTTTTCACATTCCCTTTAATTTCGAGTTTATTACATATACACCACTATACATTTTGTATACCATAGATATTATATTCTTAATAAATAAAGTACTAACAATAAAAATATTATAAAAATTCATACAGATACTTCATATTAGACTATATACGATATAAAAATAGTTTTAAAAAATAAAAATATTTTATATTTTCAATAAATAATTAAAACACCAAAAAATACATAAAATTCATTAAATACATAATATAAAATACCCATAAAAATCTATAAAAATAGTTCCAGAATATTTTAATATATTTTACATATATTAACAAAAACAATATAAAAATAAAATATAAAAATCCATAAAAATTAAAAAAACACGTAAAACTTAAAAAATTCATTACTAATTCAATGAACTCACAAAAATACGTACAATACCTCTTTGGAAAGGTATTTTTTACCTACTTTTAGTAAAAAAAATAACATATTTCCTTTTTGTTTTATATATTAAAAATAAAAATAAACCCTATTTTCAATAAAAACATTGCTTTTCATTTTAAAAACAATCCAAAACCCATAAAATATTAAAACCTCTAAAAAATTTAGAAAAACAGGAAATAAAATTAAAAACATAAAAACTACAAAATAAAAACCCAGTAAAAATTATAGAACTTAATACCTATATTTCTCTACTTATAGGTATATAAAACCACAAAAATAATAAAAAATTCGTAAAATCAAATAAAAATCCAGAACAAATCCTTAAAAATAAATAAAAATCAGGAAACCCATTTACCTTAGTCACTCTGCCTTTTTACTTTGGTTTCCATAGTTTACCTCCCTGAGTTCAACACTCGTGTACTTATTGCTATACACATTAGTTTAGGAGTATAAATAACAAAAAAATAAAATCATTTTCTTATAAAATTCACCTAGTCGATACAACGACCATGTTTGTTCTCTCTTTGTAGAAATTAGATCAGGTGTTGGTTTTTCAGATGGCGTCGTTGCCGGGGAGGTAGCACTAGGGTAGAGATTATAGCCTTAGATTTTAGGGTTTCTTTTTCATCATCTTAATTTTGTTGCATTTTTTCAGTTTCTTTTCTTTCTTTCTCTCATATATTTTTCTTGTATCTTTTTACGGCTTTCGTGTTTCTTTTGTGTTGCAGGGCATATATATCGAGGTCGGATTCTTGTGGATCCATGCAACCTAGTATTTGGAGACTGGTTTTTTTCATGAGGCAGATATGGTCGTGCTTTTATTTTTGTTTACTTCTTTTATATTCTTGGTGAGAGAGGAAGGGGTATTTACCTGTTTTTATCTTTGTAGAAGGGGCACCTCAAGGGCATTAAGGCATATACATGGCCTTTACTCTTCTTGGGGATCTGTTTTGCCAAGTACCGGTGAACCTGGGGGACCTCACCACGATTTTGGTTTTCATCACCTTTTTCATTATTTTCCGTGATTTTCTGTGAGTGGTTAGGTGCTTAATTAAGATTTTCTTTCTTTATCTATGCATCGTAGGTTAATTAGACATAAGGTCACATAAACTAGTCTAGTAGAATTGGCTCTCCCCCGATAAAGCTATTCACTCTTTCTAGGTTTCACGTTTTATTTTCCGCTTTTCATGCATTTAGGATAAATTTATATTTCTGTGTGGATCACCCTTCATGTAGATTGCTGGACTCAGGTATGCATCTCTATCTCTGCATGCATCATTGATTTTCGTGCATTGCATTTTCATCTTTTTCCCCTTTTTTCCTCCACTTAGGACAAAGAGGAAAAATATCGAAAATATGCTAAACGTTTCTTTTCTCAAATCAAAAAGATGAAAAGAAGTGATAACTGAAAATCTGCTAATTCTACTCGACTTCTAAAATTAAACGTATCGGACTTCATTCATTGATTTGGGAGAGCAATCCCCTCATTGTTTGCAGGTATTCTCTAGATAGAGTGAGACACATATACATAACGAATATAACCCAAAGTCCTGGACTTGTGCCCTAAGCGCTTGGACTTTGACTCTCGGATCCTGTTATTGCTGCAAGAAATTGCTGCAGAAGTTAACAAAAGTAGTCGTGTGAATAAGAAGGTGGATTTCCTTAGAATTACTACCGAGATCTTATGTAGATAGTTCTCTACTTAGGGGATTCATCGACTTATTTATGGTCTACACTAGGAGACTACACTTGTGGGCTTGCTAAATAACTATTTGATCACCCTTCTCTAAAATTGAAAATATTAGCAACCGATCTTTCACGGTCGTCACTGGGTTGAGTAGGTGAATTCAGGGTTTGCTTTGCTTTTGTTTGTGCTTGGTGTTGAGTATGCTACAATCTTCATCCAAGTTTCTAGCAATCACATGTCATCCGTGTCTTGTTTGTGTCTTGTCTTTTCTCTTTCTTGAGTCATGATGATGGGTAGGCGATCGCTTCGATCGGCTATGGCCGATCTCCTCTCTCGCACACTTGCCCATTCATCTAGGTCAGTTTGGGGTGTCCCTCTTCTCGAACCAAAGTCTCATCGTATCTCTCTTTCCAGATGTGATTCCGAATCTGAAAGATCTTCTTCAACTCCACCATCTTATTCTTCTCCTGTTACAGCTTCGCTTATAGTTCATCAATTGCATATTGACCTAGAAGAGCCTGATTTGGATTCTTTTTCCTTTCCAGTTCCAGATGTTATGGCTGGAAAAGTACCCCAACAACCACAGACTACATCCATAGTGATTGATCAAGCATTCATTAATAGTTGTCTAATTTCTTACCTCAAGTCTATACAGAATCAGATTAGGGAGATATTCCAGATACTGAGATCCCGGGTGCTGAGGAGGTTGATATACCACATAGAGAGGATAGGCAACCACTTGTTTCTGGTCGCATGATGAAGGAGCTCTACAACCCTGGAGCTACTATTACTTTTAGATGGATTTGTCTTCCAACCATTCATGGCACCTTTGAGCTTAGGCCTCATACCATACAGTTGTTTCATAAGTTCCATGGACATTCTACTGATGAGACACACTTGCACCTACAGGAGTTTGAGCTGATTTGTAGTATTGTGCATGATTCACATGTGGAAGAGGACACTATTAAGATGATCGCATTTCCATTCTCCTTGGTTGACAGAGCAGCCTACTGACAGAAGCATTTGGGGAGATATGTTTCCACTTGAGAGCGACTTCGTATTGAGTATTAAAAAAAATATTATCCTTTTGGTCGTACGAGCTCTACTAGAGCCATGATTAACAATTTCACCATGCTAGGGAACGATCAGTTTCATGAAGCATGGGATAGATTCAGAGATCTCATTGATAGGTTTCCCCACCATGATAACTCAAAGCCGAACCTTGTGCAAAGCTTCTTTTGTGGACAGAGACCATAGTTATAGGAATTACTGAATGCATCATGTGGTGGTTCATATTTTTCGAAGCATGAGGATCTAGTCTGGGCTATTTAGAAGGAGATGGCCGATAATTATACCGCGATGTCCCAGACTAGATTTTACACACAGACGAAACCAACATCTTACCACCAGCATTCTCGAGTGGCACAAATTGAGGGGACTCATTCATCTTCTACTTCTACTCATTTTGATTCCTCATCAGCTGATATGGGGATTATTTCTTAGAAGTTGGATTGCACGGAGATCATTGAGAAAATGTGCTAGAATTTGGATAGCACGACAAGATTGATTCGTTAGAGAGATGTTAGAGTGATATGAAGACTCAGATTATGTGCCTTCATGAGATACATTCAGATTCCATGTCGTCTTCAAGATCACCAACTGATCCAGTGAGTAGAGATAGAGGCATACTTCCGTGGCCATCTTCTTCAGTTCAGCACATCTATCATGTGCATTCCGAGCTGACTCAATAGTTTCTTGCTTACACGTAGACCTAGTAGACACCATCATCTAACACTCAAGTTGTGGTATACAGAGTGATCAACCTCTTTCCTCCATGCCCCCAGATGCCACAGAGATGCCTTAGCTATTTATAGAGGTTAATGGGATTTGGTACAGTCAGTCACAACAACTTGGGATCTATTATGATCACCTTGGTTTTCGTTGATCTTCAGGGGGTACTGATGAATCTCCATTTCATCACCTTTATTCTATCATTTTGGCATTAAAAACCGTAGTGAATGCTTGTAAATTACCTTAATTCAAGCATTTAGCATTCCTGCATTGTGGTGTAAATAGTGTATAAAATACAATTTCTAACGCCAAAATTATAGAATAAAGAAAAAAAAAAGAAAAAGAATAAAATATTGAAAATATTTTATGACCTTAAACCTCGAGACCTAGGCATCTTGATGTCTAGGTCGATAAGGAATAAAGTGGGGGGAGATAAGAACCAAAATACACTTAAAATACTCATTTATTTTAATCATTTTCCGTCATTTTTGGGACCTAATTTTAGTTCCACTTTTTATACCTCAAATAAAGAAACTTTTTCCATGAAAGTTCTATATAACTAAATATAGAAAAATACAAAATTTGATTTCATACAAAAAGAATGTACAGAATAAAAGTTATGATCTGAATAAGTTTCCAAAATCCCAACGTCCCAGACCCATATCTTTCAATAAAAACTCAAAATATGTCGAAATCACCTTGAATTATGTATAACTTTTAGTAAGCTATTTAATGAAGGTGGTTTCATATTTTTTGGAGTTACGGTGTGAAAGTTAGGTTTTGGACCCCTATTGTATAGTTATACCGATTAAAATATTCATTTTATTTATCCATTATTTTTATAATTTTATATTTTTATAATTTTGTAAATATTATTTATAATAAAGATTATTAAAATAGGAATAAAAACATAAATAAAATGCAAAAATAAAATATATATAGAAAATACATAGGGAAAATACATATATCTATACCTATATAGATAATACATCTATTTATTTAATTGTAGATAATACTTCAGAAAAATAAAATAAAAATATATTTAAGTTATCTCAAATTAAGTTATAAATATATAAAATAATAAATTAAATTAATAAAATTAAAAATACAAAAAAATAAAGGCCCAAATTCATAGATGAATATACCTATATATAGACTCGAAAAAATAAATAAAAATCATAATAAAATTCTCCAAAAATAATTAATAGTTCTCATGTTTTAACCTAAAATTAATAAAATAATTTACTATTTTTAATCGAATTTATAAATAATTTTTCCATGATTTTTTCTTGTTGGTCCACGTGGACCAACCAGATCTCCCTATTGGCTGACCTCAATCAACTCTCTGACTAAGGTTTGCACTTTGTCAGAACTCGGTTTTCGCCCATCTTGTCGGATTTTTCGAGACCACATCTTTCACTATTTGGTGTCATTTTTCTCCCCATAGATCGATGATACACGCCCATGGATTTCTTTGGGGATTGGATCGCTGCATCTCGTAATTTCCCTCGATTTAGGAGCCCCGTCACTTATTGTACAAAATAACCACCTGACCTTCCTCTTCCTCTTTGAACCCCTTTTGACCCCTGATTTTGCCCCCCTTCGTGTGTTCCAATGGGAGGAGGGTGACAACCTCCATCTCCTGCCGTGGGAGTGAGTTCAGCCGGTCCTAGGGAGGTCTCCACCCATCTCCAGCTAGCCCCGTCGTGAGTCACCATCTCGCTGCTCTTGCGGCTGAGGTACTCTTTTTCTCTTCATTTTCATGCATTTCTTGCTTAGTGTACTTTCTAGGTTTAATTAGCATCTTTTATTTGTTCATTAATCGCTTGATTCACCCTTACCCATAGTTTGTCGGAGCTCCCTCCGGCGAACCTCCTTTTCACCACCATAATCATTGTATGCCCCCTTTTTGTCGACTAGAGGGTCACAACAGTTTGCCCGCGACCTTCGTAACTCTTTTTGTATGATTTGGAGCATCACGCGACCCTATGTGCGTTTTGACCCCCACGTCGGAGGCACTTGGGAGCCCTCAGCTTCGCCACCCCCGTGGGTGTGCTATAGAGCCCCTCTGCCCTTTTTGAAGCCCCGGGCATTTAGAAGACACCTGCAGGAGGAGCTCGGGCCATTTTGGCACCTCATTGTATGATGGAAGAGGGAGATCAGAGCGGTGGAAGCTCGCCTCAGCCGGCCTTCTTCCTCGTTCGTCGACCTGCCTTCACCACCGTTGGATCTTGAAGAAGCTCCAGAACATATAGCGACTGTTGGATCTAGCAGCTTCCCCATCGTCGGATCATCGTCGATCATCTAATCACAGCCACTCATCTGCAAACGGGCATTGGCACGCCAGAGCTTGCACGTGTATTAGTGGGAGGAGCCCTACCGTTTGATCACGTAAGATGGGTATTTTGCGATATTAACCCCACAGTTTTTGGTATTTAAATATTAGCATATAAACTTTCTTCTACAGATCTTTAAATTTGTAATATTTATAAAAAGGCCCTCAAACTTCTTGTAATTGCAAACTAGTCCTAGCCACGTCACCTCACGTGACGCTTCACATGAGGGGGCTTTTAGCGGCTAAGCCCCCAGGGTTTTGGTTATTGTTCTTTAGTCCAGAAAGTATCTTATGTAGTTATATATTTCAGGGATATTTACAAACAGGCCCTCCATCTTTTTTCTAATTGTGGTTTGGTCCTTGCCAACGAAGCTCACGTGCGCATGCACGTAAGCTTGGCTATTTTGCAAGCAAGGGGCTGCATTTTTGGGTATTTGCATTCAGTCAAAGAACTTCTGTAATTAGTTAAATATTTTTATGAAAATTGCAAGTTGGCCCCTGATCTTCTTAAAATTTACAATTATACCCCTACTAGCATTGCATTTTCTCTTTGTTGTATCTATTTAATTTAAATAGCAAATAAGCTCAAAAAATAAAAAAATAGCATTGTATTCTTATTGCATTAATCTTTCGCGCGCATATTTTTATTTTGCATTTTGAAGCATTTTATTATCTATAAAAAATCAAGAAACATGCCTTTTTATCCCTATTTTCAAAAGAAAATAGATAAAAATTATAAAAACTTGTTTAAAATTACAAAAAATATATTTTATATTTATTTATTTATTTTACATCTTTAGAACAAAAATCATAAAAAATATAAAAGAAAACACATAAAAATTAAAAACCATTAAAATCTTTATAAAAATATAAAAAATATTAAAAAATCCAAAAATTATATTTTATATTTTATATTTTTCTCTATATTATTATATTTATATAAAAATTACAGTGGAGTAATTTTGATACTGTTTGGTATTTTTCCCCTTCATCTTATATTCGATTATATATTTAAACCATAATTTGGCTATATTTGACTTTAAAAATATATAAAAATTAGCAAAAAATCTTATAAAAACATAAAAATAATAAAAATTTATTAAAAACCTAAACATATTTTATTCTCCTATTTTGAAGTATTTTTGTTAATTTTAATATCAACCCTAACCTATATTATGTGTATATATATATCTTATATATAGCTTTACATCTATTTTTAAAGAACAAGAAAAGATATAAAAATATAAAAATATAAAAAGAAAATACAAAATCAGGAAAATTTAAATTAAAAATAAAATGAAAAAATTTTTGAAAATTCAAAACCTACAAAAGAGTACATATATAGACAAGGGTTTTTATCAGTTGTGCCCCTCCGAGATATCGCAATATCAGTTATGCCCCTATCTTTTTGGTAATATCAGTTGTGCCCCCGACTTCTTACCAATATTTCACTTGTGCCCCTCAGAGGGGCATAACTGATAAAAGATTATTATCAGTTATGCCCCTCTGAGGGGCACAAGTGAAATATTGGCAAGAAGTCGGGGGCAGAACTGATATTACCAAAAAGATAGGGGCATAACTGATATTGTGATATCTCAGAGGGGCACAACTGATAAAATCCCTATAGACAAATACATCACATTCACTTTTGCATTCACTACCTCGATCTATCCTGCTTGTTCCTTGTGTTTGACACTCTACACATACTTGCACCTATACACATCCTTGTTGTAGAGTTATAATAAATTTTAACTCCGCACATTTATTTTCATTGCTTGATTCCGAATTATGAGTTAATTGTTGTTTTAATCCAGATTTCGTGTGGTCAATTCGACGATTGTGTTCCCATCTTGTGTAGAACACACGACCGCTTAATTTTCGGGTTAAACAAATGGCACTGTTGCTGGGGAGCAACAATGCACAGATCATCTTTTTGATTGATTGTGTTATTTGTCTATATTTTCGCTCTATTTACTTGCTCTTTTATTTGGTACAATTGTTTGACTCATCTAATCACCATCTCTTGTTGCCTTTGTGCAAGGAACCGGAGACCGAGGGAGGTGCTCCACCCAGGGCGCCTGTGCACCCACGTGAAGGCGGTGTGAGACTTCTGACCTAGCATTAGAGGAGGCTTCAAGGACTTGAGAAGACAGTCACATTTTGAGCATAATTTATGCATATATTTATTTATGTAATTTTTAAGTGAGAGAGAGACTTTGAATTGTAATAATACAGGTACTTTGGACTCTGGACATTCTGTCCCAATTTCCAAGTGTTTGTTCACTTGGGGGCTCACCGCAGTTTTGTCGGGTTTCTTCGCATTTTTTTCTTTTGTTCCCCGGTTTTGTTTTATTTATTTTGTCTGATTGAGCCCTTAGCTGTTGGAATTGCTTGTCGATAGTCTTAAGGCCAAACACCTAATACTTTGCATGCTCTTATAGTTTATGTTTGGAATTAGACAAATCTAATTGCTTCTTATTTAGATTTGAGATCGAGCGAGAGAAGTGCTATACAGCGCTTGTAGGATCCGCTGTGGTAGACATCGATGCACTTTAGAGATCGGACATTTAAATCTCTCTTCTAGATATTTAGAATTTGGTTCTTCACACTAATAGCAGTTTCTCATCCTAGGGCAGTTTCATCGACTTGCATTTACATGTAGATAGGTTTCAATTCTGCTGAGCACTGCATATAGAGTGCTGGAGGCAAGATGATCATTTATGCTTTAGCATTCATCATCATTTTTACCGCTTGCATTACTTTTCCACCTCTCTACCCCTAATTTTGACAACCTAGATGCTAAGTAAAATTGACTCCTCGATAGGCTCGTGCATTTCTTACTAAAAATCCAAAAAAGTGATAGCAAATAAAATTGGGACTGTTAACATTACTTGACCCTAAAATAAACCAAAAAGGAAAATCTTATTTTGGGGCGAGTAATCCCCTCTTTGTCTTCGCTTTTATTTATTCATGCACATACTAAGGATTAGTGCTCAAATCCTATCAAGCCTCCTAAGTGTTTGCGTAACTTCTTGACTTCTCACCAGACTCTAAAACATACAAGATAAAAAGACCGTACTTTTGCGATCTTCACCGAGTTGAGTAGGTGAATTGAGGGGTGGGTTTGTTTTGTGTGAGTCTGCTTGTGTTTGTTTGTGTGAATTCCAGGTCGCCTCTGTGCATTTGCACCTTTTTATTCACTTCTCTTGATTTGACCTTCGAGCTCTCTCGAATCATTTCCTTTTGATTTCGAGATGGCGATTTCTATCCGGACTTTACGGATCCATCGTACCCTCTTACCGGTCCACCTCACTTTTTACAGGAGGACTTTGCTCCTGATTTTTGTACATATCCACCTCAGCCCTAGTATCAGACCTCAGACTTTTATCCACATCCACCTCCACCTTCACATCCACCCAAGACTGATCTGTTGGAGTCACCTCTCACGATTTCTGCACTTGATACCTTGGGCCAGTTCATGGAGCATATGAATTCGAGGATTGCTGACCTCACCTGCCTAAATAAGAGTCATATTGATGCTTCACGATCTGATGATTTGGACTTGATTGAGGATTCTTGTGAGATCTTGCAATCACCAGAAATACAAAAAAAAATGAGAAAAAAAAAATCCAAAAAGAATTTGGGAGACCTTTGGTTGATTCAGATTGTGAGGAGGAGTGCCATCTGCCAAATCCTTCACCCACACATTAATTCACATCTAGTCCCACCTTTGACCCCTAGGATGCCGCTGTACAGACTGCTCTTGGCATTCCTCGTGTATATAATGATTTCGATCTCCTCCCTTGTATGGAGGAGATCCAAAAATTCAAAAAAAATGTTGACTGAACCCCAAGAGATGGCCGCTATTCATGAGATCATTGATGCCCCACTTTTCTAGGCCATGACCCAATTATTTGCTCCTCATCATAAGAAGAGAAAGCATAGGAGTAGATCTGAGCATCGCATTCTAACCATGGCCACTGCCCATGTCATTGACCATCGTCCATCTTCTAGGAAAAGGAACACCACTACACCTTTCATTAGCTGCACCATCTCTGACCATACATGTGATCACATTCTCTTCGATGACGGAGCTTCGATTAGCATCGTACCCTTCTTGCTGGTATAGTCTCTTCACTTAGGGTCTCTCAAGAAAACCAGGATGATCGTTCAATTCGCTGATAGATCAATAAAGAGGCCGAAGGGTATCCTTGAGAATGCCATCATTTTGATTCAGGGCATGAGCTACCATGTAGATTTTGTCGTATTTCCCATGGAGACCTCCACTGGGGAGCACTCTCCAATCATCCTGTGATGACCATTCCTCGCATCTGCGAGGGTCGTTATTGATTATTGATAGGAGAGATTTTCTTCCGTTCTGATGTCAAGAGCAATATGTTGATCACCACACCTACCACCGACCAGAGACCCGCATCTCATGAGAGTGTGCCTATGCGAGCCGACCCCGAGGCCTATGATCTATATGTGGATATCAGAGAGACTTTCTTTATGATCGATGATGAGACCCGATAATTCCTCTCCAAGGAGGAAGACTCGGAAAGCATAGACCTTGGAGTTTCCTTTTCCTATGATTAGAGATGCGTTGATGACATCCGTGGGATTTACACTATCGATACCATTGAGCAGAGGGCAGACATTGATGAGACGAAGGCCAAATTTGATCTTGTTGCTTTTATTCTGGAATTTAGGCCTTTTGATGAGAAGGATGACCCGGTTGAGACTGTAGAGGATGGACATGATTCAACTACTTCCACTAATGAGTTCATTCCTTTTGGTTTGACCTAGATGAGACCTCGCAGGATGACACTGACTACACTTCTTATGATGATGAGTTTGTCTCTTTTCACCTTGACATCAGCGAGACACCCAAGTCAGGATCTAACCATACTACTTCTACTGACCCGTCTGTGCCTTCCCACTCTAGGACCACTAAGGACCTTCATTGTGTCAACCCTGATCGGTTTGTGTCATCTGAGGACCCCGACGTCAACCTGCACCATATCAGATCTATTCTTCAGCAGTCCTGTAAGAAGGTTCGCTTTCGACCTTCTTGATCCTGTGTACATCCACTCTATTGAATATTCGCTTCGTTTATCTCTGTCCATCTCCCGTTTCGCTCATCCACCCCATTCTTGTGCGTACCTTGCTTAGGATGTACTTTCTCCTAAGTATGGGGGGTGGAGGAGCTGAGTGTTCATTCGTCATTCCGTTTCATTACTCCTGTTGTTGCCTATACTTAGGGCTTCTTTTACCCTAAGTATAGGGGGGGTGATGTGTACATCCTTTTCTATCGTTTTCTATCTTCACATTTCTTTTCTTCTTTTCTTCTTTTCTTTTTCTATTTTCTTTTTCTACCAAAAAGGTGTCGCCCCTTGTTGTTAGTCTCCTATACTTAGGGCATACTTTGTCGTAAGTATAGGGGGTGTGCACCCTGAATTTCTTTTATTCTTTGATCTCCTCCACTGTCTCCTCTTCTTGTCTATACTTATGGATATCTTACCCTAAATATAGGAGGAGACAGTCTGAGTACAATATGTTCATTCCCACCCTTGACACCCCCTGCTTTGTGTACATTCTGTTATACTTAGGATTATTTGATCCTAAGTATAGTGGAACAGTCAACTTCTCATTCATTTGTTTCTTTCTTCATTTGTTCTTTAGATTTTCCTATACTCAGTACGAGTTATGTCTTCTCTTTTCTCTCTGATCTATGAGGACATAGCTCAAGCTAAGTATAGGAGGGTCGTATATACTTTAGCTATAACCCGTACTTTTGTATTTTTATTAATAATTATGGCTAAAAATTCTTTAAATTTCATTGAAAATGACCTAAAAAAAGATGTTTATCATTCCTCAAATTTTTTTGTATTTTCTTATTAATAAATCAGGTTCAAATAATTTTTTGCAAAATATTTGAAAAATAGTCTGAAAACTTTTTTGAAAAATCTTTTGAAAACTATTTGGAAAGCATTTTGTTTAATATTTTCAAACTTTGTAAAGTCATTTTGTTTTGAAATATTTATTTTATTTGCGTGAAATATAATGTTTGAAAAATATTTGCAAATGGTTTGAAAAATGGTTGTAAAAATATTTTGAAAATCTATATATATTGTTTGAAAAATCTTTGCAAAATGATTTTCAAATGTGTATACATGTTTGTAAAAATTGTTTGATAAAATTATTTTGGACTATAGTTTTATTGAAAAATCATATTCAAAATAAGTTTGAGGAATGTATGCATCACACTAAAATTATTTATTAAACTGTATATATAAAATTGACCACTTACCCTTGTAAATTCTTAAAACCTAATTCTTGTAAATATAAGATGCATTCCTGTGTAAATATTTGTACCTAGTTTTTAGCCAAAATCTTTTATTTTCAAAAATCATAAAATATTTGCGAAACAAAAATACCAATAACATTTGCAAAATCTTTTTGAAAATACAAAAACTTGCACATGCATCATCCTTTTCAAAAATCCATAAAAAGTTCAAAATCTTTGAAAATTGCATCACAAAAATATTTTCTGCATTATGCATAGCATTTGCATTTTTCGGATTGATTTTGATAATTGAACAAGTCTAAGTAAAATCTGAAGTTTGGAACTTTGTTGGAACTTAAAATCTACCTAATAACAGGAACTTTATAGGAGCTGGAAATGAGGTACTTCATGTCTAGTGGACTTAATTCATTGAGAATTGTGAGACTTGGTTCAATTGATTATTGAATTCCTAAGTAGAGTATTTCGGAGCACACACACGACTCTTGTTGATAATGACCTAACTTGGACACATGCACCTTTCACTTGGCTCAACTCAGTTGGAGTGGTGAGGAGGTTGGATTTGCCGGTATGAGACGCACACAAGTGGAAACATTTGTCCTCCTCTAGGGAGGGAAGTGCACCCCAACCCGTCCATGGTGATGAATTTTGAAGACAGGAGAGTGTGGGTTGCAATAAAGCTTCAAAAGAGGGATAGTCTACTGGCTCAAGAGGAAAAACGCCATATATAAATGTTGTTGTATATAGTATTTAAAAAAAAGGCAAAAAAACTCCAAAAAAGTGGTCAGGCCTGATTGAAAACAAAATGCCTGTCGGAATGTGTATATGTTGTATAGAAAATAAGCAAGCTTGAGCTTCAAAGTCAAATTATGTGAGCATGCAGCTGGATGACTTGACTATACTGGTCTTGCATCTTAGGATAGGTAGTTAAACTGTCTACTGTTCATTCTTCTCTTCACCCCCTCTTCTTGAGCTGGTTGTCACTTGAACTTAAAAGGGAATACCCTGCTCCTCGAGGAAGGAGTTGCTGGATTGGGGAATCACTGGGTTGTCACGTTGGAGAAGTCAGTCTCATTGTCATTTCAGTTGGGGAGAGCCACTATCACTTACATTGTACGAGTCAGATTCATAGTCATAAGGGTTTGCTTATGAGTTGAAGTATTCTGACCTGGCTATTGAGGAGACTTGAACAGAGTTTTGGAATTCTCGAAGGATGTAGGATTTCAAATCTGATTCCCATTAAGGTTCCGCTCGCACTAAAATTCCAAAGGTTCGACTTGAGCTCCAAGCTTTGATTTTGTGAAGACAAGTTTGATAATTAAACTTAATCCATTTTTTCCTTTCCTTTTCTTTTCTTTTTATTTTCTACACTTACTGCATAAGTGTTTGCTAGGGATTAGCAAAGGCAAGTACAGGGGGGGTGATGAATCTCCATTTCATCACCTTTATTCTATCATTTTTGCCTTAAAACCCTAGTGAATTCGTGTAAATAACCTTAATTCATGCATTTTAGCATTCATGCATTGTGGTGTAAATAGTGTATAAAATACATTTTTAGTGCCAAAATTATAGAATAAAGAAAAGCAAAGAAAAAGAATAAAATGTTGAAAATATTTTATGACCTGAAACCTCGAGACCTAGGCCTCTTGATGGCTAAGTCGATAAGGAATAAGTAGGGGGAGATAAGAGCCAAAATACACTTAAAATCCTCATTTATTTTATTCATTTTCCTTCATTTCGGGACCTAATTTTAGTTCCAATTTTTTATACTTCAAATAAAGAAACTTTGCACATGAAAGTTGTAGATAATTAAATATAGAAAAATATAAAATTGATTTCATACAAAAAGAATGTATAGAATAAAAGTTAAGATCTGAATAAGATTCCAAACGTCCCAGACCCATATCTTTCAAATAAAAACTCAAAATATATCAAAATCACCTTCAATTATGTATAACTTTTAGTAAGCTATTTAATGAAGGTGGTTTCATATTTTTTGGAGTTACGGTGTGAAAGTTAGGTTTTGGACCTCTATTGTATAGTTATACCGCTTAAAATATTCATTTTATTTATTCATTATTTTTGTAATTTTATATTTTTATAATTTTATTAAATTTTTATGTATATATTAAAACATGAATAAAAATATAAAGAAAATGCAAAAATAAAATATGTATAGAAAATACATAAGGAAAATACTTATATCTATACCTATATAGATAATACATCTAATTATTTACTTGTATATAATACTTAAGAAAAATAAAATAAAATTATATTTATCTCAAAATAAGTTATAAATATATAAAATAATAAATTAAATTAATAAAATTAAAATTACAAAATAAAATTAAAGGACCTAAATTCATAGATGAATATATCTATATATAGCCGTCAAAAAGGAACTTGTAATTATAAACCTCAAACAAATAAATAAAATCATAATAAAATACTTCAAAAAAAATAAATAGTTTTCATTTTTTAACCTAAAATTAATAAAATAGTTTATTATTTTTAATCATATTTATAAAAAAATTTCTAGGTTTTTTTAGTCAACTCGTTGACCAAGGTCTACATTTTGTCAGAACTTGATTTTTGCCCATCTTGTCGGATTTTTTGAGGCCGCATCTTTCACTGTTTGGTGCCACGGGCTTCTGCGTTTTTTCTCCCCAAAGATCGATGATACACACCCATGGATTTCTTTGTGGATTAGATCATTGCATCTCATGATTTCCCTCGATTTAGGATCCCTGTGACCTCTTGTACAAAAGAACCACCCGACCTTCCTCTTCCTCTTTGAACCCCTTTTGACCCCTGATTTTGCCCCCTTTTGCATGCTTCGGTGGAAGGAGGGTGACAACCTACTTCTCGAGCCCTTAGGGAGTGAGTTCAGTCGGTCCTAGGGCGGTCTCCACCCATCTCTAGCGAGCCCTGCCGTGAGGTCTCCATCTCGCTGCTCCTGCGGCTGAGGTCCTCTTTTTCTCTTCATTTTCTTGCATTTCTTGCTTAGTGTACTTTCCAAGTTGAATTAGCATCTTTATTTTGTCGAGTAATCGCTTGATTCACCCTCGCCGGTAGTTCGTCGAAGCTCGCTCCGGCGAACCACCTTTTTACCCACACAAACATCGTCTGCCCCCTTTTTGCCGACTGGAGGGTCGCGACAGTTTGCCTGCGACCCTCGTACCTCTTTTTGTAGGAATTGGAGCATCACACAACCCTGGGTGTGTTTTGACCCCCATGCTAGAGGCACTTGGGAGACCTCAGCTCCGCCACCCCTGTGGGTGTGCTACATAGCCCCTCTGCCCTTTTTGAAGCCCCAGGTGTTTAGAAGACACATGCAGGAGGAGCCCGAGCCATTTTTGTGTTCCGTTGCACGACGGAAGAGGGAGATCAGAGCGGTGGAAGCTTGCCTCAGTCTGCCTTCTTCTCCGTTCATCGACCTGCCTTCACCATCGTTGGATTTTGAAGGAGCCCCAAGACGTACAACGACAGTTGGATCCAGCAGCTTCCCCATCGTCGGATCATCTAATCGTAGCCACTCATCTGCGAACGGGTATCGACATGACAGTGCTTGCCACGTGGATTAGTGGGAGGAGCCCTGTCGTTCAATCGCACCCTTACGTGGGTATTTGCGATATTAACCCCACAATTTTTGGTATTTAATTATTAGCATATAAACATTACTCTACAGTTCTTTAATTTTGTAATATTTAAAAAAGGACCTCAAACTTTTTGTAATTGCAAACTAGTCCTAGCCACGTCACCTCACGTGACGCTTCACGTGAGGGGGATTTTTGTGGCTAGGCCCCTAGGTTTTTGGTTATTGTTCTTTAGTCCAGAAATTATTTTATGCAGTTTTATATATTTAAGGGATATTTGCAAATATGCCCTCTATTTTTTGCTAATTGCGGTTTGATCCTTTCCCGCGAAGCTCACGTACGCGTGCTCATGAGCTTGGCTATTTTGCAGGCAAGGGGCTACATTTTTGGGTATTTACGTTCAGTCCAGTAACTTCTATAATTAGTTAAATATTTTTGTGAAAATTGCAAGTTGGCCCCTGATCTTCCTGAAATTTACAATTATACCCCTATTAGTATTGCATTTTCTCCTTGTTGTATCTATTTTTTTAAATAGCAAATTTGCTCAAAAAATACGAAAAAATAGCATTGTTTTCCTATTGCATTGATCTTTCATGCGCATCTATTTATTTTTCATTTTGAAGCATTTTATTATCTATTAAAAGTAAAAAACATGCCTTGTTGTCCTTGTTTACAAAAGAAAATACATAAAAATATAAAACCTTTTTTAGAAATTACAAAAAAAAATATATTTTATATACTTATTTACTTATTTTACATCTTCATACCAAAAATCATTAAAAAAGAAAAGAAATACATAAAATCATAAAACCCTTAAAACATTTATAAAAATATAAAAAATTCATAAAAAATCCAAATATTCTATTTTCTATTTTTCTTTATATTATTATCTTTATATAAAAATTAATTTGGAGTAATTTTGATATTGTTTAGTATTTTTCCCCTCCATTTTAATTTCGGTTATATATTTAAGCACTGATTTTGGGTATTTTTGACTTTAAAATATATAAAAATTGGCAAAAAATCTTAAAAAAACACAAAAATAGTAAAAATTAAAATCAACCTTAGCATATTATATATATCTTATATATAGCTTTATATCTAATTTTAAAGAAAAAGAAAATATAAAAATATATAAAATATAAAAAGAAAATACAAAATCAGAAAATTAAAAATCAAAACATAAAAATATAAAATTTAAAATAAAATATACAAAATTTAAATAAATTAAAAACCCACAAAAAGAGTACATATACAGACAAATACATCACATTCACTTTTGCATGCACTGCCTCGATCTATCCTGCTTGTTCCCTGTGTTCGACACTTTCCACATACTTGCACCTATATACATCCTTGTTGTAGCTTTAAAATAAGTTTTAACTCCGTACATATATTTTCATTGCTTGATTATGAATTGTGGGTTAATAGTTGCTTTAATCCAGATTTTGTGGTCAATTCGACGATTATGTTCCTACCTTGTGTGGAATATATGACCGCTCGATTTTCGGGTTAAACATGTACTTCATCCCAGTACATCCACATGCGCATATAGGCCAGAGTAGAGAGCAGTACTTGTCTGGTCCTCGTTCATTCCAACATGCTTAGTGGAGAAGAGTTCCTATCATTCTCAGCATCCACAGTCTTATACTTTATAGCAGCAGCCTCAGTACTACTGAGGCAACTCATCCAGGTCTCATGGTTCTTCTTATGAGAACCCATCATTAGAATATCTTGCCAATCTGATAACTAACTAGCAAGTTTTCTTTAGGTGATAGACTTCATACCACTGAGATGGTAAAGGGGAAGTCTGTCATTCCTGCTCAGATAGAGCCGAATCCAAATAATCTGAAGAGGAATTTATAGTAGGTACATTTGATTGAGCCTACCCTTCAGTCATAGGTATTTTCTGAAGATTACCTTTATTGTGATGACACTGATTTCATCTCTTAGGAGCGGTAGAGTACCAGTAGATAGAGACTCAACTAGGCATGATATGGATGCTTGATTATACCAGTGAGCTAGTTGAGCATGGTGATGATGATGGTGGTGTTGATGTTGCATTTCACTTTGAGGATGTTGATGACGGTGTTGATGCCACCAAGACTGAGGAGAAGCATCTAGAGTCTTCTGTTGATGCATCTTCTTTACATTCTTTGTACATAGTGAAGATGATGGAAAATCACAAAAAAATGTATAAAAGAGAAAAACAAAAAAGAAGAGCAAAGACAAGATTTCTGTTTCTATTAGAGCTCATGATCTTTCACATGGAGCAAATCCCAATTTCACAAAAAAGATGTTCTCCTTCTTATTTTGATCCTCCGGGTGTACTTACTGGTGGGGAGGATGTATAGATTCATTTTCCTCAAGCACTCAACTTAGGAAAAGGCGAGAAAAAGAAAATCCTAAAAAGATTCAGTTGTTAGACATAACGAGAGAGATGCTTGATAGATTTACCATCCATCGTACTCTTTAGGAAGCCTTGGCACACATCCCTCATCTACAGAAAGGACTCAAGGAGAGAACCACAGTTCATAGAAAGAATAGGCATCACAACCATTGTTCTGAGATCCATGTGTTAACCCAGGAGACTTGCCATGCCATCCAGAACCATCTCCCAGCCAAGCGATAAGACACAGGAGCACCTTATGTCAGATGTGAAATCTTAGAGCAAACTTTGATTGTAATATATTAGATAGCAGATCTTCAATCAATCTCCTTCCGTCTTCCTTGGTCGACAAGTTAGAGTTTGTACCTCTTCGACCAAGCATGATGGTCATGTAGTTTTTTGATCGATCGGTCAAGAGGTTGAAGGGATTGATTGAGGACATTATCGTAACAATTCAAGGTTTGCAATTCTACGTGAACTTTGTCATGTTGGACATGACGGTCCCTGAATGTGTGGTCGATATCCCGATCATATTTGGATGACCTTTTCTAGCGACAACAAAGGCCGTATCTAATTATGGTACTGGGAAGGTGTACTTTCACGTCAAGGAAAATAGTATGCATATATAGATGATCCGAGACCTCAGAGTCAGATCAATTGAGTTAGAGTGAGCATCCTATGACAATCCTAGGTAGTCACCAGGACTGGGATTTTGTGTAGATAGATGATGAGGCAGTTTGGGCTGAGCTGACTACACGATCTTTTATCACACTTTCAGGAGAGTCTGGTTTTCAGATACTAGATGATGGGAGATTGGATAGCACAATCTTGGAGCCAACTAGTTACGAGGCTGGTAGAGATGATTCCGGTACCTTCATAGTTTGTGATGAGATATTTGATCCCTCCGATTTAGAAGTGAATGTTGATTGGCAGTGTTATGACAAGTTCCTGACTTTCACAAATCCTTTATCCAACATGGAGGTAGAGATATATCAGTTCTGTCAGTTACTTAATGATCAGTCTCCAGTTCAGTCAGATTCAGAGGATGCCGATTGGCAATGCTTTGATGAGTTTCTATCACTTCAGACTTCTACCACTGAGCCTACAACCAGCTTCGAGATCGGGCAAGTTCATATAGTCAATTATCGGATGAGCAGTCTCCAGATCAATCAGATCCACAACAGGATGAGCTTGCACACATATACTAAGTAGCCTACACCTAGCCCCTTATTAGACAAGCTCTTAATGTGCCTTCTTCCCCAGACCTCAAGCCGTTATCTCAGAGCATGAAATACCGATTCCTTAATGGAGATTCCAAAATGTTTCCGATCATAATCGTGCCCGATCTGACCGAAGATCAAGAATCCCATTTGATGGAGATTCTTGAAAAGACTCGCAAGACAATCATGTGGTCAGTAGCATATCTCCGTGGGATTAGTCCAGCCATGTGCTCCCACATATTTTTCTTGAGGATGATGCCAAACCATCTCAAGAGTTTCAGCGCAGGATGAACTCTAATCTTCGAGAGGTGGTTATGAAGGAAATAACAAAGTAGTGGAGCATCGATTTTATCTATACCATCTCCGACTTCAAGTGGGTCAATCCATTACATGTGGTACCCAAGAAGACAAGTATCACTACAGTGATTAATGAGGACGGAGAGGAGATTCCTACCTGAGCACCAACTTCTTGGCTAGTCTACGTGGACTACAGACGACTGAAATAGGCGACCAAGAAGGATTACTTCCCGCTACCATTTATTGATCAAACTATCGAGCAATTAGCAAGGAAGAACCATTATTGCTTTCTTGATGGGTACTCGGGGTATAATCAGGTGGTTATTGCACCTGAAGACCTGGAAAAGATGACGTTTACATGTCCATTCAGAACGTATGCTTTTAGACAGATTCCATTTGGACTATGTAATGTTATGCTCCTGCTACATTAAAGAGGTGCATGCGTTCGATCTTTTTAGACATGGTGGGTGACTTTTTAGAGGTCTTCATGGATGACTTTTCGGTCTATGGCAATGAATTTGATTCCTGTCTTTCTAGTCTAGATCGTGTTCTTCAGAGGTATGCTGAGGTTATCCTCATTCTTTCTTGGGAAAAGAGTCATTTTATGATGACTTAGGGGATGGTCCTTGGTCATATCATCTCTAATAGGGGCATGGAGGTTGATCAGGCCAAGGTGTATATCATCAAGAAGCTCAATTCGCCATCCGATATGAAGCAGTTACGGTCTTTTCTAGGGCATTTTGGTTTTTACCGACATTTCATTCTAGATTTTAGCAAAATTTCCCAACCGTTATCTGATATCTGAGCGAAATACACTGCATTTATTGTTAATGATAAGTGTCTTTCAACATTTAAGACTCTCAAGAGCATGGTTGTAGAGGCTCTTTTCCTTCAGCCATCCGATTTGTCTCTCCCATTTGAGATCATGATGGATGCCTCCGATTTTGCTGTTAGGGTTGTTTTAGGATAGAGGAGGGATGGCCTTCCATACGCCATACACTACACTAGCAAGACTTTGGATTATGCCTGGCGGAATTATACCGTTACAAAGAAAGATATGCTAGCTGTAGTATTTGCCTTAAATAATTTTAGGTCCCGCATTTTAGGTGCTAAAGTTACCATCTTCACTGACCACGCAGCCATCAGGTACCTTATGGATAAGAGGATTCCAAACCACGCCTTACCAGATGGATCCTTTTACTCTAGGACTTCGATATTGAGATTAAGGATAATCCTGGAGTCAAGAATGTAGTGGTAGATCACCTCTCCCGATTAGAGCTACACGAGACTTCTGAGTCTGATACACCTATCATTGGGACTTTTCCAGATAAGGTAATTCTTGCTGTCATCTCTCTCCCAGGGTATGTTGACATTATGAACTTTCTTGTTGCTAAGAAATTCCCATAAGGTTGGTCTAGGTAGAGACTTTAGACTTTCCTTACGAGAGCCAATTCTTACCATTGGGAGGATCTGATCCTTTATCATGAAGAAGCGAAATGTGTTTGGTGTCGCTGTATTCCTCAAGGGGAATACCATAGTGTCCTCATGTATTGTCATAAATTAGAAGCTGGGCGACACCATTCTGGGAAGTGGAAGCACATAAGGTGGTTCAATCCAATTTTGGTGGCCTACTCCTATTGTAGATGCTCATGCATTCATAAAGATATGTATTAACTGTCAGAGGATGGTCACTTGTAGACATAGAGATATGATGTTGATGCAACCGATTCACTTATGTGAGGTTTTCGACAAATGGGGCATCGAATTTATGGGCTCGTTCTGTAAGAGTCAGGGATTCGAGTACATTCTGTTGACTATAGATTATGTGAGTCATTGGGTTGAGGCTATTCATACTCAAACCACTGATGCAAACACAGTTTGTAAATTCCTAAGGAAGCATATCATTTCGTTGTTTGGGGTCCCTCAAGTTCTTATCTCAGACGGGGGTACCCACTTCATCAATGACAAGGTAAGAACACTTGCTAGCGAGTCTGGTATCGACCATCGAGTTGCTATTCGTATCACCCTCAGATGAATGGTCTAGCCAAGGTTTCAAATAGGGACGTTAAGATGATCTTGTAGAAGGTTGTTTGCCTAGAACGAAAGGATCGGTTCTTTGGGCCTATAGAACATCCTCCAAAACACCATTGGGTACATCTCCCTTTTGGCTCGTTTATGGCAAGCCATGTCACTTACCTGTTGAGATCAAGCACAATTCATGGTGGGCAGTGAAAGAAGTGATCTTTACTTTAGAGAATATGAGAGATCAGAGGCAGACAAAGTTGGCAACCATGGAGGAGTTGAGAGATGAGGTTTTCATGAGTAGCCTTCATTATAAGCAGCAGATGAAAGAATTGCATGATGCACACATCAACCATAAGCAATTTGAGCCTGATCAGAGAGTTTGGCTATTCGATTCGGGACACAAGTTATTTCCACGGAAATATCAGAGCAAGTGGAAATGCCCTTATATTACAAAAGATGTACGTCAAAGGTAGCATTGACATATCCGAGTTGTCTTTTGAGTCCACCTTTCGAGTCAATGGTCAGTATTTGAAACCATTTCTCGATCATGAGTCGCTGACCATTGAGGTTGCTCTCATTCATTTTGTATTAGATGTTTCTTCATTCTTCACATTCTGCATCTCATACATGATTTTCACTTTGATTTGTTCACCATTTTTTAACCTTGTACATGAGTGCTTTCGATTTTATTCATTCATTCTTTCGTTTGTCTTACACCCCTAGGTCTCGCTTAGGATTTTTGCTATAATTAGGTTATTCTTTATCCCAAGTATGGGGGGTATAGACATTGTGTTGTTCATATCATTCTGTTCTATTAGCCTTGTTGTTGCTTATCCTTAGGGTGTGCTTTACCTTAAGTATAGGGGGTAATATCGCTCATTTTTGTCTTTGATTGTTTTTTATTTTGTGTATCGTCTGCTCTCTCGCTTGTCCCTCAATTGTTGATATTCTTCTCTATACTTTGGGATATTTTACCCTAAATATAGGGTGGGACAAGCCCAGTCATTGATTGCGTACATTCTCTTGATCTCGATCATCTTTGTTTTTAAGTCAGTTGTATTTAGAATTACTTGATCCTAAGTATATAGGGGACGATTGATTCCTATTTTTATTCGTTATTCTTCGAGACGCTATAGTATAGTATCCTTTTCACCAAACTATACTTAGTTCTAGTTATGTCTTCCTTTGTCACTTCTTTGGTCACTACGAAGACATAGTTCACGCTAAGTATAGGGGGTGTCGTATATATATTTTATATATACTTTAGAAGCCAAAACTCGTACTTTATTATATTTTTAATAATATGACTCTAAAAGTATGGGTATATATTTTGGGTTTGTAGAATACGATTGAAAACCGTAAATATGAGTTATAAATTGTTTTTTGAAAAGTGTATATAAAATGTATTGTAAAATACTTGGATAAAACTATTAATTATTTAAAATTTGTAAAATTCTTTTGTAAAGTATAAAATTTGTACAATATTGTACAATATATATATATATAATTTTTTTATAAAATGTATAGAATTCAAGTAAATTTGTGTAATTGATTCAATTCAACAACTCTTTCAAAATTACTAAATATTAATAATTTTAAAATTCAGTAAAAATTTGCAAAAATCTTTAAAAATTACATAAAATATTAAATCCGAAATATTCACTTCATAAAAAAATTATTGCATTCATTCGCATTTTTCAGAACTAGTTTGATCATTGAAATGCATGGATCTAAGTCTGAATGATGGAGCTTGGTTTAGGCCTTAATCCACTTAATTCAAAAGGCACTTCATTAGAAAATAGAACTAAGACTCTTCAAGTCTTTTGACTTAATTCTTTGGGTTCCATGAGATTGTATATGGAATTCAACTTAAACTTGCCTAAGTAGGACACCTTGTGTCATCTGTTTATCTCTTCATCATTTGAAACAATTTTGAACTCATGCACTCTACACTTTGCTAAAATTGCATGGGGTTATGAAGGGTCGTTCATTTTGGTGGTGCATTTTCTTCCTTGTCTAGTGGCACACACGTCTAAAGAGGGGAGTGTGAGGTTGGAATAAAGCTTCGGATGAGGGAAGGATCTGCTGGCACAATTTTTTCAAGACACTAAAAAATGGATGGAAGAAAAGATGCCATATCCGTCGAGGCACAAGAGATCAATGTAGTGCAACAATCACTTTCTACCAAAAAGAAGCCAAATACCAAATACATACGTGGCCACAATGGTCCAAGCTTCAAATAGCATGCATGTCTTAGTAGAGGCTTGGATAAACTAGCTAAGCATCACAAGGAGATGTGACTACACTGATCATACTCCAATTCTCTTCTCATTCTTCTACTTCTTTCTCTATTCAATTCTAGACACAACACGACCTTACCTTAGAAGGATATACCCCCTCCTCAAGGATCGAGTATCTATATGAGGATAAATGGGAGTGTATAATTAGGATGGGTAGTTTCTTCGCTTCATCAAGCAGGAAGATCTAACACCTTTCAACTACAGTACAAATCGACTTCAAGGTGAATAGTTTGCATGATTTATGGGTGGACCGGAGTTGGTTGTTAAAGTGAACCTAGATAGGGATTTGTGGAACTTTAGGGTTGTTGAACTTAAATCCTGACTCTAATGAGCTCCCGATAAACTATTAGTCCAAAGGCCTATTCCAAGTTCTAGATTTTTGGTGAAGTGAAATTCGGTTTAAAGAAACAACCATGTTCTAAGTTCTTTTATTTTCCTTTTTCATTTTGTCTTTCACTTATTTATAGAATAAGTGTTTACTAAGGGACTAGCAAAGGTAAAGTATAAGGGAATGATGAATCCATGACTCACTGCCTTTATTCTTTCATTTTGGCTAAAATTCTTAGTAAAATACTCGTAAATATTCATTAATTTTCACTAATTAAAACACTAACCTCATTTGTTAATATTATATATTTAGCACTTATTTTATCCAAAATAGAATAATAAAGAGAAAAGGAAAAATAAAAGAAAAGAAGGATGTATATATATGGAATATGTACAGATTGGTCCTAACCCCGAGATTAGGTCAACATTGACATGGTCAACAAAATTAATAAGTAGGGGAAATAAGGATCCTAATTTATAAAAATGCCAGAAAATTAAGATCACGAATGTACATTTACACATTTTTTACATTGTACATATGTTCATCTATTTTTTCAAAAAATTCCATATCAAAATATTTTCTTCACAAAAGTTGATTAAAATAATATATATTAATTTATAAAATATCAGAAAAATAATTTACTATATAAATAAATAACTATGATGAACCTAAAAAGCCTAAAAACCAAATTCCAAGATTCATAAATATTTAAAGAAAACTCCAAATCGACCAAACTGACTTTTAGACTTCATTTTACAACTAATACTATTTATTAAAAATGCTAAAATAATATTGAAATAAAATGTGCGACTTTTGGTGTTTGGATCCCTTTGTAAATATGTAATATATGTATGTAATTCATCTTTATTCTCTATTTAATTATTCCTAATCTTGTCTATCTTAATTATTTTTCTGAAGTGTTTATAAATATCGATAATATAAAGTATAACTTAAAATTAATTATTAATAAATGTCAATAAATCCCAAAACTAAAAAGTCATAAAGCCAAACTACTGAACCTTATAACTCAACATTATGAACTCTGAATTAGGCCTACTCACTTTTAAAGTTCATTTTGTAAAATTATCTATCAAATAAAATTACTTCACTAAAAACAAAGTTAATATGCAAAATTTTAGTTTTGGGACCCCATAGGTATAAATTGTATAATATGTCTTAATCCTATTTTATTTCATTTTTATTATTTCTTATATTTTTATATTTTATAAAAATTTTATAATGTTACATTGTTAATATAAAATTACAAAAGTATTAAACATTAAAATTATAAAATTTATTTATTTATTTATATAGGTATACTATACCTATATTATTTGGATATGTATATATTTTATTAATTAAATAATATTATTTATTTATTTTAAATTTATAATTAAATAATTTATTAAATTATTTGTAATTTATAGTTAATTAATCATATATTTATTTTAACTACTAATTAAATTTATTTGTTTATTTATTTTGATTTTATTTTATTTTCTCTTTCCTCCTTTCCCCCTTTCTTCCTCCTTTCCTCCGCATGTTCCCTTCATTGCCCATCACCTTCTTCGTCCTCCCTCTTCTCCCTTCTATCTCTTCCTCCTTTCCACCTTGGACTCCTCCAACCGATATACCATCGGTCGTTGGGACGTTTGCCGAACAAACCCACAACGTGCTCCCCAAGCCTCCTCCATCTTATTATTATTATTATTATTATTATTATTATTCTATTTAAGAACCTGCATCCACTCTCCGAGCTCATCATCTGCCATTTGGTCTTCCACTTCCGTGAGCTCCGGTAGAGGGTTGTGACAGAGTTCGATCTCCGTCGAGCGAGGAGTTGGAGTCTGGCGAGGTCACGCCATCGGTGTGGAGCCCAGCTCTACAGCATGCTCTGTCTCCGTGCATCGTGCGTCGAGCTTCCTAGTTGTCGCTGGTTGAGGTGAAAACCTCGAGCCTCCTCCAAGGATCGATGCCCATGCATGTTCTCCATTTCTCATCCATTCCTTTCCAGGTTAATTGTAGATTCTCTTCTCTTCTTCTCATTCTTTGATTCCTCTTCTCTTCGCAATCCCTTTGTTCTATTTCTCTTCCTTCACCGTCACCTCTCATTCCTTCTAAGTTTCTATACAAATAAATCACCATGTCATTAATTTCATCACTTATTCCTTATTATTTCTTGATCTATCTTCCATAACTGACCCTCTTAGGACACACATGGTGGACGGAGACCTGGACCTCCTCCTACGCTTCATCGGAGCCCCTACACACATTTCTTCATGTTTTATTTGGACTGAGGTTCACCTCGAGTCATTGACAAAAGCAGGTCATAGTTGCATCGTAAGCACCTGGAGGTTAACATGATATGGTGATTTTTGGATCAACAAAGAATTTAAAAATTAATACAAGGCATACAGTTGGCAAAATATGTCAAATTCCACAAGAATAATATTATTAAATTCTATGCAGCTCACAAAAATATGACACATGTCACAAAAGATGAAGGACAAGTTAAACTACAAAACATGCAATTTTTTAAATTTAAAAATGATGAGAATGGACACCTAAATATGTGTGCAAACACATGGACCAAATGCAAAACAGAAAATTAAAATTGCTTAAAATAAAACATGCATACATGGACTAAAGTGTAAATACTTATAATGCTGGGGTTATGGATGCAAAATTCCACAGGTACACTTGCTCCTCACGTGACGCGCTAAGCATGGGTCCTCGGTACAAATTACCCAACCCTCACATGAGATACACGTGAGGATCTAGGCTCGGGAGACGTAGGAGGCTCGGGCAACTCTGGAGGTTTAGACTAGCTTTGGTTGCTACTTTGGTCGCTCTGAGCCTAGGGTTGGGGAAGAGGCTCGGAGGCTCCACGTGGCGAATGCTGGGCCGTTAGATCTGGAGAGATCCAACGGCGACGGAAGTTGGATACGTGGCTCGATGAGGACCCATCAGATCAAAAAGATCCAATAGTGACGATGGCTGCTGGAGCGAGGCGACGTGGCTCAATATTGGTCGTTAATGGCGATCAATCCAACAGTATCTGAAGCTCAAAGCAGATGTGACGTGGCTCGACGGGGTCCATTAGATCCTCCTGATCCAGCGGTGGCGGGCTCGGGGCAACGTGTCGTGAAGAGTACCGTTGGATCAAGGTGATCCAACGGTAGCTGTACGTCATCTTCTCTGGTCCGTCGCCTCTTGCGGCGGACTTGGCGGGACTTCGGTGAAGAGGGTCTGGCTCTGTCGCCCTTCTTCATGCTCATGGAAGCTCGCCGATGGCTCTTGGATAGCTTAAATCGATGTGTTAGTGTCAGGAGGTCGTCAAAGGCTCTAGAAGCTATTGGAGTCGTCTGTAGGCTGGGGAAGATGGAGATTGAAGCAGCTCTGGCGTGATGTCCAGCCAATGAAGAGAATGGTCTTTAAGGATTAGTGGGTGCCAGAAATCAAGCGCATCGTGCTTGTGGAAGTGCAAGGGGTGTGCGAGAGGCCTGAGGGCGAAGTAATGATCGGGTGGAGGTGATATTCCGCCGTGACCAGTGGAGCTGTGATCGGAGATGGGTTGAAGTGTCGTAGAACCTAACAGATGGTGGCACGAAGATGAGAGCTATAAGACAGAGCTTGGTGGAGGGTCGGAGAGACGTGGAATCGATCAGAGAAGTTAGGAAAAAGGCGAGAAGATCGAGATGAAAAGAGAAAGAAGATCGGAGGAGAAATGGGTGACACTACCTACGAAGCAGGCTCGGTGAAGAGCTCATGGTCGTCACTTGAGGGTTGGTAGCGGGCCCAAGCTCGTGCAGCTCATCGAAGAGGTTGCGGCACGGCGTGATACGCCTTGGATCTTGCTGGAGATGAAAACGTCGTCGTCGCTCACTCTCTTACCTAATTGTTGTCACCAACATGTAGAAGGGAGCTCTGGGAATCTCTCTGCAAGGGAGGATGCGCTCGACGGTGGACGGAGGCTGGGTATTTCTAGAAAGAGGATAGAGGCGCAGGTGATGGGGAGGTGATTGATGACTGAGAGTTTGCCGAGATCGTGTCTTTCCACAAGGCGG
Organism: Ottelia alismoides; assembly: GCA_037367405.1. Taxonomy (NCBI): domain Eukaryota; kingdom Viridiplantae; phylum Streptophyta; class Magnoliopsida; order Alismatales; family Hydrocharitaceae; genus Ottelia; species Ottelia alismoides. The sequence continues at coordinate 53,563 of JAZKJV010008192.1, forward strand.
ATCGACAGTCGCTGAGTTGACCTCAGACAGACTCCCAAATCGATCAACAAATAACCCACAATAAATATATGCAATGAATATCCAAAAATGTGGAGTTAAAATTTATTATAACTCTACATGTAAAATGTGTATAGGTGTAAGTACAGGTAGAGGTCGAACACTGAGAGGCGAAGGGAATGTATGTGATGTATCATTTATTCAATCCATTGTTCATGTCCTTTTATTGTTTTTGTGGGTTTTGGGTTTTTCTGATTTTTTTATTTTTCTTTTTCATATTTTTAGGGTTTTTTAATTTCTGGACTCAATATATATATAATTATACCATATATAATTTTTTGGACATTTTCAAAAACATTTTCTAATGTTTTTGTATTTTTTAATTTAGACAGTACAAAAAGGGCTTCTTTTTCGTTTTTAATAATTAGGAAATAAATGCGAAAAAATGCAAATAAAATAAGGGCTTGGAAATACAAGGCATGAAGCATTTATCCTAATTTTTCTGTATTTTTAGAAGCCACCTAGGTATTTATAATAAATACATAAAGATGCAAAAATAAAACAGCCTGGCAGGGGTATTTTTGCAAATAAAATAAGTCACAGGGGCATAGGTGCAAAAATACAACAGAAATAAACATTTATTTAAACTTTTAGAACCATTTTACAATAAACAAAAACCGCCAGGGCTAAGGTGAAAATTTCACGCACCTCACGTGGGATTGCACGTGAGGCGATGAAGGACCAAAATGCAATTTAAGGAAGTACCGTGGTCCTTTAGAAAAATTTACAATTTATTTACAATGTTATACTTTATTTACAAAATTAAATATTAAATACACAAAAGGCGGGGGTATAAGTGAAAATTACCCCCAACAGGCGCTGGATCCAACGGCTGATACGCGTGACTTATCCACGTGGCTCCTCCACGTGAGCCGATGACGCTTCGCGGATGAGCGTTGGAGATTAGATCTCGTGGGAGATCTGACGGTCGTGGCATCGCTCCATCGGACAGCTGGCAATCAATCTGGGACCTGCTCTTCATCCAACGGCGGAGACGACGGCTGGAAGAACGGGGAAGAACGCTCGCCTGGGCGAGCTTCCTCCGGTGATGTCTCGCGTCTCCGTCGGCCTTTGCTGCTCCAAAGTGTCCCAAAAGCTTCCTAGCAGGGTTCTCTAGCTGCTGGAGGTGTCTGATCGGACGGAGGGGAACTGGAGCGCCACCACGACGTCGGAGAAGTCGAGGGGGTCCAGGTACCTCCGATGAACTCTGAAAGCGTCTCCTGGAGCTCCTCTGTGCTCCTAACCTGCTCAGGAAGAAAACTCAGCTCGAGGTGGTGCTCCTCGGCCCAAAACTGAAGCTGTTAGCATAAAAAATGGGTGAGGGTGGCGATGCTCCGGTGATGCGGAGGAGACGAGCATCGATTCGTGGATCCAAGTGCGAATCCGGTTGGACAAGGTGGCTGGAAGGTGGAGAAGGCGTAGGGGAACGAAATGAAGGTGGAAGGTGGTCGGAAAACAACGAGGGTACTGTGGAGAAGTCGCCGGAGCGGAGCTCCGGCGATCTTCGATTCGCCTAAATTACGCTAATCTACTAATCTAAATGCGAAATAAAATGCGGAAATAAAATGCTGGAATCAAAATCTACCTAGAAATATAACAGGCGCAACTCTTATACCTGGGGGCCTCCAGGGAGCAGGGTGGCCGCCGGAGCGCCACCGCGACAAAATTTCTTCCTCCTCCGGCCGATTCACGGTGCTATGGAGCTCCTCCTGTCACAAGGGCTCATCTAGAACCGGATTCAAGGTGTTTTGGGGGAAGTAAGTTGGCCAAATTCGGCCAAGGAGGAGGGGGAGCTTATTTAAAAACATCGGCAAGGGGCCTTATTACTCGGCGATTATTAACTGATCCAATGAACATCTCGTTGATCTATGATTTCGGCGGGCATCATGGAAGATTTGGGAACAAATCTTGTGAAGGAAGCGTTGTCGATTGATGGATGGTGTGCCCGGGAAAAAGGCATGAAATCGGGGGAGTAGACAGTTCAGAGACGCCAGGCGAGGGATGGGACAGTTGACCTGGGAGTCAACGTTGGCCGGCGCCTCATTGGGCCACGTAAGCCGCTACGAGACAAAATAGCAAATCTGAAGGAAGATTGATTTATTTGACGTCCTAAATGATTTTATTAATTTTTTCTTAAAAAATAAAAAATGTGTATTATTTCATCTAGTATTTATTTATGATTTTATTGAATTTTTCGAGGTGTTTTATTATAGTTTTATTTTAATAATGTGTATATGTATGTATTTACATGTATTTTTGGGTATTTTATTTTTAATTTATTTATTTTCTTGTATTATTTTCTTGGCTTATTTTATAAATTTATAACTTATTTTTGTGAGTATAAATGTATTTTTATTTGATTTTTATGAGTTCATTAAATAAATAGGTATATATGGATGTAAGTATACTTATAGGTATTTTACCTATATATATTTCATAGACTTATTTTATTTTACAAACTCTTTTTTTGGTTTTATTCTAAGGCTAATATGTATATGAATTATATACATTATTTACAAGATTCTAAAAATATTAATTTATAAAAATAATGAATAGTGAATATAATGAATGTTTTAATCAGGTATTATGTACAAGAAGGGCCAAAAACCTATCTTCCACAGATGGACTCCAAAAATTATGAAACCAATTTTATAAAATAGTTTATGAAATGCTATATACAATTGAAGGTGAGTTTGGTTGATTTGGAGTTTTTATTTGCAAGATATGGGTCTGTGAAGTTGAGACTTTGGCTTTTTATTTTGTGCATAAAATGTACACTGGGTATTATTTTTACACAAACTCAATTTTGTATTTTTATTTACATTATTATCTACAACTTTTATGAACAAAGTTTCTTTATTTGATGAATAAATAATTATGCATAAAATAGGTGTCAAAAATGCATAAATGGATGAATAAATAAATGAGGTATTTATTGTATATCGGCCCTTATCTCCCCGTACTTTATTCCTTGTCGACCAATTCCATGCTGGCCTTGGTCTCGGGGTTAGGGTCATAAAATATTTGTACTATTTTATTCCTTTTTCTTTTCTTCTCTTTATTCTATAATTTTGGCATTAAAAACCTTATTTTACATACAATTAATACAAATGAATAATGAATGCTATTATGTACAAATTGATGCTATTTACATGCATTTGCTTGGGTTTTTGAGGCCAAAATGATAGAATAAAGGTGATGAAATGGAGATTCATCACCCCCCTATACTTGCCTTTGCTAGTCCCTAGCAAACACTTATGCAATAAGTGCAAAAAGAACAAAGAATAAGAAGAAAAGAAAAAGCAAAAATAAAGAATTCAATGAGTAAATTGAATTGATCATGATTATTAAACTTATCTGTATAAAATCAAAGTTTGGAGCTCAGGTTAGACCTTGGTGTGAAAATGTGTGTGGAACCTGGTAGGGAACCAAATTTAAAACACAACAGCCTTCGAGCGTCACAGAACTTGGTTCAAATCACCTCAATAGCCAGTTCAGAACTAGCCTACATCATACGCAAACCCTTATGACTATGAAGCTGACTTGAACGTGTAAGTGATAGTGGCTCTCCCTAACTGAAATGACAAAGAGATTGACTTCTCCAGAATGACAACCCAATGATTCCCTAATCCAACAGCTCTTTCCTCGAGGAGCGGGGTATTCCCTTCTAAGTTCAAGTGGCATCCAACTCAAGAGGAGGAGGTAGAGAAAAGAATGGATGGTAGCCAGTGTAGCTACCGATCCTGGGATGCAAGACCAGTGTAGTCAAGTCATCCAGCTGCAGGCTCACATGGTATAACTTTGATGCTCAAGCTTGCTTATTTTCTATACAACATATATACATACTCCGGCAGGCACTTTATATTTTATTTTACAAGCCTGTCCACTTTTTTGGAGTTTTTTTTTTCTTTTTTTTTTCAACATACTATTTACGGCAGCATTTACATAAGGAGTTTTTCCTCTTGAGCCAGAAGACTATCCCTCTTTTGAAGCATTATTGCAACCCACACTCTCCTGTCTTTAGACCTCATGGCTACTGGACCAGGTTGGGGTGCACTTCCCTCCCTAGACGAGGACGAATGTTTCCACCCGTGTGCGTCTCAGACTGGCAAATCCAACCCCCTCACCACTCCAACTGAGTTGAGCCAAGTGAAAGGTGCAAGTGTCCAAGTTAGGTCACGACCGACAAGAGTCATACGTGTGTCTCGAAAAGTTCTAGTTAGTCAGTTGAGGTGACTTGAACCCAGCCCTGATTTCTCAAAGAATTAAGTCTGCATAGACCTGAAGTACCTTAAACCTAGTTCCCATAAGGTTACAGTGAAGTTAGGTGCAATAAGGTCCAACCAAGCTCCAATCTTCAACTTTATTGGACTAGTTCAATCATCAAGCTCAATCAAAGAATATGAATGCTATGCAAATGCTATTTACAAATATGCAATTTTTCAAAGAATTTGAAAACAAAGAGAAGTATTTTTACACAAAGAATTTTTGCAAATAAAAGAATTTTGGCACTCAAAGCATAAAATATGTACAGCTATTTACACGGGCATGCCGCTTTATTTTACAAGAATTAAGAATTCACAATATTTTTTTATAGGTATATATGTTAACTTATTAAAGAATTTTTTTTATTTTTATTTTTATTTATAATGTTATATTATTTTAGTTTTTATTATATGTGACTATTCCTCAAATTTATTTGACACAAATTTTTCAAACAATTTTTGAAAACTATAGTCCAAAATAATTTTTACAAACATTTTTACAAACATGTACACACATTTGAAAATCATTTTGCAAAGGTTTTTCAAAACAGTATATATAGATTTTCACAATATTTTTGCAACCATTTTTCAAACCGTTTGCAAATCATTTTTCAAAAATTTTATTTCACACAAAGAAAATAAATTTTACAAACCACACGTTTTTACACAAGTTGAAAACATGTAACAAAATATTTTCAAAATAGTTTTCAATAAATGTTCACAAAGATTTTCAAACTATTTTTCAAACACTTTGCAAAAAACATTTTCACCTGATTTATTAATCAGTATATACAAAAGAATTTGAGGAACAACCACATCTTTTTATTAAGAATTCTTAATGAATTTTAAAGAATTATTAGCCATATTATTAAGAGAATACGAAAGTACGAGTTATGGCTAAAGTATATACATAGTATATACGACCCCCCTATACTTAGCTTGAGCTATGTCCTCATAGATCGAAAAGAAAAGAGAAGACATAACTCGCACTGAGTATAGACAAGTCTAAAGAATATATGAATAAGAGACAAAGGAAATAGAAGTTGACCGTCCCCCCTATACTTAGGATCAAGTAATCCTAAGTATAGCAGACTGTACGCAAAGTAGGGAGGGTCAAGGGTGGGAATAAATAGATCAAAAAATTAACAAATCAGGGGTGCACCCCCCTATACTTAGGACAAAGTACGTCCTAAGTACAGAAAACTGACACAAAGGGGTGACACCTTTTATTTAGATACAGAAGATAGAAAAGTAAAAGAAGAAAAGAAGAAAAGAAGAAAAGATAGATACAGATTGATGAAAAGATCGTGAAGAATATACACATCACTCCCCCTATACTTAGGGTGAGATATCCCTAAGTATAGGAAAGAAATAGGAGTGACGAAAAAATGTGCAAGGAAAGAACAACTCAGTGTGTGCCCCCCTACACTTAGGACAAGGTACGTCCTAAGTGTAGACACAGAGATATGGCGATAGATCTAGGGCACACATAACATGCAAGAGAAAGAATGAACAAGGCATACATATATACAAGTGGTGAAAAACTAGTGAAGTACAGGACGGTGTCTGGTAAGCGACAACCGTGCTCTCGTCGTCGTCTCCCTGTGAGAACGAGGACACAGTCAGAAGGTGAAAAGACACCGAATCTGCAATCAAGGGGGTGTCAGCTACCGGGGACAATAGGTTGAAAGGTTAGATATCGGGTCCGGTAGCATGGAGCAGTCAATCGGCTCATAGGGTCAACATGAGGGAATAGAGCCGATACCGTAAGACCGGGTGGAAGAAAGAGCAGAACAGACTCCTTCTAATCAATCATGGTTTCAGATAGATCGGAAATAAGGCATATGAGACTGTGTGATGCACGGTGGTGATATAATCTGAAAGTCACAAGAATACACCTAACAACACAATATATGGCTCATTCCTGCGAGGGCCCTCAAGGTGAGCAGAATCAGAGAATAATCAGAAGACTCGGCTCCGTGCTCCAATAGAGAGGAGACACGACCAGGGAGGAGACTGAGTACACAAGTCAGAAGACCCGGCTTCGTGCTCCACCAACTGAGAGACACCAGAAATGAAGCCGAGTGCCTAGAAAATGATGTACTCTCCCGCAGATAACCCTCGGGAAGTAGTACATGCTAAGCAATGAATAATCAGAACAGAAGCTCACCCTTGCGAGGGTTCTCAAGGAGAGCGGGCTCGAAGGAGCCTGATCCATCAGACGGATCACAGAGACGGTCTCGGTAGGCGACAGATCGGCTACCAGCAGAAGAGACCAACAAATCAAGAAAGTGTGGCAGCGTCCCGCAGATAACCCTCGGGGAGTGCGCTGCCAGCTAGGCGTGAAAACAACAGATATCAGAAGCTCAACCTTGCGAGGACTGTCAAGGTGAGCAGACTCAAAAGAGTCTAATCGGATGAGTCCCATGTTCCGCAAATCGGATAAGTAACTCAAGATGGGACCAAAAATCATGTATATCAGACGACTTGGTTCCGTGCTCCGCAGATCGGAGACACAGTAGCAGTGGGAACCGAGCGTAAAGAGAATGTCGCAGTCTCTCGCAGATAGTCCTCGGAGAGCACTGTGAACTAAGCAGGGAATAGTCAGAATCTGTCTCTACCTTGCGAGGGTTGTCAAGGAGAGAGAAGGGCTCGAAGGAGCCAGATCCATCAGACGGATCCACATAGTGGTCTCAGTAGTCAACAAAGCGGCTACCAACAGAAAAGACCACTCATATCGGCAATATGTCGTAGTCTCCCGCAGATAACCCTCGGGGAGTTATGAGCTAGTCAAGGAATAATCAGCAAAGTGGAGCTCTGCCATGCGAGGACTGTCAAGGAGAGCGGTCAGTCAGTTGGGCTCGTGCATTGGCCTCGTGTACTGACAGGTCAGGTACACAATCACAGGGGGAGGCCAATCAAGCATAGCATCTGACTCGGTTTCAGGTCCCATCACAATGGCGACCCAAGCAGTGAATGAAACCGCAGTCCTAGAAATTATCGCATTCTCCCGCAGATAGTCCTCGGGGAGGAATGCGAGCTAGATCAATGTAGTTCATGGGAATGCCGGCAAGTTATCTCAGGTCCTCAAAAGCAATAAGTCATTCAATCATTTGGAGGGCATAAGATCATGCAAGGGAGCAAATAATCATGTCATTCACCAAACATCCATTGGGTCAATCCAGTCGGGCTGAGATGGCGCAATAGATAATCATAAATCCTCAAAGTGCCATGGTGGATCAAAGAGTCAGGAGATCAAGGATGGGTCACTCAGGTAGATGAGAGATCATGTAGGATCCGCACACCTTTATCAAGAAATCCAAAGTAGAATAATCAGTCAATCCTCAAAAATCAAGATGGGTGGAACCTCAAAGAGATAGATCAATCAATGCTCATGAAATCTTCATCGAGTCATCGCATCGCATCACATCCTTAATCCGGTGTGCGAGAGCTAAAATTCCTCAATAATGCATCACACCTGTGTTCTATGCATCAGCGAAAATCCTTAAGAAGCCCATATGCATGTATCAAAAACAAATCCACCAAATCAATCTCAGCATCCTCAACATCATGGGCTCGGCCTAATTAGTATAAATAATCCTCGATGCGGGTCTCATCAATATGCACAGCATTCCCGGGTAATGGGAGAGATGATACAGGGGACACGAGGAAGATGGATAAGAAGGGTACACAATGGGGTAGAGAAGCTGATTGAGCGGGCGTGCCAATACCGTGGGTGGTAGAAGGGTGATACAGAGGGAACGAGGAGGGCGGGTGAGAAGATCGGGATATAGACAAAATTGGGTGTTCCACACAAGGCAGGAACACCGTCAAAATTGTGGTCCGAAGAGAGTGCTCTCCTTGAACCAGAGAATGATGATGATACGGAGAATACTAAGAGAGTGATGAAGAAGAGGGAAACAAAGGACTTGGCGAAGAAATGATTGAGCTCAAGCGCCAATATCACGACTCGATGCATGATGAAGAGATATATGTATAAGAGGGGTAGAGAGACTCAAGGATAAAAATGCATGACTCACACGGGCGGGACCGACTACTCTAATAATGAATGAAAAACACAACGAACTCCAAGTGACAATCAATACACAAGGCAAAACCCCCAATTCACCTACTCAACACGGTGAAGACCATCAGGTGACGGTCATTTATCTTTTCGATTTTAGAGTTAGGTGAGAATCACAAAAATTGTATAATCACTTAGGAGGCTTGATGGGATTTGGGCTCTACTCCTTAGTGTGCACGTAAGCAATTTAAAACGCATACAATGAGGGGGTTGCCTTCCCCAAGACAAGGAAGTCATTATGTTTTATTTTTAGGTCCAATAGAGTTAACAGTCCTGATTTTATTTGAGTTATCACTTTTTTTGGGTATTTTCAATGCACGTGCCTATCGAGGTTCCAATTTCCATTAAGCACCCTAGGTTGGCAAAATCAGAGGGAGAAGATCGGAAAAGCCATGCAAGTCGGAAATCGATGATGCATGCTAAGTAAGAAGACTTACAGTGCCTCCCAGCTCTCTCCATGCGGGATGCATAACAGAATTTGAAACCTATGCTATATGCAAATGCAAGCCGAAGAAATCGCCCTAGGTACAGAAATTGCTATTATCGTGAAGCACCACAAGTCGCTCATTCATCTTTAGCCTCAAAAAGTCCGGTCTTGGCTCACCCCTCCTCTGTGCTCAACACACTTGAGCTTAGGAGAAAGCGCTTTGCGGGGCTCGCTGTGGCACAAAGGCTAAGAGATAAATGAGCGGTTGTTTAGAGTTTGATCTAGGTCCAAAGCGAACTATAGGTACATGCAAATCAATTAGGGTGTTTGGACCTAACTCTACAAGCAAGCAACTCCTACAGCTAAGGGCTCATTCACACAAAATAATAAAACTGAAATAAAATAAAAGAGAAGAAAAAGAGTTCAAGTCATCGAGGCCCCCAAGGGAACAATCCCTCGGGCAATGGACCTCGGGAGTCGAAGTGTACCTGTGAGAGTCCTGTATTATTACAAAATTCTAAGGGTCACTCTCTCACATAAATATACATATTAAAATAAAATAAAATGCATGAAGATGGAGACTGTCTTCAAAAATTCTCCTTCATGTGTCATGGATGCTCTCCCCTGTTGGCTTGGCATAGAAAAGCCAACACCGCCTCGCTTGGGTGCATAGGTCCTCCTAGGAGGTCCTCCTTCGCTTGGCGGTCCCTCGCATCAAAGACAAAAAGAAAGAGATGGTCAGAGCAGTCAATCAATAATATCAAATAAAAATAAAAATAAAAATCATACAAATAAATAAATGAAGGATATGAACAAAGAATCAAAAAAATGAACAAATAACCACACAAAATCATACAAAATCCGTTGCCTCCCTGGCAACGGCGCCATTTGATGACTGGGAGTTTGCCAAGATCGTGTCTTTCCACAAGGCGGATCGACAGTCGCTGAGTTGACCTCAGACAGACTCCCAAATCGATCAACAATTAACCCACAATAAATATATGCAATGAATATCCAAAAATGTGGAGTTAAAATTTATTATAACTTTACATGTAAAATGTGTATAGGTGTAAGTACAGGTAGAGGTCGAACACTGGGAGGCGAAGGGAATGTATGTGATGTATAATTTATTCAATCCATTGTTCATGTCCTTTTATTGTTTTTGTGGGTTTTGGGTTTTTCTGATTTTTTTTATTTTTCTTTTTCATATTTTTGGGTTTTTTAATTTCTGGACTCAATATATATATAATTATACCATATATACTTTTTTTTCGACATTTTCAAAAACATTTTCTAATGTTTTTGTATTTTTTAATTTAGACAGTACAAAAAGGGTTTCTTTTTCGTTTTTAATAATTAGGAAAAAAATGCGAAAAAATGCAAATAAAATAAGGGCGTGGAAATACAAGGCATGAAGCATTTATCCTAATTTTTCTGTATTTTTAGAAGCCACCTAGGTATTTATAATAAATACATAAAGATGCAAAAATAAAACAGCCTGGCAGGGGTATTTTTGCAAATAAAATAAGTCACAGGGGCATAGGTGCAAAAATACAACAGAAATAAACATTTATTTAACCTTTTAGAACCATTTTACAATAAACAAAAACCGCCAGGGCTAAGGTGAAAATTTCACGCGCCTCACGTGGGATTGCACGTGAGGCGATGAAGGACCAAAATGCAATTTAAGGAAGTACCGTGGTCCTTTAGCAAAATTTACAATTTATTTACAATTTTATAATTTATTTACAAAATTAAATATTAAATACACAAAAAGGAGGGGGTATAAGTGAAAATTACCCCCAACAGGCGTTGGATCCAACGGCTGATACGCGTGACTTATCCACGTGGCGCCTCTACGTGAGCCGACGACGCTTCGCGGATGAACGCTGGAGATTAGATCTCGTGGGAGATCTGACGGTCGTGGCATCGCTCCATCGGACAGCTGGCAATCAATCTGGGACCTGCTCTTCATCCAACGGCGGAGACGACGGCTGGAAGAACGGGGAAGAACGCTCGCCTGGGCGAGCTTCCTCCTGTGATGTCTCGCGTCTCCGTCGGCCTTTGCTGCTCCAAAGTGTCCCAAAAGCTTCCTAGCAGGGTTCTCTAGCTGCTGGAGGTGTCTGATCGGACGGAGGGGAACTGGAGCGCCACCACGACGTCGGAGAAGTCGAGGGGGTCCAGGTACCTCCGATGAACTCTGAAAGCGTCTCCTGGAGCTCCTCTTTGATCCTAACCTGCTCAGGAAGAAAACTCAGCTCGAGGCGGTGCTCCTCGGCCCAAAACTGATGCTGTTAGCATAAAAAATGGGTGAGGGCGGCGATGCTCCGGCGATGCGGAGGAGACGAGCATCGATTCGCGGATCCAAGTGCGAATCCGGTTGGACAAGGTGGCTGGAAGGTGGAGAAGGCGTAGGGGAACGAAATGAAGGTGGAAGGGTGGTCGGAAAACAACGAGGGTACTGTGGAGAAGTCGCCGGAGCGGAGCTCCGGCGAACTTCGATTCGCCTAAATTACGCTAATCTACTAATCTAAATGCGAAATAAAATGCGGAAATAAAATGCTGGAATCAAAATCTACCTAGAAATATAACAGGCGCAGCTCTTATACCTGGGGGCCTCCAGGGAGCAGGGTGGCCGCCGGAGCGCCACCGCGACAAAATTTCTTCCTCCTCCGACCGATTCACGGTGCTATGGAGCTCCTCCTGTCACTAGGGCTCATCTAGAACCGGATTCAAGGTGTTTTGGGGGAAGTAAGTTGGCCAAATTCGGCCAAGGAGGAGGGGGAGCTTATTTATAAACATTGGCAAGGGGCCTTATTACCCGGCGATTATTAACTGATCCAATGAACATCTCGTTGATCTATGATTTCGGCGGGCATCATGGAAGATTAGGGAACAAATCTTGTGAAGGAAGCGTTGTCGATTGATGGATGGTGTGCCCGGAAAAAGGCATGAAATTGGGGGAGTAGACAGTTCAGAGACGCCAGGCGAGGGATGGGACATTTGACCTGGGAGTCAACGTTGGCCGGCGCCTCATTGGGCCACGTAAGCCGCTACGAGACAAAATAGCAAATCTGAAGGAAGATTGATTTATTTGACATCCTAAATGATTTTATTAATTTTTTCTTAAAATATAAAAAATGTGTATTATTTCATCTAGTATTTATTTATGATTTTTATTGAATTTTTCGAGGTGTTTTATTATAGTTTTATTTTAATAATGTGTATATGTATGTATTTACATGTATTTTTGGGTATTTTATTTTTAATTTATTTATTTTCTTTTATTATTTTCTTGGCTTATTTTATAAATTTATAACTTATTTTTGTGAGTATAAATGTATTTTTATTTGATTTTTATGAGTTCATTAAATAAATAGGTATATATGGATGTAAGTATACTTATAGGTATTTTACCTATATATATTTCATAGACTTATTTTATTCTACAAACTCTTTTTTTGGTTTTATTCTAAGGCTAATATGTATATGAATTATATACATTATTTACATGATTCTAAAAATATTAATTTATAAAAATAATGAATAGTGAATATAATGAATGTTTTAATCAGGTATTATGTACAAGAAGGGCCAAAAACCTATCTTCCACAGATGGACTCCAAAAATTATGAAACCAATTTTATAAAATAGTTTATGAAATGCTATATACAATTGAAGGTGAGTTTGGTTGATTTGGAGTTTTTATTTGCAAGATATGGGTCTGTGAAGTTTAGACTTTGGCTTTTTATTTTGTGCATAAAATGTACACTGGGTATTATTTTTACACAAACTCAATTTTGTGTTTTTATTTACATTATTATCTACAACTTTTATGAACAAAGTTTCTTTATTTGATGAATAAATAATTATGCATAAAATAGGTGTCAAAAATGCATAAATGGATGAATAAATAAATGAGGTATTTATTGTATATCGGCACTTATCTCCCCCTACTTTATTCCTTGTCGACCAATTCCATGCTGGCCTTGGTCTCGGGGTTAGGGTCATAAAATATTTGTAATATTTTATTCCTTTTTCTTTTCTTCTCTTTTTTCTATAATTTTGGCATTAAAAACCTTATTTTATATACAATTAATACAAATGAATAATGAATGCTATCATGTACAAATTGATGCTATTTACATGCATTTGCTGGGGTTTTTGAGGCCAAAATGATAGAATAAAGGTGATGAAATGGAGATTCATCAGTGATGTTCGTGGAGTGTGTGGAGCGACGAGGAAAGGTGTCATGGAGATCATGGATGCTGGCGAGGATGGTGGAGGTTGGGGCTGTGTTGTGGAGGTGCCAGTGGAAGGAGAGGGTAGCTGTAGTGGTGCTAAAAATAGTAAGGGGGCGGAGGCATCGCGAGGTGAGGCGACGTGGGAGAGGTGCTTGCAGAGGAAAAAGACGACTTCTGGATCGTTGGATCTCGTGATCCAACAGCCAGAAGATAGGCATGAGAGAAGGGTTGAGATCATATCATGGTAATGCTATCGAAGGGTTGTGATCAAGCCACGTGGCAGCATGGGGATGCGGCGTTGAAGAACGGTGAAGATGGAATCAGGTGTGGTGTACTTGTAAATATAACCTATAATAAAAGGCCGTGAAAAAAATAAATATAGGCATAAAATACTACATTTAATAACAAACGTGTTTTATGTTTTATTGAAAATTTTAATTAACTCGTTTATTATTTATTTATGATTTTATAAGACATTTTTGCCTTGGATTTATCTAGTTGGTCTATGTAGACCAGATCATTTCATTAGTTGACCTAGGGTCAACTGACCCCCTTCTCTTTTGCTAGAGCCGTGGACATGTCTAACCACCAACTTCACCCATTTAGCAACTCTAGGCCATCATGATCTGGCTTGAAGTGCTACTTGGTTTGTGGAGTTTGAACCTCCTTGATTCACGCAAAGGATAGAAGACTATGTAATCCTTATCGAATCACTCATTTAATACATCGAAAATATCTTGTTCCAACCATCTATATAATGAGTTCCGTCGCCCCCATTCCAAGTTTGATTCCTTTCTGGCCATTCTTAGCCTCTCAGGTCCTCCGGATATCTTCTCCTTGGTGACAACAAGTAAAGATCGATCCTGCAGTCCGGAGGAACGAAAGGAGAGGTGATCCACATCCATCATTGAAGCGTACTCGATTGGTTCCGCTTACTTGGATTCCAATCCAAGTCAAGGCCAGTTCCTTAGCTTCTTAGTTAATATTTAGATTCTAATTTCATTTATCGCCTTAAATATCTGCTTTAATCTAGGGATTAGGTTCAATTTTAAAAATCCCCAATTGACCTGTAGCTTGAGCTCTTGGACAAATCACTCGAATCCGACCATCAAAATGCTTCGATTTCCATGCCATTTCACTCCCCTCGGTATTCTCCATAAATCCCCCCATCCTTCCACTCTAGATCCATCGTAGATCAAGGAATCAGGTTCCCTTCCATCACCTCTTGCTGGGACTCTTTGCCCTCCACCCATATTGTCGCTTCAAGCTTCATCCAAAGGCTAGGGAACACCCCCTTGAGCCTAGGAATATTTTGGTGAAGGTTACGCATCACGAGGAGCCCTCTGGAACCCAATCGACCACCTGGAACCCCTTCAGGTCCTGTGGAGTAGAAGGATCTCCAAATCCTTCTTTGAGTCGCCCTAGCCACATCGGAGTAGACTATCGCAAGCGGCGGAGCCCCAGCAAGATGCTGGACCTAAAAGTAGAGATCCACTCCCGAAGGACGGAGAATCATTAGATCGAAGTTCATTGGATCCATGTTATTCAAGAGTTCTTCTAGTTCCCTTCTCGATCATCCAATCAAGAACACGGCCCAGATATAATCTGGGCTGTCTAATTTATTTGAAGCGGTATGCGGTTAGAGCCCCTGGATCAAATATGTAGTGTACAATCAATGGCTAGATCAGAAGCGCATTAATTGTATATTTGCATAAAACCCCCCTCCACATATTTTTCATTTTATAAAAGGTCTTGTAAATATATTAAATATGCTTAACATTTTGGGAAAATTTGTAAAGGAACCCCTCGTACCTTTTGAATATTGTAGTTTGGTCCTTTGCTAGGTCACTTCACGTGGCCCCCTACGTGAGTAGACATTTTGCATGTAAACATCCCCCCCAGAGTTTTGTAATTGTTATTTAGTCTTTAAAATCAAGTTGTAGTTTAAAAATTATCGATATTTTGCAGGTGACCCCTTGAAGTTTAGTTTATTTTCATATATTTCCTCGCTTGCATGCTTGATTTATTTTTATTTTAGCATCTCTATTTTCTAAAAATAGCTCTTGTGCTCTAAGAATTCTATAAAAATAGGAAAACAAATGCCTAATGCCTTGTTTGTCCACGCTATATATTCTATTTAGCATTCTGCATGCATTCACTATTTATTAAAAATAAAAAAGAGCTATTTTATTCCTTATTTGACTAAAAAATACAAAAAAATATAAAAACTCATTTAAAAATTCTAAAAAAATACCTACTATTTATTATCCTATTTTACCACTATAGACAAAAATAACAAAAAATATCAAAAGAAACTCAAAAAAATAGGAAACCCTTGTTAACCCTAAAAAATATAAATATTTTCAAAAATCACAAAAAAATAGTTTGTGTCCAAAAGTTTTTTATATTACCATATATTAAAATTAATTTCAAGAAATTTTGGACGTAGTTGTTATTTTTCATTCTCAAAATAATTTGGCCTATTTAAAAAGTTCCTGTTTTTAAAATACAAAAAAAAATAGCAACAATTCCCGAACAATTCTCGAAAATAGAGAAATATTTGAGAAACCCAAACATATTCTATTTTGTAGTTTATGATTATATATATCAATATTTATAAATATAATACCCTATATAGCCTATATATAATTATATATTATTATATATAGTTTATATTATTATTAATTATTATAAATATCTTAATATATTTTAAAATCCTTTAAAAATTAAAATGAGGTTGTTGTTTATATTTTCAGATTTATATATATATATGTCATATCTATTATTTATATATATCCCTTATATAATGCGTATTATGTTATATTACATATAAATACATATTTACAGATATTTATTATATATTAAAAATGAAAGGAAATTAAAAATCATAAATTAAAAATTAAAAAAATAAATAAGTTGAAAAATATATTCAATAAAAATTTAAAATCCATAAAAACCTTGACTGAATATTGTACAAATTTACATACAGACACATACATATTATTTAGAGATAAATAATATTTCTCTGTCCCTTATTCCTTGTGTTCGGCATCCTACTCTACTTGTCCACTATACACACTTGTTTGTAGGGTTTATAATAAATTTTGACCCATTTCTCAGATTTGCATTGCTTTATATTATTGTTGTCGGTTGATTGTTGATTTAATTGAGGTCTTCGTGAATTGTCACTTCACCAATTGTGCCTCACCTAGTGAGCATACACGATAACCTGTGGATCTCAATTAGTTAAATGGCATCATTGCCGGGGAGAAACAGAGCGTAGCATTTTGTATATTGTGTACATTGTTTCATCCTTCATTTTCTTCTATTTATTTTTTATAACTGATTACCAATTTCTGATCATTTTTCTTTGTTGACCTTTCTTGTGAGGGACCATGTGGTGACGACCGCTTCTTAGGAGGTGGATGCACCCAAGTCACGAGGAGATTGGCGCTTCTTCTGGTGCTCTAATTGGAGAGAGCAGGAGGGGACAAAGAGAGAAGGAGAAGAAGCAGCTCTACTAGATTGTTTTTTTGTGAGGAGAGTTTTTCTTTTTATTTTTTGTATATTATTTGTAATAATTTGGACACTTGGACACTTCTACTTTAAGAGGTCCATTGCCCAGGTGTCTATTCACCTGGGGGCCTCGTCGAGTTTTCATGTTTTTATCACCTTTATTTTATTCTATTTCACAAAGTTTTGAGTTTTTATTCTTTTTTATTTGTTTTATGTGATTGATTCCCTAGATCTAGGATTGCTTTCATCGGAAAACTAGGTCCACAACTTAATTAGACTCATGTACCTATAGTGATATATGCTTGGACTTAGTCAAAAATTAATTGCTAATTACTTGGATTTGGAACTGCGAGCCGTGAGAGACTCCACACAGTGCTTATAGGACCCATTGTGGTGAGCACTGAGGAGTCTCCAAGACCGGACACTTAAGATCCATTTTTGAGTAGTTAACATTTGGTTGTTCCAGTTAATCGCAATTCTTGTTTAGGATGCTTTCTCGCTTTGCATACCGCTCATGTATTGTAGACTTTTATATTTCTACCTTGCAACCCGCATGGTGGGAGCTGGGAACCACTGTAAGTCTCCTTACTTTGCATGCATCATTTGATATGAGAGTGAGATTTCCACTCTAGTATACACTTGCATTGCTTTTATGTTGCCTCCCTCTATTTTTGCCCACATTGGATCAAAAAAAATATAAAAAAATCGTTAGGCATATTCTTATTGAAAAATAGTAAAAAAGTGAAAATAAAAAAAAATAGGGGACTGCTAACAAAACTTTGACCTTAGGAGGTGACTGGTATAATTAGTTGAACTTGGGTTGTTAGAACAAAAGCAACAGCCTGCCTTCTTGAAGAAGAAGAAACCAGGTGTTGACACGTGTCAACACCTGGTTGGCCAATATCAGTAATTTTTTTAAAAATTTATATTAAATAGTAAATAACGTTATTTCAAATAGGTATAAAAACCAAATTTATAAATAATTAATTTATCTAAATTATTGTATAATTAGTTTTAATTAATAATAAATATTTTTCAAAATATAAATATTATATTGATAAATAGGTATAAATAATACTTAATAAATAGGTTTAGGATTTTTAATTTAATAAATTATTAGATAGTATATCATTTTTATATTTTATTAATTATTAGGATATTAAATAAAGTATATATGAATTTTTGTAAATTTTAAAAAATTAATTTAGGTATATTAATAAATAACGATATAAGTGATGTAGTTGAAATTTACCTATAAATTAGGATTTTTGATTTATTTAAAATAATAAATAAGCTCCAAAAAATATGAAATAAATCAGGGTTAAAACAAAAGATCAAGAAAATATTTAGAAATTATAAAATCATAGAAAAATAAATAGTATGTTCTAAATAAAATAAATAGCCCAGAAACCCAGTTGTGGTTAGGTCCCAAAACTGACTTTTTGCAAACAGATTCCAATTTTAGTGAGATCACCTTCATTAATTATAGAATATTATTTTATGAACTTTAAAGGTGGGTAGAGTGAAATTGGAGTTCGTACGAGAAAGTTATGATGTTCGGAAGTTGAGATTTTGATAATTTGTAAATTAGATTTCTTGGCATATATACAAGGTAATATTTTTAGCTTATTTTTATATATTTCTATAAATTTTTAGAAATAATCAAGAAAAGACTTTGGTAAAAAATTATTTTTATATGAATTAATTAAAAATCATTGAAATTTTTGTATTTATAGGTTAATTAATGAAGAGCGTGTAAAGTGTGGAATTAATTATTTTTATTTGTTTTCTTTCCTTATCTCCCCCTACATATTTAATTGTCGACCAATCCATGCTGACTTGGTCTTGGATATTAGGTTACAAATATATCTTTCAGCTATATTTATTTTCTAAGTCACATTGTACATATATACATATCTACAATTTGCCTTCTTTTTATTTTCTTTATTTTAATTCTTTTATTTATTTACATGATTTTAATGCATAAAAGTGCATTTTTATTTATGAATATGGTTTTATAAAAAAGTGGAATTTAATGAGTATTTCAATGTATTTGTTAAGGGCTTTAAGACACAATGCAGATAGACTGTTAATGAATCACGGATTCATCAACCCCATATACTACAACTTTGCTAGTACATTAGCACACACTTATTTGAAAAAGAAGGTAAAAAGAAAGAAAGCTAGAATGAATTTATTTTCCTAAACCAAATCATGAGAACAGACAAAGGACAGAGCTCGATCGGGCATGAAACAAGAATTTTGTCGGAGCCTTAATTAGGATTAGTATTTTAGCCTCAACAGCCCTCAAGTTCTGCAAATCCTTGTTTAAGTTCACCTCAACAACCAGTTCAGATCCACTCATTCATTCGCAAACTCTATCAACCTTAAAATCAATATGTACTGTGTGTGAATTGTTTTAGCTCTTCCTGCTTAAAAAGAAGCGAAGAAACCGCCCATCCCAGTTATACACTCCCATTGGTTCCTCATTCAACTACTTTTTCCTCCAGGAGGGGGGTATTCCCTTCTAAGGTAACTTCATGTTGTGTCCACAATCGAATATAGAGAGCAAGTAGAAGATTGAGAAAAGAACTGGAGTGCGACCAGTGTAGATGCATCTCCTTGTAGATCCCAGTCGGTGTAGCTAAGTATCCACTAAGATGTGCGGGCTTTTTGGTGGAAGATCGTACCATTGTGGTCATATTTGTATTTGGTGGCTTCTTCTTTGAATTGGCTTTGTAATGTTGCCTGCACTGCATCAATCTTTTTGTGCCTCAACGGATATACCATCTTTTCATTCCGTCCATTTTTTTAGGTCTGG
The DNA here is from genome assembly GCA_037367405.1 of Ottelia alismoides. Taxonomy (NCBI): domain Eukaryota; kingdom Viridiplantae; phylum Streptophyta; class Magnoliopsida; order Alismatales; family Hydrocharitaceae; genus Ottelia; species Ottelia alismoides. The sequence goes on from JAZKJV010008192.1 coordinate 72,977, forward strand.
AAAAATTGTGTCATCAGATCCTTCCCTCATCCGAAGCAATTATTGAAACCCCAATCTCTCCTATCTTTAGACGTTCATGCCGCCAGACAAGGATAGAAATGCACCACCAAGATGTATTGCCCGTCGTAGCCCCATGCAAGTCGAGCTAAGTGCAAAGTGCATGTGTCCAAAATTGGTTCATTTATGAAGAGTTAAACGGATGACACCAAGTGTTCTACTTAGGCACTTTCGAGTTGACTTACCAAACATGGTCTCATGGAACCCAAAGATTTAAGTTAAAGACCCGAAGAGTCTAAAGTCCAGTTACTATCTAGGCTCCTAATAATGAAAGTTAAAGGCCTTAATCAAGCTTCATCCTTTAGACTTTTCTCAAACTTTAGTTCTAGAAATCAAACTTATTCTGAAAAATGCTAATGCAAATGCAGCCATGTTTTGTGAAGTGTATTTTCTGAATTTTTTTCATTTTTATGGATTTTAAGGATTTGTCATTTTAATGTATTTTAGACTTTGCATTTTTTTATGGATTTTTTCAAGTTTTATAAACAAATTTATGTACAAGAATTTTACAAGATAAATTGCCCAATTTTTATTCGGAATAAATAACTATTATATTTTACAAATTTTATATACAAAGAATTTTATAGGACTTAATGAATTTTATACATATTTTAATAGGTATAATTTGAAATAAGTATTGTACAAATTTTTAAATACATATTTTAAATTAAGAATTTTAAATAAGGATTTTAGGCATATTTTATTTATTTACAAGGACTTTATATATACTAAATAAATAGGTGGATTTTCAATTAACCCTCACCCACTTTTTATGGATTTTATAGATATAGAAAACACATAAAAGTATGAGTTATGGACGTAAGTATATATACAATATATACGCACCCCCCCATACTTGCTTGTGCTATGTCCTTATAGCATCAAAAGAGAAAAAGGAGGACATAACTCGTGCTAAGTAAAAGTGGATGAAAAAGAATAAGTGATGTGAAGTCAATCACCCCCCTATACTTATGATCTGGTCATTGTAAGTACAGTGGAACAAAAAAATGAGGTGATTAAGGAAAAGGATATACAACCGAAGGAACAAAAGAAGAAAGAAAAACGATATTAACGAAATCACTCGGTCCCGATATACTTAGGATAAGGCATCTTAAGTAAAAAGAGTGTTGCCAAAATTAGAGACCAGTGATTAGAGTAAAAGAAAGGATATACAAAAGAAAAGTAAAAAGATCAAAATCAAAATGTGAGAATCAGCGGGCAATCGGTCCCCCCTATACTTAGGATCTAGTATCCTAAGCATATAAGACCAACAAAAAATGGGGACGATTATGATCTATGAACGATATACAGGTGTGTACTCCAGGAAAAACTAAAAGGCTTCACAAGTCTCTGTACAGGATGAAATCAAGGGGAAGAGTAGTCAAGAATGTTGTACAAATTAGATCACTTCAACTTGGGTCATACTGAATATTCTGCTTTTTATGTACGTACCGATCATTGGCTGAATAAGCAAAGCCGCCTCTGTAAGTGAACTCTGTATGTGGCATAGCTCTTTATTCTGAAGTATGCGTCTCTGGAGTCGGAATACAAAATATGACTATATGTGTTACCATTACACTATCTGACTCTCTATGCTGAATAGGCTGTATGATCTGTGAAATATAATAAGTTGACTCTCGTGCCACAATATGTGTACTCTCAATCTGTGGCACTGAGATGTCTACTGCTACTAATTTTTCATCTGGATCTGATGTGAACTATGTATATGTATATGAACAGTCATCTGCAGAACTAGGTACCATATCATCTACCCTATCCTTGTGTAGGATATCGTGGGTATCAAAATAAACGCTCTCAAGATCAAGAGACTGTGTCTCGTCTATGTTCTGGAAATCCTCTACAGGACTAGTGTCCTTTGAAGTAAATGACAAAACTTATCTAGGACTTCTACATCCTCTTGCCATCTCAATATGTATCTCTCCACTGTATGTGTGGAATGATACTCTCCCAACATCATAGTCAAAGAGTGCTCTTGATGTCTGCAAGAAGAGTCTCCTGAGAATGATTGGAGCAAGGTGTAACTATATAGGACACGTCATATCTAGGATAGTAAAGTCCACTGGAAACTGCAAGCCATAGACGGTTACGATAATGTTCCTCAACACGCCTTTAGGTCTCTTCACAGACCGATCTGCAAACTGAAGTATCTTCCGTGATTTGTAAGGAGGACCTAGCTTGAGCTTATCAATTAAAGAAAATGGAATCAAATTAATCGAGGAACCATTATCTAAGAGAGTACAATGTAATGCGGCATCTTCAATCTGACATGTGACATAGTGAGCTCCAGAATCTTTCGTCATCTTTGGTACCATATTCTGAATAGCACATGAAGTTGCCTTGGTCAATACATGTTTCTCAAGTCATGATATCTTTTTACAACATGTTGTGCATCTGGTCCTCAACTTATTCTTGAGCATAGGAAAATGATCCAAGGCATCGTGAAGTGAAATCTTCAAAAAAATATGATCTTTCAATAGACCATCGGTCTTTGGAGTAACAACATTCTTTTTGGATTTTTTATTTCCTTTTCCGTATAAAGCATCGGAAAAGGAACAAGATCAGGAACAACAAAATCTTTTTTATTAAAACTAGGATTAACTTTTACATCGAGAGTCTCAGAATTATCTACAAAACTCTCAAAAATAGGAAAAGAAACATCAACTTTGGTAGTGTCTGCATGGTCTGGCGTAGTATCATCATCTGATTCACCTAAGTCCATGTCAACTGTCTCAGCATCGTTCCCTTCTCCCTGATCATCAAGCTGTTGATCCTCATCATCATTGCGATTCTCCTCCTCAACATAAGTATGTGTATCATGGATCGACTCTCGCTCCTCATCCTATGGCCTCTGCTCCTCCCGATCAGGTGCTTGTGGTGATCTACCGCTCCTGAGATGAATAAAGTTAGATAAGAATTCAGGAAAAGAGATTATACATGTCATGTTGCTTACCTGATCTGGGTGCCTTCTCTTGTTGTTCGGGTTCATCTGAGGCTGGGTTGGGAGAGTGGTCTTAGGCACGGTTAACTCATCTAGACTATGGTTAACCCGCTCCATCTCAGTCTCGTATTCGGTCTGGAGCGTGCTCGGCATGTCCATGATCTGATTCAACTCCAGGGCCTACGAAGATACCTCAGATTCAGTGCGGTAACCCTAGCTTTCTATTCTCTCCTGCCTTGGAGTATGCTGCTGCGGAGCGTACGACTGAGGAGATCATTGAGGTGTGTATGAAGACTACTATTGTTGCTGGTAATGATGCGGCTGTGAGTGCGAAGCAGGATGGTGAAAAGAATGTGGTCTCTAATAGGCTTGCTAGTGAGATTGTTGCAGCGTGAAATTCTGACAGTGCTGAAATTACGGACGTCCATGTTGCGGATGGTTGTAGTATTGTGGCTGCTGATGGTGGTGTACGCTCTGAGGAGTAAACTTTGATGATGGTCGAATCTGAGTGTACCATATCCCGTTGATCTCAAGAGTGTCTTGAGGCTCCACTTCAGCATCTCCAGGGCTAGTGATCTGGCTTGAGTTGGCATAAGACTGGTCCTCATGCCAATCAATTTGTGAAGTCTACGTAAGCTGACCTGGCTTGCTCTGGACAAAGTGAATCTAATGAGTTGGAGGAGCGGGTAAAGATCTTCGAACATGTCGAAAAGTGGAAGATGCGTGAGACTGTTGGTACTAAAGCTGCAAGTATGTCACCTTCTTCGTCAGATCGCTCAGTTGTTGAGGAAGGGATGAGAGTTTCTCCAACTCTCACAACGGCTGCAAATCCTGAACTTGTTTCTGAATCACATCTATCAACATTAATTTTTCAATAATGTATCCCATGTTGGTATTTGATTCAGAATCCGAAATATTCACCATCTTTTGATGCTCTCGGTGATGTGGTGGTTGCGAGGCCTTCTGGAATGCCCAGTAGAGTCAATGACTCGTGAGTTCTCTACCATCTCCTCAAAGATGGACCAGACAGACTCGACATCCTAATTCAGATAACTGTCACCACATGCGGTGCTCACAAGGCCTTGAATATCCGGTAGGAGTCCTCCAAAGTAATTCTGAACTAGCACCTTCAATGGTATCTCATGATGAGGGCATCTCTCAGTAAGGTCCTTGAATCGATCCCACACCTTGTGAGATGATTCATTTAGCAATTGCGTGAAGTTGGAGATCTGTCTCCTCATCATATTTGTTCGTCCCAAAGGAAAATATTTACGCAAGAACATGGACTTCAGGTCATCACACGTTGAGATCTCCCCCCCCCACCCCAATGACTAAGCCAGTAGAGCATCTTATCTACTAAGAAGAAGGGAAAGCTTTGAGGTGAACAACCTCCTGCGTAACACCCGGATAGCTAGCCGTACCGCAAACCAACTCTAACTATTGCAGAAAGGAAAACAGCTCCTTTGTAGAATTCCCGTAAAACATAGGAAGCAAAGATATAAAGGACGATCGTAACTCGTATGGCCCTTGATTCGGTGGTAACTGAATCCAATGATGTAACGTCCTATCTCCAGGGTCATACTCATCTCGTAATGTCGTGAGAACCACGGCAGGCGGTGGTGGATTCCTGACTCCTGCTCTCAGCGTGGCTATCTCGGCTCGTAGCTCGTTCTGGACTCTAAACTAATCTCTGATTTGTAAGTTCATCTGCCGTGGCATGTCTAGAATCCTCGTAGTAATGTCTGGATCTGGTCTTCCATTAATATGATGCTCCCCAGTCTGTCGGTCATCAACTGGTTGATCCTCGATTGGTCCCTTCCCACGAGCCATATCCTTTGAATCTTCTGGGAAGGAAAAAGTCTAATAAGAACTCAGTGAAAATGTGCAGGAGAAATAGACGATGGTTTGAGGTGGGGGTCTTCCTCAAAAGAAGGGTTGGGAGGTGAGGGAGTATGGGTCTGACTCTCCTCGTGATTAGAAGGGATCGACTCGGAAAGAGGGTCATCCCAAGTCTATGAAGAAGTACGATGGACGATGGATCGTCGAGAGCTCATGAAGGCTGAGCGAAAATCCGTCGAGTCATCATCTTCGATGTTAAAAGGATAACGAGAGAGCACGATGTCAAATCAAGAGATCGAGGGTGAAGGCGTATGAGACGCAGTAATGCATGAAAACCCTTGGATTACCCTTCTTAATTCAACCACATTAACAATTAAATTTAATGATGTTGTTGGAGTCGGGTAAAATCGCACTTATCCAAACCACTTTGATTAATATGTCAATTAAACACATCGGTAATTTTTATTTTACTTGGGCAAGCCCAATGTCGAACTCAGGGAGGCAACTTTTCCTTAGATTAATTCAAAGTCAATTCCAATGTTAGGTTTTCAGGAAAAAAATTTTGTGGTTATTTTTTATGCAATTTAAGAAATGCAATGCAATTCAAGACAAATTCGAGAGTTAAAATGTGAAGTATAGTCAAATTAAGTCCAGAAATTATGAAACTTGTCCAGAATGTTAATGCAATTAAATTAAGCTATTGCAATGTTTTTGGAATTTTTCGACTATGTATAAATGAAATGTGATGAAATATCACACAACTAAAAAAAGCCTAAGTCACCATTGGTTTATGGATCATATCCAAAACATCCAACTTGGCTCTGATACCACTTGAAGTATATGTGAAAATCCTTAATTGCATCACAGAAGCGTGAGGATCACATCATATGCAATCGGGAGCGACTAGCCGCACTAGTCGCTCGAGGCAGTGGAATTTAAAAAAAGATTAATCTGATGAAACCATATGATACAAGAAAAATTCTTGGATCATTTCATATAAACCACAAAACAAATATTATATTTCCCTCTTAAAGCGTGGATGCGATCAAGTATCTAAACAAAGAGACCTCCTATCTCAAGTCTAATCCTACAGAGGAGACACTTGCGAGCACGTTGATTAGACAAGTTCTCCTCGCAATCCATTTTGATGATCCAAGCGACGAATCTCCTGATCTTGTCACACGAGATCTGATGTCTTCTTCATGAGTGAGACACACCAAAGGAGACAGAGATCCACGAACAAACAATCCGGCAACATAACGACGATGTTGTGGAAATGATGACTCTCTCTAGGGCTCCATGGTGGACGGCCACAATGAGAAAGATAGAGAGACATGGTGTGTAGAGTGAGAGGGAGAGAGCATATATTCATTGTACAAAGAAGAGCTAGGGTTGCCTCTTCTTATATAGTAGTTTGGGAGTCCATTGATCTCAATCCATGGACAACACAAAATCAATGGATGAGATTGATTTTTGTTTCTTTCCATGGTCATGATATAATTGTAAAAACACAACAACAATAAATTTAATTAAATTAAATATACATTGAATAATAAACATAATTTAGTTTGAACTAAATTAATATTCATAAAAGGAACAGGAGGGAGGCCACCCACCTCCCTGAAAAGAGGAGATGGCCACCCTTGAGACCAAGTCAAGGGTTGTCGTCCACCATCCGTTGAATGGATGATGATGGCTTCTCCAATCCTTTCGTATTTATTAACAACTTTTATTGTAAATTAATTCACAAAAATAATTCCAAATTAATTTTGTGAACTTTGTAATCATGCAATTGGAAATTTGTGAATCATATTCACAACACAAAATAAAACGTAAATTACATTTTCAATTAATTGTACAATGTGAATCCAATTTACATCAGCATTTAAATTATAAATGTTATTTACAAACATCTTTATCTTATATATTATAAATCACATTTATAAAATATATGATTAATACGGATAGTGCTATCCACATTATTCATATTATTGATAATTAAATCACATTTAATCATCATGTATCTCTATTGTCATGTGCCCAAACAATATGGATCACATTCACATTATTCATATCTTTGATAATTAAATCACATTTAATTATCGTATATATCTCTTCTTATAATATGAATCAAATTCATATAATTCATGATAATTAAATCTCATTTAATTATCAATTTTCTCAATGCTCGGATACATTTTTCAACAGTGAAATTATCCTTGAACTCTTTCAAGGATAATGCCCTTTCTCCACAGATATTAGGAGATAAGGACAAGACGATTGTATTGTTCCACATATAGTGACTTGGATATTGAGATCACATATCAAATCCAAATCTTGCTGACCTCTCATAGATGCTTGATTAAATCAAGATTGCAAATCTAATCTTCTCATTGTATCTGAATCACAATCATATCAAGGTTCAACATTTGGACTATGATTAGATATTTTCTCTATGAGAGGAGTCACTAAAATCCAGACATGTTTCATCACTTTCTCGGAATGTAAGCATCATGGTTATTCAATAGTTTATGATCACATTAGCCTTAGTATTTATAGTACTTGTACATCCTGCATACTAGAAGACCCAGATCAAACTCGAAGTTTTAGATCTCTATTAGAGTATCACCTTCAGGGTTTTTTCATTAACTTTCTCATTTGACTATTAGGAGTTGGTATTGATCATATACTTCCCAAAAGCATATATCAAACTCTGTTGTTGATCGTATACTTTCCAAAATCATATATCAAACCTAAAAATTCAATCGAGCTTCCAAAGCGAGATGACCGTGCACAAAATTTAATTCATCCCAATATCTCATGAGTGAGATCATGTCTGTCGATTTAATAAATTAACCTGTACGATCCATTCGAGAGATCGTATTACTCATATGACCTTGTATGCACTCCAGTGCGCTGGTGTATAGACCTTGATTTGCTCATCAACCTATTGGTATGTCAAATGTACATACTCAGACATATAGTAACACATATATCTCCGGTCAGAGGTTGTTTACCAATATCGTGACAACGTACGACATAGATCTTCCGTTCTCTCGATCTCGTTAAATCAACTCTTTGACCTAACCTATCTAACACCTCTGAATCTCTACTCCCATGAAGAGGACTTGCACCAAGAGGTCAGTTAGATATCATCCAATAGAGAATGGATTGCCATCTCTTTCTCAGGCTGGAGATCCTCTCTTAATAATCATTTGATGGTGCCTAATGAGTCCTCAATCTAACTCTTTAGATATCCATCCAAGCACCAACCTGTGTGATTCAACAATTGAATCAATAATTGTATGATCATTAAGATGGCCATGGTACATTACCCTAATTGTACTAAGGTACCTATTATGAAAATTAGTTATTCTTTATTTCAGATCAAGGAATGATATTTGCAATAACATTTACTGCATAATGGCTCGTTGTGGGCTCGCATGTCCAACAATCTTTGCCCGAAATCGAATGCCAGAGTGGGCTAAGATGACAGTGATGCGTACCCACGATCACGAGCGTGAGGAGACATCGAAATATCGATATCCAACACATGACCGGAGCAATAATGATGTGTTTTGACTCTCTGTTCTACGCAGCAGATCGAGGCGATCACCTTCGTCCATTCACCCGTAGGTATTTTAGGCAATTCTCCCTTCGTGTGCAACTCAATTTTGTCTTTAATTTATATTATAGTTTAAGATTCCGAACATCGTTAACCCATCTTCGATCTGCTTGATCTGAGATCTGCAATCATTTATCTACATCTCCACTTCTTCGCTCACATTCGCCACCCTCTTCTCCATCTTCCTTCATTACCTGAACACCTCATATCACATCAGATTTGAGACTTGGCCTTCGTTCTGATTACCTAAGTCGGAGGCCATCCATTCACTATCATTTTCCCTGATCCGATGTTAACCAGACTGTCAGAGTCATCCTCCAAGCAAGATCATCTCATTGTAGGGTCTAGGGACACATTCGTAGCTGCGACTTGAGGTATGGAGCCCCTGCTACAGTCGTCGACTTTCAGACCTCCAGATCCGGATTGAAACATCACTGAGCACCATCACCATAGTTGATCGCTAGAGGTTCGTTACAAGAAGTTGTAGCATCCTTCAGAAGGAGATTCAGACTGAGATCAGGTGAGTTCTACATGATTGAAGGCCGTCAGAGTCGAGCTTCTTACTTGTTCTTCTAGCAGCATTGAGAGGCATCCGATCAAGATCACGCCTACCAGATCCAATCGATGTCGTCCAAGCATGCCCAAATTGCAACTGCACGATCAAAACAACAGATGTCTTTCATCCTACATGTGAGCCACACCCCCTCCTCAGTGATTTTGCACTCTAGCCCTCTTATTTATTTCCTTTTATTAAAAAGCCCACAGTGGGACACATGTCATTATGTGCTTCATTTAACTTTTACATAAATAACCTTGTTATTTGTTTTCACATTTTAGACCTATTTGAACTGAAGAGAGTGCATTACACGTGCTTTTTTGGAAAATTGTAATAAATGTCCATCATTTTTGTGTTATTAACTAGTACCTAGAACTTAATTATTTACATTAAGGTCCTCTCTAGCGCACCTCACGTACTGGCACACACGTTTCTTAGGAAAATTATGGGGATACACTTACATTTATTGGTATTGTTATTCAATTGATCCGAAACTTTTTTTCATATTAGTCCATGTAAGTATGCATTTTGATTTATTTGTTAATTTCGTTCTATAAATAGCAAGTTATCATTACAAAATCTATAAAAATTTCCTTATCCTTCTGCTAATCTCTTTTATTGATGTGATTTTGGTTTTGCATTTTTATTCTTTTTTAATTATTAATAAATCAAAAACCCTAAAAATATCTCCTATTTACGTTAAAAATACAAAAAATTCTAAAAATTCTAAAAAAAGTATGTTTTTATTTTTTTATTTTCTGACCAAATTTCATTTGCTAATTCCTCAAAAAATGAAAAAATTAAAAAACTTCTAAAACACTAAAAAATCATCTAAAATCAATAAAAATCGAAAAAAACATAAAATTTCTTTCTAGAAAATTTAAAATTCATCTTTCTATTTGTTCTTATATCTTTATTTTATGATTTAATTTTCTTTTTTAAAAATTCAAAAACATTTGCATCATTTTTTCTTCCTTATTTTTCATGTTTTTAATTATTTTAAAATTTCTAAAAAATTTAAAATACTCCAAAAATCACAAAAATAGTATTAAATATCCAAAACCCTAATATTAATTTCAATTTAATTTTCTGTATTTTTTTGTTATGTTTTAAAAATATAAAAAACGTGCATTCCTTTCTTTACTCTAATTTCTTTTTTTGTTTTCTTTTGTTTTCAAAAATTAAAAACAACTGTAAAATTTAAAAATTCAAGAAAAAATATATAATCAAAAAGTAGAAAATATATAACATATAATTCATAAAATAAAGAAGAAATCATAAAAAAACAATATTAGTGTTCATAGAATCCCTTCTTTTATTTCATTGATTTTTCATTGATTTAATAACCCTCGAGATTTTTGCAGCCTTCTTGAGTTTGATCATGTAGGCAATACAAGTAAATAAATAACAAAATTCTATTGCTCACATTTCTTTATTCTTTTTGCTTGAGAAATAAAGAAAAATTTCTATCGAGGGTTTTTTATGGTTGCAACAACAATGCATAAATTGCCTTAAATTAAACCCCTGATTTCACTGTTCAAACCATAGCACTTCCATTCCAAGGGAGTGATGAAACATGCTTGGATTTTAGTGACTCCTCTCAATAATGAAGTAATATGATCTCAGTACAAGAGTTGGACATTTATTTGAATACGATTGAATACAATGAGAAGATTAAATTTACGATTTTGATTTAATCAAACATCTTTGAGAGGTTCCCGAGATCTGGATTTGAGATATGATCTCAATATCCAAGTAATTCTACATGAAATGTACAATATCCATGTCCTTATCTTTGAGTATCTGCAGAGAGAGCGCATTATTCTTGAAGGAAGTTTGACAATAATTTCATAGTTGATAATGTATCCGAGCATTAAGAAAAAATGGTTGTAAAATATGATTTAATTATTATGAATAATATGAATACGATTTATATTATTTGGACACTTGAGCATGGATATCAGAGATAAATAAATAAGATTTAATTATCAAGGATAAGTATAATGTGGATATCACTAACTATATTAATCATATATATTATAGATGTGATTTATAATATATTAGAGAGAGATAATTATAATTGGTTTTTACGAATTAGATGTTGATGTGAATTTGATTCGCATTGGACATTTAATTGTAAATTCAATTTACATTTTATTTTGGATGTGTGAATATGATTTACAAGTTATCAATGATTTGAAGTTATCATAAAATTATTTGGGATTATTTTTGTGAATAATTATGCAACAAATATTGTTCAACAAGTGGAATCTTGGAGAGATATGAAATCTCACCAATTAGGAAAAGGAGATCCGCATTCCCCTTTTGTAGGTTGGATGGCCATGGAATCCTACTCCAAGTATGGTCGTCAACTTTATTAAGGGAAAGAGGCTTGTCCTCTTTCCTTTATTTCCGCATCAAATTTATTTGAATTAAATTGAATGTGTTGTAAATTATTTGCAATAAATTTAATTTTCTTTAAATTTATTACTTGTTTTTGCACATTTATGCAACAAAACACGCCCATTGATTGAAAGCACAAATCAGTCTAAACCATTGGATTTGCTAGCACATGGATTGAGATCCATGGACATCCAATTTAGTATAAAAAGCATGGTAGCCCTAGCCTTTTCTACTACCCATGAATTTCAAAAAAAAATATCTCTCTCCATATCTCTCATACGTACCCACTATATGTCTCAACAATGTGGCCATCCACATTTATTGACCTAGAGAGACTCATAGTCGTCACGACTCCGTTGCGTTGTTGGATCGACTACTCGTGAAACTCCTCCATCTTTGGTGTTTCTTGCTCGTGAAGTAGATGTCGTACTTCATGAGACAAAATTCGGAGACTCCTCACTCAAATCATAGACATGTATTATGAGAAACACGCATCTCATCCGTGCACCCTCAAATGCAACCTTCGGTGGACCGAACTTGAGACAGGAGGTATCTTCATTTAGAGACACGATCACAAACACACTTCAAGAGGTAATAGTTGTACTTATTAGTGTTGTTGATGAAACGATTTGAGAAGTGTTCTCAAATCATGTGGTTTCATCTATTTAATATTTTTAAATTTCAATTGCCTGATGCAACTAGTATGACTAGTTGCCCTAGGTCGTATGTGATGCGACTTACATGCTTCTGTGATGCACTAAGGCCTAAGACCTAGCCTTAATGTACACGCTTAATCATCCATCTATAAAAAAACCATCATTTTGAATGAAAACTTTATTTTTGGTGACACATTCTATTTTGTGATGCATTGAAATAAAAACAGTAAAAAATTGAAAACAACCCTATATGATCCCAGCATTGTGGAGTAATTGCAAAACATAGTACTGAAAATGACTTTCATAAAAGCCATGGAGTACATGTTTGTGATGAAGAAGGGCTAAAAGAGGTTTGCAAAACAAAGTGTCACAAAAGAGAATGTGAGAAACCAGTAAAGCACTTTCTTACCATGATGATTGTTGATGCTATCAGCAACATCTCAAGCAAAAATAAGAACATTGGAGTGCCTTTTATCAAATGCAAGATGTTCAACCAAGAGTTTGAATGAACACTTCTTGACAGCGGATCATCTATCAATCTGATGCATATGTCACTGCTCAAAGAATTTGGGTTAGGACCGTTAAAATCAACAAGAACGATTATGCTATTCATAGACACATCAATGAAAATGTCAAGGGGTATTTTGGAGGATGTCATCATCACAATCCAAGGGATGAAGTTCTATGTGGACTTCATCATTCTAGATGTGAACATCTTGGCACCCTTGCTTCATACACCGATAATATTGGGATGACCATTCCTTCGAACAACAAAAGCAGTAGTCGACTACGGCATCAGAAAGATTACCTTTCCCTCAGGAAATGATAAGGTCCTGATTGAAGTGATCCAAGTACCAAATCTCATATAATCTATCTCAGATGAGAGTAAACAGATTCAAAAAGAAAAAGAAGACTGTGATTTTCTAGCAGAAGTCAGAGACACAACATTATTCTTGGATGACAATGAAACCCAATAATTCCTATCTAGGGAGAAGTGTTAGGAAAGCAAAGTTGAATTTCCCCCAAGCTTTAAGGATGAGGTCCTTGCTGATGAGCTAATTGAGCTGATCGAAATCAATCCATTCCCATCAAAGTAAGATGAATTCAATGACGATCTTTCTGAGGTTTTGCTTTCTGAGCCAGAAAAATTCAAGGAGGAAAACATACAGTCGACAGAGCTGACACTGACCACAGTTGCTCAAGTCACCATTGAAGTAATTCAAACCCCTCTAGAGTTAAAACCATTATCCCCATCGATGAAGTATGACTTCCTTAGGGGTGAGCAGAATATATTCCCGATCATCATCAATTCTCAACAAGCTGAGGAGCAACAATCTTGCTTGCTCAAGGTTCTAGAAAGAAATAACATGGTAATTGGTTAGAAGATTACGTATCTCCATGGGATAATTCCTTTATTATGCTCACACCACATTTACTTAGAATAAGACAACAAGCCTTCTCATGAATTGCAGCGTCAACTGTACCTAAACCTCCATGAGTTCGTGATGAAAGAAATCATGAAGTGGTATGATGCATGTTTTATATATCACATCTCGAACTTAAAATGGGTAAGTTCGTTACATGTTGTCCCTATGAAATCTATAATCACTAATCGTAACGAACAACAAGGGAGAGGAGATTCTTACCAGAGTACCTAAATCTTGGCACGTTTGTGTGGATTATAGAAGCCATAACCTAGCCGCCAAGAAAAATTACTTCTCTTTTCCTTTCGTTGATCAAATAGTTGAAAGAATCATTGTAAAGGAATACTTCTATTTCTTGGATGGTACTATGGATATAATTAGGATGCAATATCCCCTGAAGAGCAAGACAAGACCACCTTTACATGTCCTTTTGGAATATACGCCTTCAGACATATAGAGCTCAGATTATGCAATGTCCATGTTACATTTCAGAGATTTATATTGGTTGTATTTGCTGACATGGTGGGTAGTTTTCTTGAGGTATTCATGGATGACTTTTTAGTCTACAAAGATAACTTTGATCAATGTCTAACATATCCAGACCGAGTACTTCAGTGATGTTGCGAAGTGAATTTGGTGCTCTCATGGGAGAAGAGTCACTTCTTGGTAACTAAGGGAATTTGTTGGGTCATGTCGTCTCCAAGCGAGGCATGGAGGTTGACCCAACCAAGATGCAAGTGATATCAAAATTTGAGCCACCTACTACATTGAAGAAAATTAGGTCATTTTTAGGGCATGCTGGTTTTTATCGAAGGTTTATCAAAGAATATAGCAAGATTGCCCAAACATTATCAGAACTTCTAGGCAAGGAAATCAATTTTATTATAGATGACATAGTGCTCCAGGACTTTGATCAGTTGAAAGAAATAATCACCCAACCTCCTGTCGTACATCCACCGGATTGGTCTCTACCATTCGAGATCATGCCAAACACTTCTGATTATGCTATCGTGGTTGTGATGGGACAATGATGGGATGATGGCCGTTTGTGATTCATTATGCTAGCAGAACACTAGATAAAGACCAGAGAAATTACACTATCACAAAGAAAGAGCTTCTAGCAGTCGTGTTTGCACTAGAGAAATTCAGCACATTTGCTTGGCTCAAAAGTTACAAAGCAAGAAGGATGCAAAGTCACATTTACTTCACTAGATCCTTGTACTTCAGGAGTTTGATTTGGAAATACATGATAAGCATGGAGTAAAGAATGTTGTGGTAGATCACTTTTCCAGAATTACTGAGTTGGATACTCCTGAGAAAAACATCATTCCAGTTACTGAGACCTTACCAGATGAAGCGATATTGTCAGTCATCTCTCTCCTATGGTATGCTAATATTGTGAACTACCTTGTCTCCAAAGAGATTCCACAAGATTGGTCAAAGCCAAAAGTGGACAAGTTCATGTCCAAGATTCATTTTTACCAATGGAGGGATCCTTAATTATTCCGTGAAGGTGAAGATTGTATCTGGAGAAGATGTATTCCTGAGGAGGAGTGTGCAAGTGTCATGAATCATTGTCACAAGCTAGAATATTATGGAAAGTGGGAAGTAGCAAAAGTACTTCAATGTGGCCTCCTTGCTTATTGTCGATTACGTTAGTAAACGGGTGGAGGCTATCCCCGCTTTAGCCACCGACAGTAAAATGTCTGTCGATTTCTAAAGGATAACATCATTTCTCAGTTCTGGATTTAGAAGATTCTGATATCCGATAGGAAAGCCATTTTATCAACAAAGAAGTCAAGAAGCTGACACATGAGTATGACATTGAACATTGTGTTGCATCTCCTTACCAATGCATACTAATGGCTTGGTCGAGTGTTCAAACAGGGAAATCAAAATGACTTTGCAGAAACTTGTACATCCTGATAGAAAGAATTGGTCACAATTACTCGATTCTTTGGGCTTATCGCACAATGTACAAGTCTCCTTTAGGCATGTCTCCCTATCACCTTGTTTATTGAAAACTATGTCATTTCCCCATCGATCTCATTCATAAATCATTATGGACAATCAATGTATGTTAGATAGAGAGAAAGCTGACAAGAACAAAAACATTGACCTAAATCGATTGTTGGAATTTTGAGACTCTGAATACGATAAAAACCTTATGTATAAAGAAAAAGTCAAGAGATGGCATGATAAGCATATCATAAGAAAGACTTCCGAGCCGAATTAGAAAATGTGGTTGTCTGATGCATAGTTAAGCTATTTCCAGGCAAGCCGAAAAGCAAATGGTTAGGAACATTCATCATGAAAACTGTACATGGCACTATAGCATCGTCATATCATGCTTGACATATGATGCACAACCTTTTTTAATCAATGGACAGATGCTGAAGCCCTTCCTTGAGCATGACACTTTCTTTTCTGTTGTCAATTCAGTTAATGTGCTATATCAAGAACCACTCTCCATAGTTGAATGATCAGACAGCTAAAAATCCAAAATAATCTTTTCTTTTTTCTTATTTTCTTTTTTTCTTTTCCTCTTTTCATTTTCTTTCTCAGGTAATACATTCATCCCTTTCATCACTTATATACCTAGGATATGCTTCATCCTAAGTATAAGGGGGATGAGTGACTCGAGTGTTCATTCATTGATCCCTCACTTGTCTCCCAACTTGTTAATAATTCTTTTCTATACTTAGGGCATCTTTACCATGAGTATAGGGGGAACAGGTGAGCTGTTGATTTATCCATTCCAATCATCGATCATCCCCGCCTTGTATACAGTTTGTTATACATAGGATTAGTTGATCCTAAGTATAGGTGGGATGATCGACTTCTTATTCTTTTATTCAATCGTTGTAGTATAGACTTTTCTATACTCGGCATGAGTTATCTCTTACTTTAGTTCTCTTCTATCAATATGAGGACATAGTTCGCGGTAAGTACAGGGTAGTCGTATATACGTTGTATATACTTTAGCCATAACTCTTACTTTCGTCTTTTCAATAATATGGATAATATACTATATTAGGTAAGGGTATACAATAAATCAATTGTAAATAATATCATATAAATATCTATAAAAATTTATCAAAATTCTTTGTAAATAATATAAATAAACTAGTTTAAAAATATTTTGCAAAATGATTCGAAAATGGTTGTAAAATATCTTGAAAAAAATCTTTTGAAACCTTTTGGAGAACTTTCATAAAATATTTTCAAACCTTTGTAAAAACTTTTGTAAATATTTGCAAAATTTATTTTATTTCTTTGAATAAAATGGTTTGAAAATTTATTTGCAAATGTTTTAGAAAATGGTTGTAGACTACTTTGAAAAAAAACTATACTTACATTTTAAAAAATTTGCAAATGATTTTTCAAAATTTGTAAATGTTTACGAATATTTGGAAAAATTATTTGCTAAATAAAGTTTTCAAAATGTTCATAAAAATATTTTCAAATTATTTTGGGAACCTTGTATATATAAATGATGAATAACACTTCTAATAAAATTTTTATACATATATATATATATGTATATATATAAACCTTATATATAAAACCATTGAAGAACAACAGACTTATGTACAAGCTCCCAATGTAAAGTCTACATCCAATTCTTGTAAATATAAACTCGCCCCTGTGTAAATATCTATATATATTGAATTCACTAAGTCTTTTGTTTTCAAAAATCCCATAAAAATTTCCAAAAAATGCCAGAAACTACAAAATTTGCTAACATTTCCAAAATTCCACAAAAAGTTCAAAATCACAAAATAGTTTCACAAAAATATTTTCTTGAATTGCATTGCATGTGCTTTTTTTTTAAATTATGTTGACAATTGAGCATGTCTAAATAAAGTCTAAAGATTTGAGCTTGGTCTAGTCCTTAATCCACTTAATTTTAGAGGAACATGTTAATGATTGGAATTGTGACGCTTCAGGTCACTATGAGTTAATTCTTTAAGTTCTATGAGACTGTGTTTATGAGTTGATTCAATGTGAATAACTAGAACCTTTCATGCCATCCGTACAAATCTTGAGACAATGGCTTGACTTGAGACCTCGCACTTAACATGTAGCTCAACTAAGATGGATTGTTGGAATATCTTGGAGTCCAAGTCGAGACAATACTAGGTCGCTTCATCAAGGGTGGCTCGAGAACCATTCTTGAAGACTGCTGAAACCGGTATTTCAACTCTATGTTTCTCAGGTATCATGGACATCTAATGACTGGAAAATGGATTGAAATAAAGCTTCAAATCAGGAATGGTTTGCTATCACAATTTTTTTAAGAAACAAAAACATGGGTGGAACAAAAGATTCCATATCTGTCAGGGCAAAACAAGAATGCATAGCAAAGCCATACAAAGAAATATCCAAAAAAGAAGCCTATACCAAAAATTTAAAAAACGTTGACTTTCTAGAAAAGGCCTCCTTCTTGGTCGAGACTCAATTATATTGACCAAGCTTCACAAGTAAATGTGACTACACTAGTGCATTTCTACTTCTGTTGATCCCCCCCCCCCCGTTGTGCACTCGCACGTACATGAACTCAGAAGGCAATATCCATATCCCTGAGGATGAGTTACCACAAGAGGAGACCACTAGATAGTTCAATTATTTATCTGGGAAGAGCTAACACAATTCACACACACGATATCTTTCATTTCAAGGATACATAAGTTTCGTCTAAAATGGCGATTCTAACTGAGCTGTTGAGTTGAACTGAATAGAGGAATATGGAACCTAATGGATGTTGAGTCACAATTCCTAACTTGGACATGGTTCCGAGCACATTAACAATCCAGAGGTCTGAACTGATCTCCAAACTCGATTTTGTGAAGACAAGTTTAAAAGTCATAATCATTCTACTTTCTTTATTTTTCTTTTCTTTATTTTCTCTTTTGCATCACTTTTTCTCCAATAAGTATTTTCTAGGGACTAGCAAAGGAAAGTACCGGGGGAGATGAATAGCCATTCATTTACCTTTATTCCTTTATTTTGTCTTTAAATGCGTAGATAAGTACATGTAAATATATCTAACTTCTACAAATTAGCATATTGACTGTTGTCTGTAACTGCATAAATACATGTATTTAACAGATAAATAAAGAAAATAAAGAAAAATAAAGGAAGTATTGTAAATATTGAAAGACCCTAAACCCTGAGACTCAGTCAATATTGACTCAGTCTACAAGAAATAAAGTAGGAGGAGATAAGGTCAAATAAATACAAACAAAATAACACCGACAACTAGAAACCCTAGGTGCCCACTACACTACATATATAGCCAAACATTCACTAATTTATGCACAATGTTACACACTTCAGATAAACATATTTTTAACACAAAACATGTACATAAAAATACATAGAAAAATATAAAAATAGTTGTATATAAAAATAATGTACAGTGTGACTGGGGCATAAAGATGAAAAAGCTGTAAACAGACTTCAATAATCAATATCTTCTTCATATGAACTCAAAATTCACCAAACTGGTCTTTATTGTTCTTAAAAATAAAGTATATATTTAATGAAGATGGTTTCATTAAAAATGGTGTTAAGATATAAAATTTGACCTTTTAGGTCCCATTGTACTAAATACCAATACATTTTACCCATTTTACTTATTCTTTATATTTTTACTGTTTTATATTACTAAATACTTGTTAATATACATAAATCATATTTAAAATATAAACATAAAATAAAAGCATTAAAAATACACTATATAAATAATACATTAAAATATATAGGTATATCATGCTTATAATGTATACACCCATAATTTAAGTATACAATTAAAGTCATTAAAAAATTTATAAATATGTATTTAATTATATAGGAGGAGGTCAGTCCATAGCCTTCCGGGTTGGATCAGGAGTCGTTAACAAAGCGTAACAGTCGTTAACAAGTGCCAACTGGAAGAAGCGCCTATCTTCCGTGAGGGGAGGAGTCAAGTGAGCGGACAATAGCGAGGCAGCAGTGCGAAGTGGCAGCAGGTGTCTTTCTTGGCGGAAGTCAGAACCCCCAACTTCACAGTGCAACTTTGATGCGGATAAAGTGATCATGGAAGCAACTATGAAGTGCAAAGCTGGAAACTTTTATAAGAAGCCTATAATGATTTGGAATTTTATTTTCCTTTTCTTTTTATTTTTGTTTTATCTTTTAGCAGCAGACATAGACTAATGAGGGGGTAGCGTTTGTTAACTTGGGTCAACTGACCCGTGCCCTCTTGGAGCAGTCCACGTTGTGTGTTTACCTGTTTTCACTATATATTGGGGCTTGAATGAAGATTGATCTCTGCTCCCGCCTTCCATATCATGTTCCGACTAATCCTCGCAAATATCACAAGTTGATTTTTTAAGGTTCACTGACTAGGACCAAGTAGCCTCCGTCTGTCTCAGGTAGATATGGGCGAAATTGCGGTACTTCACGACAAGTTGTCAGTAACCCTCCGGGGTGAAGTTCCGGCCTTATCAGTCTCTGCCTACTTGCAGGTAGATAGGGGCAGGTTTTTGATTTCATCAACTTGGGATAGGAGCGAAGAAAGGAAGGACCGATGGTATCTTAGGCGACAGGTTAAACATGGAAGACGCATACGTCTCTAAGCCGACTTCCCTCTAGGCCGTGTAATCCTTGCTATCTTGCTTGGTAAATCACACTTAAAATTACCAATATTATTTGCACTCAGATTTTTTGAATTTCATAATTTTTCTGTGAATTTTTAGAATTTTTATAAGATTTTATATGTTTTGTAACTATCATGAGTTTTAGCTAATATTTTACAAAAATATTTGAATAGAAGATAAAAAAATACCTGAATAGACAAACACTATTTTTTTTGAATTTTTCAAAATGTTTTGTAATTTTTTTTAAATTTTAAATGCTAAATAGAAGAAAATGAATTATTTTTTTAAATTTTATAAATAAGAAAGTATTTTTAATTGTCTTGATAAAAATATATGTGATAAAATATGGTTGTAGGCAATTAAGATAATTTTCCTAAAAGTTTTATATACAGAATGATATTTGTAATAATTAGAATACAAGTATAAAGTTAAATAAACAATATAAGGACCTAGTTTCAATTTTCATGAAGTTTCAGAGCATTTCATATTACCTTAACAAAATCTAAGTGCATTCCACACAATAAAAATATAGTACACATTGGAAAGTGTATAGATGCAAATAGATAGAATAGTTGGGACATATATGCAATTTATCCAAAAATATTTATACTGATATTCAAATTTTCTGTACTAAATAGAAAAAGAGCACAACCCATAGTGGTTCCATGAAAAATCCTACCCCCTCACAGACATAGGCATGTGAGGTGACACAGAATTGGACTAAAATGCAATATAAATAAAGTCTAGGGTCCCATGTGCAAATATTATAAAAATTATACAACTGCATATGAAAGTTTATATACTAAACTATAAATACAAAATGATGGGGTGTAGATGCACAATACTCCCAGCGAGTATGCTGGTGGATGGCGAAGATGTATCCATTTATCCAAGTGGTGTGTGGACAACGGTGGATGATACTTCGCTGATGGAGGGAAGAGATTAGATTCCACCCTCTAATCTGACAATGCTAATGCGCCGAATCCAATGACTGCTGTACACCTGGAGCTTGAGGCCTGATCCGATGGCTCTGAAATGATCATGAAGAAAATTTTAAGAACAACTAGGCATTGAACTTTGATCGAGCCTCTTGCATGATCCGACCAACTTTTTGAGCTGTTATGATGCTCAAAATGATGCTGGGATGATTTCGCAACAGAGAAGTGGCTCAAAAACTTTCGGACCTCAATGGAGGAGGTCTGGACAGTCGGTAGAGCTCAAGATCCTGGATCTGCTCAGACAAGTCGACTCCACCCTCAACTGGCATCACTTCCTGCACGAACAACTTCAGGATTCGAAGGCGAAGTCCCTCGACCCAATGGTTAACAAAAAAAGGGGTTAGATGGTGTAGGAAGAAGTTTTTGATGGCTGGCAGGGATGGGAGACTTAATTTCTAGATCTATACAAGATTTGGGGTGGAGGATGGGTCGAGATGATGGAGGATGAAGAGGCAAAGATGTGCGGGTGGTCAGATGGTCTGTCAACGATCGAAAATGGGTTGAAAAAAGGCGAAGATCAGAGCTCCGACAAACTTCATTTTTTGATTTTAAGTTTTAGAAGATTAAATTAAATGAAATAAAAGGCAAGACTATGCTACTACTACTCCTAATAATTGAAAAGTCACATACCTGATGTGGTCTAGAGCAGAACCACCTTGAGAAGGTCTCCGACGATGGTGAATCACTTCCTCAACTCCTCCATGCCACAAATCGAGAGGCTCTGCTCACTGTCACTAAGGGCAAGCTTCAACAACGATTCTTTTGGAGAAAAATCAGATAGAAATGATTGAATTCCAAAATTGGGTACATGAGATATTACATACAAGGCTGCTCAAGAGAGGGTCTTCAACTAGGGTTTTCACGCAAATCAAATGTTGACTTGAGTCGATCATTGATTGTTGTAAAATTTGATGATTCTAAATTTCACAAGAAAACTGAAATTTAGCTTAATCTAATAGATAGATATTTATTAAGCCCACATAAATTTTTCGAATTTACTAATTTAATTATTTTTATATTTCATTATTTAAAAATCCATAAAATTCTCAAATATTACCTAAAAATAATAAATAAAATTTTCTAAAACCCAAAAATATTTATTTTTAAATTTTTGAGTTTCGTTACTGTATTTTAAAAATAGAAACAATTCTTTTCTATTCCTTTTCTATTTAGTATGTGTAATATATATTATCCTATATTTTATTTATAAAGTCAAAATTAAAAATTTTGAAAAACAAAAAAACATATGAATCCACAAAAACATTTAAAATTTAAAAATCTAGAAAATCCCGAATTAGTCTATTCACTTTTGCTCTACCCGATGTGCTTCTTTGTGGTTCGATCCCTACTACTTGTCTACTACACACATATTTTTATGGTGTAATAAATTTTAGACCACTCATTTATATTCTTTAACAATCATCGTAGGTTAATTATTGAAATTGTCATGCTTGTATTGGGTACTTACTGTGACGAGAGGATGACTGATATAGTGATTCCCAGATCTGACTTGTCAGACACTACATGCCCTCCAAAACCAAACATTGGTACCTCTTCCTTTGTGCTTTCCATCTCCTTGGTGGAGGTATGATTCAAAGTAGATAGTCTATCATGAACCTCCTCACGCATTCCTCAGATGAACTTCTGCGATTTCTCCTATGGGTAAGTTGTCATACCATGGGAATGATGAGAAAACTCTGTATAACGGATAATGTACTCGGGCCATCATCGACCTCTGTGTCAGCTTAGAGAACTCTCTCCTTTAATACTATACTCAATTGTCTAGGTAGAACTCTATACATAACACATCAAAGAAGACCTCCCAAGTGATGGGCTCGGTCAGATGCTTCTCGATGGAATTCCACCACTGCTTTGTGTACCCAACCTTCGAATGCTCTGCAAAAGATACCCAAGAATCCTCTGGTGCATGTATCATCCTCAAGACCTTAGCCACTTGTGCCATCCATAGCTCTACATCGTCAGATGTAGTGGTCTCGAAGAACTATGGTACCATCGCCCGCTAGTATGTGGTGTATGTGCTTTGATGCTTCTGCAAAGCATCACTATCCTCTATCTGTTCTGCCTCTAGGGAAAAGGACAAGTCGATGCTCTCCTCCCTGTCGTCATAGGGATGGTAGGAGGGATCATCATGTTGTTGTAGTCTCTACTCTATTGCCTCATAACGCTACTGGATGCCATGCATGACATGTACAAGGAAGGCCAAGATGTTGCACCGCATCCTGATCCATACGAGACATCATGATTCTGCATAAAGAACTAGAGCACTAAAATTGGCTTCAGTTAAAACAGGCATATGGACATGGATATAATTATGCTATTCTCATTTGAACTCATGTTGGGTCAAAATACTCTGAACACTATCATGTATTTCGAACACCAATGAGGAACGACATGTGTTGAATAGAATGAAGTACCATTGCTCTCATACCCTACTATGGCGACCGTCCCCCTAGGATATGAGTACTTTTCAAATCGATTCCACACACATACATTTCCATATTCGAAACATGCAGTACAATTTGATCAGGAGAAATTTGCATAAGACGTGAATTAAAATTTGTGTTCCATTCATAACTTGTCCATCATTAATTTCAATACAATCCTTGTCCACAAAATATAATAAATGTATGCATCGAAAAGTGTGTGCCCACACATACAATGTAAATGACCTTTCTCTAAACCTGCAAATAAAGAAAAATAGAAAAAGCCTGCTACAATTAACTGTACCATAAAAGTCTAGCTTCACTAAAAAGAAGCATCTCTAAGTAAATAACAACCGCTCACTATTGTGGCTGCTTCTGAGAACCTGAGAATCCAACACAAGGTACGTTATGAACAAAGCTTCCTAGTACGATATAAATTTTACAACAAGAAAGATATGACTAAAAAATATACAAAAGAAATAACTGGGAAAACGTCCTCACAAAGAGATAAATTATAATCACTAATATTTGATATGGATCACCCAAGCTCCATGGATAGAATGTGGTTTTGGTCCTGGTGAGACCTCACACTATGTCTCTAATGCAAGAAGAATGCCTTAGGGTTGAGGTGCCTCCGTAGGCATGTGGTGGGGTACAATGCATCCTAGATAAGTTCCCAACACATCCACTAGCTTCACTTAACAAATTGTAGTTTTGATTCCCAATTCAAATTTCAACCCGTGGATCATCGCAAACCGTCCCAGTCCATTATCCACGTGTGAGAGTCTACTGTGGTGTAGAGCACGAGTTAAGGCATAGATTACCAATATAATTATTACCATAGTATGAGTCAGCGTGACTAAAACAATCCTCCTTATACCCGGGAGACATGTATCTCATTCCCAACTTCATTTACCACATTTCTCGGAACTCCCCTCTTAGTGCTCCTACTCAGAATGATAACGAATGTGGCACACACTAGCCAGTACATGAGTGTAAATCCTTAGTGAATAAGCGAAATGCAAGATCACCAATCATGACTACTCAGCACTCACTCAAAGCACTAGCTTAAAGACACGCAAGTAATGACGCCGAACACCGTCACCTCGGTATGCCAAGCAACAAGTCCTCTAACTATCGTAGCTACATAGTAGCAGTTGGGATGACGACCATCTTGCCTTCTACGCGAGGCACTAAGATTGCATTGTTAGCCATGTATGACCTAGGAAAATCATTTTCTGCAATAAATTTTATTGTAATATTTGATATATCAATATATGTTATTGGTTTATTTCACTCTCTGTCTGAGATTAAATGAATGAATGCACTATAAGGTCCCATAATACAAATGGGGTTATGTACCATGGCCATCTTAATGATCATATAGCTATTGATTCAATTGTTGAATCATAAAGTCTAGGGCTTGTATGATATCTAAAGATTTAGATTGATGACTCATTAAGCACGTCAAATGCTTATTAAGAGATGATCTCCAGTCTGAGAAGGAGATGGAAATCCTTCTCTATAGGCTGATATGTGACCGAACTCTTTATGCAGGTCCTCTAAATATGAATAGAGATTCAGAAGTGTCAAATAAGTTAGGTCAAATAGTTGACTTTACAAGATCGAGATAACAAAGATGTATGTCATATACTGTCAAGATATAGGCATGCATCATATGACTAGAGACAGATGTATTAATATATGTCTGAGTATGTACATTTGGCAGACCGATAGGTTGATAACCTAATGAATATCTATACACCAAACGACCTGGTGTGCATACTAGGGCATATGAGTAATACGATCTCTCAAAGGGATCATACAGGTTCACTTGTGAACCGGAAGACATGAGCTCACACGTGAGGTATTGGGACCACTAAATTCCATGCATGATCTTCTTACTTTGAAAGAATGACAGGAATTTGTATGTATGATATTTGCTTTTGGAAAGTATATGATCTTTATCAACTCTCAATAATTGAATGAGAAATTTAATGATAAAATTCTGAAGAAGACAGTACTAAATTGATCTAAAACTTCAGGTTTATTCTATGTCTTTCAGTATGCAGTAGGTTTGGGTATCAGGAATACTTTGAGGTGATGTGATCAAAAATGATTGTATAACCAAGACACTTCAATTTCGATAGAGTGATGAAACATGTCTGCATTTTAGTGACTCCTCTCAGTAGAGAAATCTGATCTTAGTCCAAGTGTTGGACATTGATCTGAATGTGATTCATATGCGATGAGAAGGTTAACATCTTTGAGAGACCCTTGAGATCTGGATTTGAGATGTAATCTCGATATCCAAGTCACTATGCGTGGATCGTACATTCTCCCCATCCTTATCTCCCAGTATTCGTGGAGAAAGCATATTGTTCTTGAAAGAGTTCAAGAAAAAATCCATTGGTGAATAATGTATCTGAGCATTGAGAAATTAATTAAATGTGATTTAATTATCATGAATAATGTGAATGTGAATCGTATTATTTAGATGTAGGAGAATGATAAATTAATATAATTAAATGTTATTTAATTATCACAGATATGAATAATGTTGATACCAATATCCATATTAATCATACTTATCATAAATGTAATTTATAATATGACCAAGCTAGCTATTTGTAAATAGTATTTATAATTTAAATGGTGATGTCAATTGGATTAATATTGGATAATAATTTGAAAATACAGTTTCCATTTTATTTTTGGTGTGTCAATATGATTCACAAATTTCCAATAACATGGTTGAAATTATCACAAAATAATTTAGAATTAGTTTTGTGAAATTATTTACATTAAAAATTATTGTAAATAATTAAAGTATTATGTGATATACACAATCTCAAATTATTGGAAAAGAGTCTCCTCTTTCATATAGGACGGGTTGATGGTGACCCTTGAGTCCTAATTCTAGGTGGTCATCCCCCCTCATATTAGGAAGGCACTTGCCTCCTTCCCAAATCCTTTAATGTGTATTGATATGATTGAATTAATTTATATTTATGATTTATTCAATATATATTTTATTTAGTTAAAGTAATTGTTGTTGTATTTTTATAATAAAATTATGACCATTGCAAGAAACACAAATCAATCTCAACCATTGATTTTTGTTGTCCATTGATTGTGTTCTATTGACTCTCAAAATATTATAAAAGAAGAGACAACCCTATATATTCTTTTACAACATAGAATTCATAATCTCTCTCTCATCATCATACACCCCCCCTCTAAAGTGGTCGTCTATAGAGGATTACAGTCGTCGCAACGCCATGGTGTTGCCGCTTCGACTGCTCGTGGATCTTCGTCTTCCTCAATGCTTCTAGTACACGAATAAGACCTCGAATTTCATGTGACTAAATCATGAGAACTGTTTTTTGATTAACATCTAGGATTGTGAGAAAAAGGTGTCTAATCAAAGAGCTCACAAACGTCTCCTCCGTTAGGTCAGACTTGGGACAAGCAGTCTCTTACGATAGAGACTTTGATCGCAACCACGCTTCAAGAGGTATTTCTATATCTACTTTTTGGTTTGATGAAACTATTCAAGAATTGATATTAAATAATATGGTTTCGTTGCTTGAAAATTTCAAACTCCGTTGTCTCAGCAAGTAGTACTACTAGTCACTCATGATCGCATATGATGCAATCTTCACGCTTCTGTGATGCACTTAAGATTTT
This sequence comes from Ottelia alismoides, assembly GCA_037367405.1. Classification (NCBI taxonomy): domain Eukaryota; kingdom Viridiplantae; phylum Streptophyta; class Magnoliopsida; order Alismatales; family Hydrocharitaceae; genus Ottelia; species Ottelia alismoides. The sequence goes on from JAZKJV010008192.1 coordinate 100,272, forward strand.
TTTCCATAACCTTAAAGTGGTATCAGGGCCTTGTTGAGGTCATTGATATGATATAAAACCCGAGCTAAACAAGGTTTTATATTTTGATTGCGCTAGGACACATTTTTTCATTGGATGCAAGATACGAATTGATTTTTCACTAAAATAAAAACATACTATTTGTGTATATTTGGTCGTATTATTTATTATAATAATGTATTTATGATGTCTAAATGTGTCTTAAAAATAGTAGCCTATTATTGGTATCAAAAGTGCGTAATTGAAATTCAAATAGTTCCCACCATGAAATTATTTTTGCATATATTCTCAAATCTGTAAGAAAATTATTCCTGCTTATTGTTTTCGCATCATGAAAAATTGGATTAAGTAGAGAATCAAATCTGCAATCGCTCGACTTTATTTCATATGATTCAAACTCTGTTTGCCCTGGATATTCCATATTTAGTGGACATGTGTCTGATGATCATTAGATTATCAAATCTTTTTTCCTTAATGTGTTTATCATTCTATGGAAATCATGGGAATTATGAATTTGCCTTGATTAATTATGATGCCTAATAATTATGAAAGTAATTGATTAAACATCATTGGCCATTGAATGCATGTTTCACTAAAACCCCAGTTTATCCTACAATAGTGGTAGGACAACTTTTACATGCAAAACATGGTTACTTGATATGCTTAGATTTTTAGATCTCAAAATTATTTTAAGATGCCTAATATTTCCGAGCGACTATTTTACAGTATAATGTTGGTGATCAAAGTTGATCGATAGAAATGCAAGTACATTGGTATTATTTTATATTGTTCTCAATCAGAATGGTGAAGGTGTCTAGTCCGGGTACGCTTGCTTGATTAATTACTACCTTGCATGTAAAGAAAATACTCCCTTCCAGCATAACTTGAGTGTACTGGACAAATCCGTTTATTAGAAAAGAATAATATGAGTAAGTCAAGTTGAACTCTAATTATTAAAATATAGAATAATGTGTACTTGTGAGGGTGTATACTATATAGTAATATCAAGCAAACCCTAATTATTTTGTTGGTTGATTGAATTGGATTGATGATTTATTTAATATAATTAAATTAATCAGATCTAATTAAAATAAACACTCTATTATGAATAGAGTTGTATTTCCCTTGAAAGAATTAATATTGTGAATATGATTCATAGTAGTTAATTAAAATTTGAACAAGGTATAGAGGATCACATAAGTGACATCCATGGTATCCATCAAGGTGAAGGGTTCCGTCGCCATGTATTGTATGTAGGAGATGCTTGTCCGAAGTGACAACTCATGTATATAAGCGCACATGGATTGGTCTTTTTGCTTATTGAAAAAGTAAGATTGTATGCATAGTGACCCCAATATCAGTTCCTCATATTATTGGGGTGATATTGGATTGTGTGTAGTGAGTTCTAATCATGTTTATGGTTGGTTCAATTAACAACGGGTCAACATTGGCTTAGGGGTGGATGCCTCGGGTGTTAAAAGAATGAATTGAGAAATGCAAGTTGGACTTGCAAGGCAGAATTATTCTCACTTCTTTTTCTTTGAGTTACAGTTTTTCGTATTGTTAGGATGTAACAAAGGTGAAAAGGAGGTCCCAATTCTTGCTAGAGATATAGCAGTATGTATATCTCTTGCTTTGAAAGTGATTAAAGGAATGAACTTTCAGAGTTGAAAAGGCAAGACTAATTTTTTAAAAAATCCTTAATCAAAGAATTTAAATTGAATATATAATTATTTATATATTCTAATATAGTGCATTCTTAATTTCAAATGATGAAGTCCATGAACCCACTCAGTAGGCTCCTGGAGGTCAACTAGTTTACCGGACCAAATTACTTGGATTTGATCTATAATTTGGATCTTGTTCTATCTGTTGATCACATTTCTTATGTGTTATCCAAGAACAAGAATACAAACTACAAGACATTGGAAGAAATCAAGTACAACAAAAAATACGATGAAGATCATTCATTGGGCAGATGTTATATTAAGAGATCTCTCTCCAATGTACTTCAAAAGCAACATGTGGAGATGGATACTCACCAGGATATAATGTTGAATATCAAAGAGATGTTCGATGATGTCAACTGCACAAAGCATTATAATGTCATGAAAGAACTTATTTGCTGCAAAATACAGGAAGGGACTTCCATTTGTGAACATGTGATCAGAATGATTGGTTACTTGTCTAAACTGGAAACTCTCAGGGTTAAGATAAATGCAGATATGCTGTCTAACTTCATTCTATTGTCCATCCCCAAGTCTTTCAATAACTATGTGGTAACATACCACATGAACAAGTTGAATTTGACTAATGTTGAACTCATGGTTTCATTAATGTCTACAGAAGATGCAATGAAGAAATAGAATCCCACTAGCAGTGCAATGATTGCACAGGTCAAGAGAAAGCATTGTTAGAAGCAAGGATCTCGGAAGGGTCCATCCCAAAAGAAGAAAAAGACTAGTCAAGCTATCGTCTCCTCCTCTAATTCTTCCATACTGATAACATCGAAGAAGACCTATGTTTATCATCACTGCAATAAGCTAGAGCACTAGAAGCGTAACTTCCTAGAGTACCTTAAATCTATCGAGAAAGGTAAAGCCCCAGCAGGTATAAAATTTATTTTAATCATTGAAACCAATTTTCTTGTAGGATGAGAAGGTAGCTGGATCATTTATTTTGATGCTTCTATTCATGTGTGCAATTTGTTTCATATACTTTAGGAAACAACGAATCTTGATGAAGGGAGATAGTCATCCATATGGATCAGATGCAACTATTGCAGCAGTCATTGTCGGAACCTGTAGACTATCGTTATCATGTGGAAGAGTTTGTAAAGCCTTGAACTTGGCATCTCTCAGATCCTATATAATAAGATTCGGCTTGTCAAGAAGAAACCAACAGAATTTGTTTCGTGTGAATCGGACTTCGTTTCGATTTGTTATGATTTCGGAAGAAAGAGAAGTAAGGAGGTTTAAAATGTCATTAACCAGTAATGATTATCATTAAGACTAATTAAGCATGATTAAAGAAACTAATTATGGATTGAAAACTGCTAATGACCATTAGAGAACACTAATCTAGCAAAAGATAAACGTAAGCTGCAAAAGTTAATTTGTGATTAGTGAAAGTTAATCACGATTAGTGTTAATTACACATCATTAGCAAATCTAGAATCCTCTGTAATGTTATAACTTAAGCCCTATGTTTCGGATAAATTTTGGCCAAAACCATGGGCCACTAACCGCGACTAAGGTCTAAACCATGGTTTTCTAACCATGGTTAGCGGTTTTCCGGAGCCTATAAATAGCCCCCTAACTATTCATTCTTTATGATTTCCACTACCACCACCACCCCAAGGGCTAGGGTCGAGAAGTCGGGAGGAGGAGTGGGAGGCGAGGAAAGAGGGCTAGCGAAGTGTTGTCGCGAGAACGAGGATGAGGAACGTACGATCCTCTCTTAGTTGCTTCGTGAGCTAGGTTTTTTATTCGTGTTCAGTTTTCTTGTTGTTTCCTTTCGGTGATTTTATAGTGGAAACTCTTTCTATTTTTTTAGAAATATGTCCCAATATAAGAGGAAACTCTACCGAAATTTTCTTAAATATATCACTCTGTGTAAGGGGAAACTCTACCGAAATTTTCCTAGAAATATCACCCAGTATAAGGTAAAACTCTGCTGAAAATTTCTTAGAAATATCAACCCATACAAGGTGGAAGCTTTGCTGAAATTTCAAGAGAAAATATATTCTTTGTTTTCTTCGTGTGTTCTTCGTGTTCTTCATTCGTTCTCCGTGTTCTTGGCACATTCTTAGAGTTTTTGATATGAAAATGAAATTTGATCATTTGAGGAGTTATAAATCATCCTTTTGAAAGAGAATCACGATAAAACACTACAAATGAGGAAGAGAGCTTGATTAGGTAATGAAATCCTTCCTTTTGTTGTTGGGTTTCCATACGCGATTATTGGAATTCCTGATTTTATGTTCTTCGCTATGAAGAAGCCTAAGTTTAGCTTTTTTTAGAAAAGACGAAGAGTTGCTTTGTGATTTCCCACTAAAATAAGGTTAAGCATCGAATTGATGCAGAGGCTTGGAAAGATAGGGTTTGGGAGTTAAAATAAGCATAATTATTAGTGTGTGTGTGTGTGTGAATTAATATATTTATGTGGGTCTATACTCAATATAGAGGAATATGCAAACTGAAGGCCTGCCGGAAGAATTACATCGTGGAAATTGATGTGTATTAAATTGGATCTTAAAAAGGATCGTGTGTCACGTTAAGGATGACTGGGAGTAGAACTACAGGTCGGGCATGCAACCTGTAGGTTTGTCAGAAGGAACCCGTATTAGTGTGGCCCTACCAAGGTGGTACACGGTTGCCTGTTATGATAAGTGTGTACGAAATAAATAATTTGCAACGCGTGGTACCGGGTGCCAATATCTTCGGGTTGAACGACGGAAGATGTAGTCGTGCCATGTGGAGGCACGAGTGGTTGGATAGTGGTCGGGTCACGATAACATGTATTTAAATACTATAGGTTATATGATTAAATGTTAGTCTGATGTTTTAAGCAACTGAATCCTCGAGGACGGTGTGATCCTTTATTTGCCAAGATGAGGGCTTGAGACCCTGATTAATAAAAGAAAAGGAAATTGTCAGGGTAGTATTGGACGATTGGGTGAGGCGACGTGCAGCAGCATAAGCATACCAGATCAACGTAATCTCCAATCCTGAAGTATCCATAGCTTCAGAGTCCATATAATGGTGAGGTAATTTCCTAGACTAATCCCTGACGTCGAAAAGAAAGGAATATGACTTAAATTAATGAGAAAGAATGGACTTTTTATGATAACAAGTTTTGAAAAATTACACAATTTATTTGCTTTTCTCTTCTTCGTTGCTTAGCATTTGCTAATTGTTATCCTATGATTTATGGAAAACCCATTAGGTGTCGGTGAGCCATCGCATGGACTTTAATAATCCAGCCAACTAACATAGTCATCCATCCATCCATAGTATCTTTATTCTTTAAGGTACTTAGTAATCTTTTTGTGTGTTTCCTTCGAGCTGATGTACATGTAAATTATTATAGTGGGTCAATGTATCATGTGAACTTTATTTTATGAATGGAAAAGTGTTGAAACACTTCCTTCTGAGTATTTTTAATTGCAGTCTATTTCTAAATATTAGTTGTGATTGCTGAATAAATTATTGCTGAGTAACCAGATCTGGATTTGGGAGGATCCGACAGCACAGAGTCGGGGTCGAGACAGTTCAGTATTGGGCCCGGTTACTCCGGTAATTTATTTAGTAATTGGCAACTATGAGCGATATTCATAAACTAAGTTTGTATTAAGATCCTTTGATCTTAATAGTTGGTTGTAGTACCATTCACAAGTCATTGTCCCTTATGTACATAATGCTAAGACATATATGATCTGACTTTTGGCCTTCATTCATCACAAGATCAGGGTAGACCAAGACGTGTCTAAACAATTAGTTGTTATGATGACAATGCTCCAAGACATGGGGTAAAGGAAGCAAGCACTGGAGGAGAGGCTCAATGCACAAGCTGAGAGACCTAAGGCATCCAACCATATGGATGCTAAAGAATCGAGTTTCCATCATTCCACTGAGTCTGCTCCGACCCCAGATGAATGAGCAAAGGAGAAGGCCCTTCTTAGACATCAAAAATTACTTGACAATTACTGAAAGGGAAAGATTCCTCGATTCAAAGGAGTTGAGACACCTGTCGAGGCTAAATTATGGCTCGACGCATAGGATGTTGAGGATAATACATGGACCAGTTGAGACCTGGGTGCACTTTGCCGATTACTCCCTAGCAGATTATGCACGATGATGGTGAAGAGCACTATCCAAGAAATTAGCAGATCCTGTTCCATGGGATATCTTTGAAGAGAGGTTCGAAGATCACATCTGTCCCTCCCATTGGAAAGAATTAAAGAGGAGAGAGTTGGTTTCTCTGAACCAGGGTTCTATGACCATGCGAGATTATCATATCCCATTTACCGAGCTACTATGTTACTCCCCAACTCTAAAAGTTTCACCACAAGAGTGTCTTATCAAATTTGTTAGCGGTCTTCAGGGAGATCTGAGAGAAAAGCTTGCGGGTTTTAGAGCTACAACCATAGATGAAGCAATGGACATCATCTCTCATATTGAGATGGAGAGGGATGAAAACTGCCAAAGGAGAAGTTTCCAGTTTAATGGTGGACCATCCAAACACAAGGAAAATTATAGCCGTAGAGATCATCGCTATCATCTAGCTGGTTCCAGTACAAGCAGGCCACAGACCTTGGGTCAAGAATTATCAGGAAGAGGACATTTCTCTAGGCCTCCACTATACCTCGTAACTCAGCAGCAGTAACTATTACCTTTGTGGTTGGGTCTTCATCTCAAACATGAATGTGTGCATGTTATCACTGTCATCAAGAAGGTCACATTAGGAAATACTGTCCGCAGTTGAGAGGTTCTGGGTTTAAACCAACTCCAATTAACAGTATAACATCCACCCCAAGCAATGGAGCAATACGTGGAGAAAGACAGGGTAGAATTCATTGATCACAAGGAGCGCGTTCTACACAACAACCACCACAAAGTGTTGCGGGTTCTAGCTTACATATTCCTAATGGCCAGCTCAATTCAATCACTGAAGAACAAGCCTACAATTCAGGCACAATCGTACAAGGTACAATTACTATTCATGTCTTTTCAGTACATGCCTTGTTTGATTCGGGTGCTTCACATTCATTTATTACTCGACATATAGTACCCACTTTGGGTAAGGTACTAGTAGAAGTACAACAGTCCTATCTGATCAAGGGACTAGGAGGACAAGTATTTATAATATGAGAAACCTTGGATCAGTGTGTAGTACTGATAGCAGGACATCAGTTACCTGTTTCCCTATCACTTATTGAAATGGATGACTTTGATCTCATCCCGGGAATGGATTGTCTAGAAAGGCATCATGCATGCCTTGATTGTTTCCAAAAGACAGTAACTTTTCACATTACTAACTCGATAGAGTTCTAGTTTATTAGAAAGACATCCAGTGATGATGTCAAATACATCTCTACTCGAAAGGCTCAACAACTGTTAGAACAAGGGTATCAAGGCTATTTAGCTTATGTGTCCACTACATCAGGGTCAGATAGAATGATAGAAGATGTGCCTATAGTGTACGAGTTTTCTGATGTATTTCCAGAAGAATTACCTAGATTACCATCTGAGTGAGAGATTAAATTTGAAATCTCTCTCACACCTGATACTCAGCCTATCTCTATTCCTCCATATAGGATGGCACCGGTGGAGTTACGGGAGTTAAAGGTACAATTACAAGAACTGTTAGACAAAGGCTTCATTTATACTAGTACTTCACCATGGGGTGCACCTGTTTTGTTTATAAAGAAGAAGGATGGGCCGATGTGGTTGTGCATTGACTATAGACATCTAAACAAAAGGACAATAAAGAAAAAGTATCCTATACCAAGAATAGATGATCTCTTTGACCAGTTATAGGGTTTGACTGTATATTCCAAGATAGATTTAAGATCTAGATACCATCAGGTGAAAATTAAAGATACAGATATGCCCAAGATAGCTTTCCAAACAAGATACCGGCATTATGAATTTTCAGTTATGCCTTTTGCACTGACAAATGCCCCAACGACCTTCATAGATCTGAAGAATAGAGTATTCAGGGAGTTCCTAGTGCACTTTATAGTTGTCTTCATTGATGATGTGCTAAATTACTCCAAGGATAAGTACCAACACGAACACCATCTCAAGCAGGCACTCGAAACACTAAGGAAGAACAAACTGTATGCTAAATATAGAAAATGTGACTACTTGTTGAGTGAAGTATCCTTCTTAGGTCATGTTATTTCATAGGTAGGTATATCGGTTGATTCTGCAAAGATTAGTGCTGTTATAAGTTGGGAACGCCCGAAGACTGTCATAGAAATGCAATCTTTTCTAGGTATAGCTGGGTATTATAGGAGATTTGTGAAAGACTTATTACGAATAGCATTGCCAATGACTAGGCTGACTCAGAAGGAAGTCCCATTCATATGGTCTGATGCATGTGAAACTAGTTTTCAGATACTGAAAGAATGCTTAACATATGCACATATCCTTACTCTATCCTCTAGAACTAAAGGATTTACAGTGTACACTGATGCATCTAAGGAGGGACTTGAGGCAGTTCTTATGCAACATGGTAAGGTAGTTGCTTATGCCTCACGACAGCTCAGGACACAGGAGAGGAACTACCCGAGACATGACCTTTAACTAGTTGTTGTAGTCTTCCCCTTAAGGATATGGAGACATTACCTCTATGGTATTACTTTTGAAATCTTCGCCGATCATAAAAGCATGAAATATCTATTTGATCAGAAGGAGCTCAATATGAGGTAAAGACGGTGGCTAGTGTTATTGAAGGACTATGATTGCACCATCTCCTACCACCTCGGTAGGGGGAACGTCGTAGTAGATGCCCTTAGTAGAAGAACTTATTAACATGGGTTGGTGAGTGTTATACACTTATGGGGTGTACTATCAACGTTAAGTGAATGGAAACCATTTGATAGTAGTGCAAATACTATAAATATTCCTCACCGATATAAACCAGAGATCTAGGATAGAATAAAGAAAAGACAAGATGATGATCCAGTCCTTAAAGACTTGTGACAACAACTTGAGCAGAATGAGATAGAGGGATTCCATATACAAGCTGGGATATTGTATAACCATCATATGACTTTGTGTACCAAATATACCCGAATTGAGGAAAGATGTCTTAAGCGAAGCACACTGCTCAAGATTATCTATTCATCCAAGAATTACAAAGATGTATAAGGATCTTCGTTCAAACTTTTGGTCACCTAGAATGAAGAAGGATGTTGCCAATTTCGTGAATACATGTTTTACTTGCCACAAGTAAAAGCTTTACACTAAAAGCCACTAGGATTATTGCAATCCCTCCCTATACCTAAATGGAAATGGGAAAGCATTTCCATGGACTTTGTTACTAGCTAACCTCAAACAACTGGTGGGAAAGATAGTATACGGGTTATAATAGATCGTCTGATTAAGGAAGCAAACTTTCATTCCAATAAGCTTATCTTTCACTCCAGACTAAGTTGTTGCATTATATATTACACATGTGATCTGTCTCCATAGCATTCCAAAGGAAGTAGTTTCCGATCGAGATTTACGATTCACCTCACATTACTGGGAAACTTCATGAAAGCCTTAGGTACACAACTATACTTGAGCATAGCATATCATCCACAAATAGACGGTCAATCAGAACGTACGATTCAGACACTAGAGGATATGCTACGAGCGTGTGCTTTAGAATGGAAGGGATCATGGATTAAACATTTGCCTCTTGCAGAATTCACCTACAACAATAGTTACTATGAAAGTATTGGCATGGAACCATTTGAATCACTATATGGACGTAGGTGTACACTCCTCTATGTTGGCAAGAGGTCGGGATAAAGAACCTTTATGATTCAGATAGACTCCAAGAAACATGGGATGTTGTAGAGCTTGTTCGAAAAAGACTATTGACTGCTCAGAGTCGTTAGAAAAGCTATAATGATGCTAGGCAAAAAGATCTTGAGTTTGAAATAGGCGTATTAGTATTCCTCAAAGTATCGCCAATGAAGGGAGTCCAGAGGTTTGGCTTGCGTGGAATGTTAGCACACAGGTTCGTGGGGTCCTTTGAAATCATTCAGTGGATTGGAAAAGTTGCATATAGACTCGCGCTTCCTCCATATCTTTCGATAATACATGATGTTTTTCATGTATCAAATCTGAGAAAGTACATTAGGGATACAGAGCATAAGATAAGTTATGATGATTTACATGTTGATCCAGACTTGACATACCAAGAAATACCTTTGGAAATACTAGATAGAGATATAAAGAAGTTGAGAAATAAAGAGGTGCCTCTAGTTAATGTATTGTGGCGGAACCAAGAGTTTGAAGAAGCCACATGGGAACCTAAGGAGGAAATGAGAGAGAACTACCCCTATTTGTTTGAGTGATAACACTATGTGTTGTATATCTTCTTTATAGATTAAATGGCATTCATTCTCTTTAAGGTTATGGTTTCAATCCTCTTTAAGATTGCTATGCCTGCATTTCTAGTCGATGAGACTTCCTTTAAGGTTTTTATAATTGTAAAGCCTTGAACTTGGCATTCTCAGATCCTATATAATAAGATTGGATTTGTCAAGAAGAAACCAATGGAATTGGTTTCATGTGAATCGAACATCGTTTCGATTTGTTATGATTTTCAAAAGAAAGAGAAGTAAGGGGATTTAAAATGTCATTAACCAATAATGACTGTCATTAAAACTAATTAAGCATGATTAAAGAAACTAATGATGGATTGAAAACCGTTAATGACCAATAGTGAACACTAATCAGTAGTTAGCAAAATATAAATGTAAGCTGCGAAAGTTAAATCATGATTAGTAAAAGTTAATCTTGATTAGCGTTAATTAAGCACCATTAGCGAATCTAGAATCCTGTGGAACGTTCTAACTTAATCCCTAAGTTTCAGATAAATTTTGGCCAAAACTATGGACCAAAATCATGGGTTGTTAACCGCGGTTAAGGTCTAAACTATGCTTTTCTAACCATGGTTAGAGGTTTTCTGGAGCCTATAAATAGCCCCCCACCTTACCCATTCATTCTCTACAATTTCCACTAACACCACCACCACAAGGGCTAGGGTCGAGAAGTCTAGAGGAGGAGTGGGAGGCGAGGAAGGAGCGCTAGCGAAGTACTGCCGGGAGAATGAGGAGAAGGAAGGTACGATCCTCTCTCATTTACTTCGTGATCTAGGTTTTCGATTCATATTCAGTTTCCTTGTTGTTTCCTTTCGGTGATTTATAGAGGAAACTCTTTTTGTTTTTTTAAATATGTCCTAATATAAGGGAAAACTCTTCCGAAAGTTTCCAAAAAATATCACTCTGTATAAGGGGAAACTCTGTCGAAATTTTCCTAGAAATATCACCCAGTATAAGGGGAAACTCTGCCGAAATTTTCCTAGAATATCACCCTGAATAAGGGGAAGCCCTGCTGAAATTTCAAGACAAAATATGTTCTTTGTGTTCTTCGTGTTCTTCGTATGTTCTTCACGTTCTTCATGTTCTTCGTTCGTTCTTTGCGTTCTTGGCACATTCTTAGCGTTTTTGATACAAAAATGAAATTCGATCGTTTCAGGAGCTATAAAACATCCTTTTGAAAGAGAATCATGATAAAGCACTACATACGAGGGAGAGATCTCAATTAGGTAATGAAATCCTTCATTTTGTTGTTGGGTTTTCATACGAGATTATTGAAATTCCTTATTTTATGTTCTTCGCTATGAAGAACCCTAAGTTTAGCTATTTTTTAGAAAAGATGAAAAGTTGCTTTGTGATTTCCCATTAAAATAAGGTTAAGCATCAAATTGATGCAATGGCTTGGAAAGATAGGGTTTAGGAGTTAAAATAAGCATAAATATGAGTGTGTGTGTGTGTGAATTAATATATTTATGTGAGTCTATACTCGATATTGAAGAATATGAAAACTGAAGACCTAACAGAAGAATTAAGTCATGAAAATTTATGTCTTTAAGTTGGATCCTGAAAAGGATCGTGTGTCATGTTAAGGATGACTGGGGGTAGAACTACAGGTCGGGCATGCAACTAGTAGGTTTATCGGAAGGAACCCGTATTGGTGTAGCCCAACCTAGGTGGTTGAAAAACCTGAATTTCACCCTTTTAATCTAATTGGATTAACGATTATATTTAATGTGTTCGTTGCAGTCGGGCAAAATCAGATTTATCAAAAACCATTGTAATTAATATATCAATTAATATCGAGTGGCAATTTTTATTTTACTTGGACAATCTCAAGGTTGAACTCAGGGAGAAAGTTTTCAGGAGAATTTTTTTATGTTTTTTATGCAATTAAAAATGCAATGCAATCTTGGACAAATTAGAGGGTTAAAATGTGAATATGATCAAACTAAGTCCTAAAATTCTCAAACTTAGCCAAGATGTCAATTATGATGAAATGAAGTAACCCTAGATTTTTTGGAATTTTTCGACTCTAAAAAAATTAACTACAAATTAAATATGAATGTAGGGAGATTTTAACAAAATTAATTTTAATAAATACCAAATTAAGTCATTTTCAGACACTAAAATTATCCTAGATGACTCTATGTGGAAAGAATCGATGAAAATTATAGATCCCAAAAACAATTAATTTTTTACTTATTAAGAATCGATTAGACGAAATACCACTTAATTTATTCAAACCTTGATTTACATAAAATGATATGATTTTTTGGGCACAAAATAGAACTACTCAAATTCTACCTACTGTGAATTTTTGGAGCAACAATCGATTTAATAATCAATTAAAGGCAAACAGCGTTCTCCGGAGCTTCGGCCGAACCCGAAGCTAAGGTCAGGGGCCAGGCTCGGCCTGATGGACTCTGAGACGCTCTATGAGAATCGAGTGTTGCCTGCACATCTGAGCTGCTGAAGATGGAACGCGGAGGTGGGCGGATTTGACATTGCTCAAACGACCGACACACGACCACGGGTTGTCGGGGCAGAGTCGTCTACAAGGATTGTGGGAAGTAGGCACAACCGGGGCATTCGAGGTGAAGCTGGTACACGGCCGACGAACGTTGGTGAAGCGGGGAGGTCGATGAAGAGGCTGAGCTGCGGAGTTGTCGAAGACGAAGGAGCCAGAATAGTCAGAAACGCTCGGGAGAGGCTTGGTTGCTCGAAGGGAAAGGGAGGAGGCGACGATGAAGTGGAATCAAGGGTGCGATTGAGTGAATAGAGGGAAGAGATGGAAACATAGGAATAGAAGAAAACAAGGGAAGTAGAGGAGAAAGAAGAAGAAGGGGAAGAGAAGAAGAAGCTTTTACCTATGAGTTCGCTTGGAAGTAATGGAGGAAGATCCTTCCTCCGATTGTTGCCTCGCAAAGGCCGAGGCAAACGGACATAAAGCTTAAACAACAAGCTCAGAGCTCTCTATGGCAGGAGGGTACGTCTCCTGGATCTTTCCCATGGAGAAGGAGGTTGTCGCTCAACCAAAGCCCTCTCAGTTGTAACCTGGGGGCTGACAGGAGCTCGCTCACCTCTCATGCAATAAGGGCAGATCATTTGGCAATGGGGGCACGGGGCATCTTTTATAGATGGAGTTTTGGGTTCCGGTGGTGGAAGGAGTGGGTTGCATGGCCGATAAGGAGCAAAGGAGAAGGGATCATGGGTAGAGTGCGTACCCGCGAGGGTGACAGAAGATGGGGCTTCATCGTGGAGTGGTTGGCGAGTGGAGAAGATGGAAGATGTGGTCGGTAGAATAGAAAGGGGGCGGTGATTTTTCAAGGTGGCGATCGTGGGAGAGAGGGGCGAATCGGAGGAGGAAGAAGTTTCCTCGGCCGTTGGATCTTACGATCCAACGGCTGAGAAGATGGCGCTTAGGAGTGGCTTGGATTAGATCTAGGGTGATACGATCGAGCGGTGATGGAGCACGCCACATGGTGAGCTCAGGGGAAGGCGAGATTAGACTGGGGAGATGAGATATGAGCGTGGATCAAACTGTGGAGAATCATAGCTAGAACCAATGGCAGAGATTGAGGTAAGGTTGAGAAGATCAGAAGGTGACGATCAAGCCACGTGTTGATAGGAGATAAAAGGCACTGGCGGACGGGTGAGATGAAATCAAGAGGAGATCTAAGGGTGGAGAAAGGATGCGGGAATGAATGGTTGAGATGGAAGGAGGAGAAGAGAGCTATCTAACGGCTGCGGGTGAACCGTGTGTGGCGCGCAACGAGGCGGGCCACATGGCGCAACCAGAGATCGCCACATGGCCCAATCTAGTTATTCGAAAGAAAACCTCGCAAAAGATGGAGAAATGGTCAAATTTGGGAAAATTCAAAACGTGGTAGTTGTAGATCTCGATGAGATCTACAAGTTTCATGTTGACCAAAAATGGATCCGAGGTCAAATCAAGGGAGAAATATTTTTGTGAGTGTTTCTAAGGGTATAAAAACACTACGATTTTTATTTTGTTATTTTTTTTGTCATTTTAAAAAAGAAAAATTGAAATAAAAATAGAGAAAATATGAAAGGAATATTTACAATTTAATCTATTTTTTTGGATTTTTTATAATTAGGAAAATAAAAAGATAAAAGGGAGGGTACTATGGTCAATATTTACAATATATAATAGGGGTCCAAAACCCAAGTTCCACATACTATCTCCGATTTTAATGAAATTGATCTTGCTTTGAAGGTATTTGAATGTATATTACTTTAAAAGTGAGTAGAACTAAATCGGATAGTGTATGCGAGAGATATGCACATTTTAAGGCTCCTCGTTACAAACTTGGACTCGGGTTTTATTGGTCAATTTTACAAGTTAGTGTTTTTTTTTTATTTTTTTTCCATTTAGAGTTGATGTTATTGGATTTGGAGTTAGTACAAAAAAAATACAAATATGGTATTTACAAGTGAATTGGGCTTCTTATTTAATGCAAATATGAATGCTAAAATGCAGATATTATTTATGCATACATGAATGCTAATTATGCAATATAAGTGGAAATATGCAGCTAATTACTCAAGAACAAAGCTCTATTTTCAACTTTTAGAGTGATGAATCACATATTCATCAACCTCCTATACTTAAACCTTGCTCATCCATGAGCAACTAAAATGAAATGCAAAAGTGAAATGATTTTGGGTTCCATACTAAGGTCATGAACAAAAGGTGAAAATGGAGCTTGACTCGACCTTTCTATTTGTTGTATGGTGGAATCTTATTAGGATCTGAATTTAAGACCTAACAGCCTTTAAGTTCCACAAGTCTTCTATTCAAGATGCCTCAACAGTCAGGTCATATCGAATCCTCATCCGCAAATTCTGATGACTATGGTTCTTACTTGTACTGTATAAGTGAAATATAGCTCTCCACATCAGAAATGGAAAAGAACCATCCTCCTCTAACAAGGTAACTCTAATTCCCCGATCCAGTAACTCTTTCATCGAGGGGCAGGGTATTCCCTTCTATGTTCAAGTGCGACCAGCTCAAGAAGAGGGGGTGGAGAGAAGAATGGACGGTAGCCAGTGTAGCTACCTATCCTAGGATGATTGACTAGTGTAGCCAAGTCATCCAGCTGCAGGCTTCCATGGTATGAGGCTTTGAAGCATATGACTTGCAAATATACAAACTTCGACAGGCATTTTATTTTCAATCCAGCTTGTCCACTTTTCTTTTTGGAGTTCTCTTTATTTCTTTCTTTTTTTTCTGTTTTTCTTTCTTTTTGAACTATATACAAGGTGTAGCATGTACATCAGGAGTTCTTCCTCTTGAGCTAGTAGACTATCCCTCTTTTCAAGCTTTATTGCAACCCATAGCATACCGTCCTTAGACGTCAGCACAACTAGACTAGGTTGAGATGCACTACCCTCCCTAGGGGAGGACAGATGTTTCCACCTGTGTGTTACTCCAAGCTAAAGGATGCTACCTCCTCATCATCTCATCAATGAAGAGCTACGTGCATGGTGCTTGTCCAAGTTACGTCATTGTCTAAAAGAATCATGCGTGTGTACGAAATATTCTACTTAGACCAATCAAGATGACATGTGAACATAAACTTGTGGACTCAAAGAATTATGTCACTTTGATCTGAAAAATCTTAACTCCATTTCCTATAAGGTTTCTCTGAAATTAGGTAGATTAAGGACAAATCAAATCCATCCTCAACATCTATTCATAACTTGGTTCAGAACTCAGTAACTTTTCACATTACATATGTTAAATATGCAGATAAGATGCAGATGACATGCTACATAGATGAATGAAGTGCAAGACACATTTCTTTTTTGAAATGCAAGGATGATATGAAAGAGTAAATAAGAAGCCTATTTTTTTGGTATACAATAATTTTTTCAAATATTATACAAGTATACATGTATTTTACAATATTTTTTTATTTTTTTTACAAATTTTACAAGGGTTTTACAAGTATTACAATTTTGCATGTATTTTACAAAAAAATCATTTTTTTCAATTTTTACCCATCCTGTAATTATTTCATAATATATACAAAAATACATGAAAATACGTGAAAGTACAAGCTATGGGTAAAGTATATATGTAATATATACATGCCCACTATACTTAGTGTGTGCTATGTCCTTACAGCACGAAAAGCGAGGAAAAGACATAGCTTGTGCTAAGCGTAAGAGAGCTAAAATAACAAAATGTATAGAAGTCGCTCTGCCCCCCTATACTTAGGCTCTTTCAACCTAAGTGTAGGAGAAGATAAAAAATGGGGCGGGCGAGGTTAAGAGGGGAAGTGGATGAGTATATATACATGATGGGCATCGGTCCCCCCTATACTTAGGCTCTAGTCAGCCTAAGTCTAGGAAAGAAGTGGATGTGAGAACTGATGAGATATGGCGGATGTACAATGAATGGTGAATAGATTCGGGTCACTCTCCCCCCTATACTTAGGATCTGGTCATCCTAAGTATAGCCATAAAATGAAATGATATGGAGCCGGGGCGAGTGATTCTAATCATTGGGGAGGGAGGGAAAGAAAATATATACAAGACTGAGGTGAGTATATACAAGGGTCAAGATCTGAATCTATTCGATGCTGCTGATGGTGAGAGCTCAATGTTACAAGGCCTCATGTGCAGCTTTATGTGTGTCTTCTGAGTCTTCCTCATGCATGAAAACATTCTCCTCAACACAGACTAACTGTTCATTAGGTTGGACAAAGTGTTTGCAGTTGTCCATTAATTAGGGATGTCTGTGCTCCATCTATAAGACCTGAGATCTCTACACATCCACTATCATACACAGCACGGACTATTAACGGACCCATCCACTTGGATTTAACTTCCCCTTGGAAAACCTTCAGCCTCGCATTGAACAACCATACCTTACTTACAGGAGTAAAGATCTTTCATCTGATAAATATATCATGCCAATGCTTTACCTTTTCCTTGTACACCAAACTGTTGTCATATGCTCGATTTCCATTCTCCACAAGTTCATTCAAATCCATTTCTCTTTGTTTCTGCTGTAGGTGTGTGTTCCAATTGACCTTCTTGATTACCCATTCGGATTTATGCACTACCTCTACGGGCAAATAGCACAGCTTCCCAAACACCTTCTTGAATGGGGAGGTTCCTAATGGTGTCTTGTAAGATGTCCTATAAGACCAAAGGACCTGATCCATGATCTGAGACCAATCCTTATTGTTTAGGCGGACAAGCTTCTGCAATATGGTCTTAACCGCCCTATTCGACACCTTGTCATGCCATTGGTCTGTGGGTCGTAAGGACTGGCGACACGGTGTTCGATGTCGTAATCCATTACGGGTTTCTTCACATCTCTATTCACAAAATGACTACCCCCATCGGATATCAACACTTTGGAGATCTCCAACCTAGAGATGATATGACCTCTGATAAATTTACAGACAGTCTTGCTATCTGTAGCTCGGGTTGGGATAGCCTCCACCCACCTTGACAGATAATCTACCACAAGAAGGATACATATTCAAAACCATGGCTAACCGGGAATGGGCCCATGATGTTGATGCCACATGTGTAAAAGACACCACAAATGATGACAGGATGCATTGACATCTCATCCTTGGAACCAACGGTTCCTCCCAATCGTTGGCAAACCAGGAACAACTTTACAAAGGTGAGAGCATCACGAAATAGAGTTGGCAAGTATAAGCCAGATTGTAAAACCTTCCATGCGGTCCTCTACCTGGAGTGGCATCCTCTTGCCTCCAGACTATGGAAAAAAGTAAGGACACTATGATATTCCACCTGAGGAATAGACCTCCTCCAGACACAATCCGATCCTTCAAAGAAAATGATCGGATCCTCCCAATGGTAATGTCTCGCATCTGACTTGAGTCGCTCTATGTTGCTCTTGGACCAATCTTCAGGAACTTTCTTGGAGACAAGATAATTCACTTTATTGGCGTACTATAGGAGTGAGTTGATAACAAAAATCGACTCATCTGTAAAGGAGTCTCGAATAGGTGTATCATCGGAAGTATCGAGAATTTCGAGACGGGAGAGTTGATCAGCTATTGCGTTCTTCTTTCCAAGTTTATCTCTGATGTCCAAGTCAAATTCCTGGATAAGTAAAATCCACCTAAGAAGGTGCACCTTTGCGTCCTTCTTTTCCATTAAGTATCATAGTGTTGTATGATCTATGAACACAATCACCTTAGATCCGATGAGATGAGATCTGGACTTATCTAAGGCGAACACTACTGCAAGCATCTCTTTCTCGGTAACTGTATAGTTATGCTAGTCGAGATCAAGAACTTTGCTTGCTTAGTGTATGGCAAATGGGACACCATCCCGCCTTTGTTCTAACACAATCCCAACAGTAAAATCGAAGGCGTCTGTCATGATCTCGAAAGGAAGAGACCAATCTGGGGCTTGTAGGATCAGGGCGTCCATGATCATCCATTGAAGTTGCTTAAACTCCACGTCTTTACCTAGAAGCTCAATTAGCGGTCGGATGATCTTTGAAAAATCTCCTATAAAATCCAACATGCGTGAGGAATGTCCGCAACTGCTTTACGTTGGTTGGTGGTTGGAGTCATCTGATCACGTCCACCTTGGCAGGGTCAACCTTCATTCCTCTTTTGGAGATGGCATGCCCCAACACAATGCCCTCTATCACCATGAAGTGACTTTCTCCCAAGAGGCACCAGATTGACCTCACAACATCTTTTGAGACTCGATCCAGATTTCTATGAAAAGAATCAAAGGAATCACCACGGACCGAGAAGTCATTCATGAAGACTTTCAGGAATTCACGAACCATCTCGGCGAATACTGCAATCATGCACCTTTGAAATGTACCGGGAGCATTGCATAACCAAAAGGGCATGCGCCTAAAAGCACACGTACAGAAGAGGCATGTGAATGTGGTTCTCTCCTGGTCCTCAGGAGTGATAGCTACTTGATTGTAGCCCAAGAACCCATCTAAGAAGCAGAAGAATTCTTTTCCCGCTAATCTTTCTAAGATCTGATCGACGTATGGTAGAGGAAAATGATCCTTCTTTGTTGTGGCATTCAAGCGTCTATAATCCACACAGACAAACCACGATGTGGGTACTCGTGTCACGATCTCCTCTCCGTCCTCATTGGTGATTATCTGAATTCCTGACTTTTTCAGGACAATATGGATAGGTGCCACCCACTTGGAACCGGAGATGGGATAAATAAAACCCGCGTCGCACCATTTTTCAATTTCTTTCTTCACTACCTTACGTAAATTTGGATTCAACTTGTATCCCGTGGAACTCACGAGAGGGTTTAGCTTCATTCTCATGGTAGATATGATGCGAACACAGAGCATGATTTATCCCGTGGAGATCGGAGATTCTCCAGCCTATTGCCTTGCGGATTTTCTCCTAGATCTCTAGCAAGCGAGATTCCTTCTCCTCGGTCAATCACGAACTGATGATGAGTGGAAATTTCCTCTCTTGTCCCGTAAGGAAGTCATACTTTAAGGTTGTGGGTAATGGTTTGAGCTCCGTTAAAGTGTGGTCATCGAGAAAATCAGGCTCAATCAATTCTGGCTCTGTGCTGGTAGTGGCAGGATCTGTCTCTGATGTAACTGCCACCAACTCATTCAACTCTGGAGTCGGATCATCAAAAGTATCCAAGAAATCGGTGAAAGTCACGTCCGACTCATCATCCTCATCTTCTGATTGTCCTAAAGAGGGAAGGACTGACGGGCCCAGCTAGGCCTTTGTGTCCTCGAATATGTAGTGGGATGCATTTTCTATGTGATCTACGCTAAGTTTGTTTTTAAGGATCTCACAAACTATCATGTACAAGATTCTCTCCATCGGAGAGGGACTCATTGGTGCTAGCTGGGTTCTATCTCCATGACCCAACAGTGTCTACATGAACACAATCTGCTTATGACGAAGTATACCCAGTGCTTAATTCTGAATCTAGCCTTTGCCACCTTATCTACTTCATCTCGAGTTCCTCATCTCCACATGGAGTTTGGAACTAAATTTTCTCAATTTTATAATCAAATAAGGCCCCTACTGTTCTAAGAAAGGGTTATCTGAGAATGATTTGGGAATCTCTCCAATTTCGAGGGGTCTCCATATCAAGGACTGTAAAGTCCACCATGTAATCCCAACTCTTGAATTTGATGACAATGTTCCTCAATTCTCCCTTAGACCTCTTTGTTGATTTGTCTGCGAACTAGAGTAAGGATCCGGATTTTCTAAGAGGGCCTAGATTTAGCCGCTCATAGAGGATTGTGGGCATCATATTAATTGAGGATACATTATCTAGGAGAGCGCGTGCAAACGTAGTGTCATCGACATGACTCACCACATAATGTGAACCCATGTCCCTTTGCTTCCTTGGAAACACATTCTTGATGGTGCAAGTAGTGGCTACTGACAAAATGTACTTCTCAACATGGCTTCTGATTTTCCTGCTGACCCTGGTAGGTGTGCATCTCACCATAAGGTACTTCTTAAATGCATGTGTCATATCCACATACTTATCAAAGGGATTGTGACCTTGATATATTTGTTGCAGAACTCCGCCATCTCAGGGTCATCTTTTTGGAGTTTTTTGGGTTTCTTCTTCTTTCCACCCTTAAGGGCACAAGGGAAAGGGATTATTGATGACAACTCAGCTTCTGAAACTGAATTATTCTCATTCAAATGAGAAATTGAGTTCTGTACAGGATTGGGACTCTGACTCTAACTTTGACACTGACTAGAAAGAAATTTATGAAACAAAATAGGTAATGCATTGTAAAGCCTTGAACTTGGCATCTCGCAGATCCTATATAATAATATCCAGCTCATCAAGAGGAAACCAACGGAATTTGTTTCGTGTGAATCAGACTTCGTTTCGATTTGTTATGATTTTCTAAAGAAAGAGAAGTAAGGAGGCTTAAGATGTCATTAACCCATAATGACTGTCACTAAGACTAATTAAGCATGATTAAGAAACTAATGAGGGTTTGGAAACCAGTAATGACCATTAACGAACACTAATCAATTGTTAGCAAAAGATAATCCTAAGTCGCGAAAGTTAAATCGTGATTAGTGAAAGTTAATCGAGATTAGCGTTAATTAAGTGTCATTAGTGAATCTAGAATCCTCTGCAATATTCTAACTTAAGCCTAAGTTTCGGATAAGTTTTGGCCAAAACCACATACCAAAACCATGGGCCGCTAATCGCGGTTAAGGTCTAAACCTAGGTTTTCTAACCATGGTTAGTGGTTTTCTCGAGCTAATAAATAGCCCCCCTAACCATTCATTCTTTCCGATTTTCACTACCACCACCACCCCAAGGGCTAGGGTCGAGAAGTCGGAAGGAGGAGTGGGAGGCGAGGAAGAGCGCTAGCGGAGCGTTGTCGGGAGAACGAGGAGGAGGAAGGTACGATCCTCTCTTAATTGCTTCAAGAGCTAGGTTTCCGATTCATGTTCAGTTTCCTTGATGTTTCTTTCGGTGATTTATAGAGGAAACTCTTTCAATTATTTTAGAAATATGTCCCAAAATAAGGGGAAACTATGTTGAAAATTTCCTAAAAATATCTCTGTATAAGGGGAAACTTTACCGAAATTTTCCTAGAAATATCACCACGTATAAGGGGAAGCTCTGCTGAAATTTCAAGAGAAAATATGTTCTTCACGTTCTTCGTGTTGTTCCTGTGTTCTTCATTCGTTCTTCGCGTTCTTGGCACGTTCTTAGCGTTTTTGATACGAAAATGAAATTCGATCATTTTAAGAGATATAAATCATACTGTTGAGAAAGAATCACGATAAAGCACTGTATACGAGAGAGAGAGCTCGATTATATAACGAAATGCTTCCTTTTTGATGTTGGGTTTTCATATAAGATCATTGATATTTCTATATTTATGCTCCTTACAATGAAAAACCCTAATTTGGATATTTTTGAGAAAGTGTGAAAAGTTGCTTTGTGATTTCAGGTAAAATAAGGTCTAAGCATTGAATGGATGTAGTGGTTTGGAACATTATGATTTGGAAGTTAAAAAGAGCATAAATATGAGTATATAAATATATTAATTAATATATGTGTAAGTCTATACTCAATATTTATGGTTATGTTAATCTAAGGCTCAACGGAGGAATTACATCATGGGAATTGATGTGTATTAAGTTGGATCTTGAAAATGATCGTGTGTTACGTTATGGATGACTGAGAGTAGAACTACAGGTCGGACATGCAACCTGTAGGTTTGTCGGAATAAATGAATTGCAATGTGTGGTACCGGGAGCCAATATATTTGGGTTGAACGATGGAAGATGTGGTCGTGTCATGTGGAGGCACGGGTGGTTCAATAGTGTTTGGGTCATGATAACAAGTATTTAAAGCCGTTAGGTTATATGATTAAGTGTTAGCCTGAGGTTTTAAGCAACCGAGTCCGTGAGGATGGTGCGCTCCTTTGTTTGCCAGACTGAGGGTTTGAGACCCTGATTAATAAAAGAAAAGGAAATTGTCAGGGTAGTATTGGAGGATTGGTTCAGGCGACTTGCGGCGGCATAAGCTTACCAAAATCAACGCAATCTCCAATCCTGAAGTGTCCACAACTTTGGAGTCTATATAGTGGTGATGTAATTCCCTGGACTAATCCCTGGTGTGGAATAGAAAGGAATAGGACTTAAATTAATGAGAAGGAAAGAAACTTTTTGTGATAACAAGTTTTGAAAAATTACACAATTTGTTACTTTTCTCTTCTTCGTTACTTATCATTTGCTAATTTCTATCTTATGATTTATGTAAAATCCAACAGGTATCGGTGAGCCATCGTAAGGACTTTAGTAATCCAGCCATCTTACATAGTAGACATCCAGCCAAGCACGGTAGCTTTTCTTTGTAAGGTAGTTAGTAATCTTTCTGTGTATTTCCTTCCAGCTGATGTACATGTAATGGTGGTAGTGGGACAATGAATCATGGAACTGTATTTTTGTGAATGGAAAAGTGTTGAAATACTTTGTTCTGAGTATTTTTAATTGCAGTCTGTTTCTGAATGTTAGTTGTGATTGATGAATAAATTATTGCTGAGTAAATATATCCGGATATGGGAGGATGTGGTGACCTGAGAATTGAGGTTGTAACAGTTTTGTATTAGAGCCCGGTTACTCCAGTAATTTATTTAGTAATTGACAACTATGAGTGGTAATAAGAAACTAAGGTTGTATTAAGATCCTTTGATCTTAATAATTGACTGCAGTACTATTCACAAGTCATTGTCCCTTTTATGTACATCATGCTAAGACTTATAGGATCCGACTTTTGTCCTTAATTCACCAAAGGATCATGGCAGACCAAGACATGTCCAGGAAATTAGTGGCTTTGATGACAATGCTACAATAAATGGGACAAAAGCAACAAGCATTAGAGGAGAGGCTCAATGCACAAGCTGAGAGACAGGTAAAAATACCTATATTTTAGTATTTTTATTTTTAATTTGTTTTTTACATTTTATTATTATATATTTTATATATTTTTAATTTATTGAAATACACAATTAGGTATTTTTATTATGAATTTATATGTACACTTAAATAAATATGGGTGTTTATTATATAGGTATATACATATACATATATATATATTTCATCTATGTATAATAATAAACTTATTTAATTTATTATATTTTTAAAGGTTTAATTTTTTATTTCTGTAGACATGTTTTAAATATTATTTACAATTTTATGAAAATAAAATAAATTGAAAAATATAAACAAATAGCTATATTGAATATAATATACATGTATAGTGCATAATAGGGGTCAAAAACCCAACTTTTGCATCTTTATTTCAATTTGAATGAACACACCTTCATTAAATAGCTTATTTAATTTTATATACAATTAAAGGTGAGTTTTTTCAATTTTGATATAGTATGGAGAAGATACATGTCTGCAAAGTTTTTATTTTATCTTTTTATTTCGTGTGTCCCGGGCACTCTGTGCATTATTTTTCTGTGAAATCAATTTTGAAATTTTCTTTGTATTTTTATCTATAATATTCATGTTGAGGGTTTTGTTTTTTGATGTGTAAAAATAATAAATAAATATTTCTTAAAAAGAAATTATTGATGAATATAATACTTAGGGTTTTGTGTATTTTCCATACAATTCTTCTTCTTTATCTCCCCCTACTATATTCCTTGTCGACCAAGTCATCATGATGACTGGGTCTCGGGGTCTAGGGCCATTCAATACATTTATTCTTTTATTTTGGAATAAAATACAATAAATATACAATATTTTATACAACATTTTGTACAATTTACTGAGTGTTTATTTTGACAAATTAATGATATATACATGCATTTAGCTAGGGATTTAAGACAAAAATGAAAGAATAAAGGTAATGAATGGAGATTCATCATATATATATATATATATCCGTATCTGTTAGAATATTTTGTAACCATATTCATATCAATATCCAAAAAATGAAAATGGTATCGGTATTCGCAAAAAATCCCATATCCATGTCAATATCCATATATGCATATATTTGTAACTTGGCCGACCTTCTACATCCATATATTTGTATCCATATTGGTATCCATATATCCATGCCCAAAAAAATCATATCCATGTCGATATCCAAAAAAATCCTAAAAAGAAAACACATATCCATGTCTGTATCCATATATTTGTAACAATGATATATTTATTAAAAAGTATTGAAAAAGAATACATACCTTAGCATTTTTCAAGGAATGGAATCCCAATTCCTAGGGGTACCTAAGAATGGATATTCTCATGTATGAGGAAATCTAATTTCAAGTGTAGTCGTTATTCCTGCCATCGTATGATCTGACAAAAGCATGAATGGAATCGATAGAGGAATGATGACTACATTATTTCCTCTGCTCTAGCGTGACAAACAGGGCCTAGGCTTTTCATTTGAGAAGAAATAAATATATCACTTTGGGAGATCTAGCTAGCAGTGAAAGCTACATGAATCGTGCAAGCTATAGAGTGATACAAAGGAAGGAAGTAGAGGAGGCTTTGAATGCTATGAAACCTACGAAAGGTATAGAAATCGATTATATTCCTATAGAATTATGGAGAGTTCTAGGTAAACATGGTTTGACTTGGCTAACAAATTTACTCAATGTTATTTAGCGAAGGAAGAAAATGCATGAAGATGGAGGAGAAGCATCGTGCAAATTTTGTTTACGGTGGTCATGAGCCACCTCTAATACCCTCTTCCTGTCGTGACTACGGTGACGTAAAGTTTGTCATCATATATCATATTTGTGACGGTTCTAGCTGACTATCGTAAAGGATGACCACCTCATATATAAAAGCCATCGCAAAATAGTCAACACACATATGACGGTTCGGTGAACGTTGTATATAGTCTATATATTAACATCAGTCAGTGATGTATTTACGGATATCGCTCCGACTGCCACATATAGAGGGACTACAAAAAAACAACAACTGCTACCAGGTGTTGTTCTCCAGTTTGTTCACCAAATTCACCTGTAAAATGCAATATATGGAGGGCTAAAATGCTAGTGCAGAACTTAAGAGATCCATGGCTCACAACCATAATTTCAAATATATTTCATAATCAACATTAAAGACTAAAATGTATGTTACATACATCATATATATGGATACATACTTATCTAAACCTAACATAGTCATACTACGCTAATACACAGCGTAAATCCTAAGCACAAGTAGGGAGCAAGTCATTATCGTGGTCTCAGCGTGGAAGGGTAGGAGACGAATTACAGGTGCTTCACCCAGATAACTCGCAATCAACCTGTACATCTCATGCATCGTCTGTGCATTCTATTGCATAGTCTAGGTATTCCGTTGTGCGGTCTCTCGCAATTGATCTTCCCTCTCATGTAACCTTTCGAGGTCATGCTGCTCTACGATACTTCCCTTCAGCTGGTCGAACTCCTACAGCCATGGACCACCACCTCATCCATAGTAGCTCAATTTGGTGGTAGCTACGCTAGCTAATAGGACTCGTCTAGAATGTTGCTATGATGGAGGGAAGATGTGGCGAAATACATCATCGCTCAGATGTATGGAGTCCAAAGCGCCTTGATCCGAAAGTGGTTGGATGTTTATGAACTCCATCATTAATTCCTACATGCATTAACATTTTGACTATGTTAGATATATATACTTAGAGATTTAACAAACATAAATCAATTGAATCCACCTAATAAATAAATGATGACTTATGTGAGATTCCGCGTAGATCTCATGATGAAGAAGGTATTCCCCTCCTTATATGTGGTTTGTCAAGTCATCTCAAAGAGCCAAACACGGTCTAGCTCATCTCCTGTCATGGCCTATACAAGTGTATAATGGGCATATTCATATCAATTCATCCTTGTCATGTAAGCATGTTAGAATAGATACCTTACATGCTTGTGTTTCAGGTTTTCAGACTTGTCCTTCCCAAGGTATGGGTAGGATTTCCTTTATTTTTTGTAGAATAATCCTACAATTAAGGAGAGCATACCGACATTATAAACCTACACATAACTGTACAAGTAGGAAGGCATATCAAGTTTTTCATGCATCTCAACTTAAACTCGTCACTCTCCTATTACTAGATGATCGCCTCCCACTCGACTCGATGCCAATCTGAGGGTGGATTGGCTAACGCTTCACCTACAGTCACGAACCGGTCATAGTTCTTTGAGAGTTTTCAAATAAGGTTAAATAGATAGTATCAACTGAATCTTCAACTGATAAGGAGTACTAACCTTCTTTCCCCTCGCTCGGGTATCACAATGTAGCCTCGCTGCCCGATGCAAGATCCCTTCCTCGAGTTCAGGATCACCACCCCAATCAAAAATGTACTCCATAACATTCAACAAAGTAGATAACTCATACCTTCATATCAGAAATGTTTTAAATGATTCGTTTAATAGAAGAGACCTTCATATCAAAAATGATGGCAGCCTTTAGAGCAACGAGGATAGTCATAAAGTCCATGATACGTAGCAATACATTCATCCGTGCCGCAATGGAGAACCAGCTAGAAAAAAACCATGTGTACTCATCTAAAGCCTAGAGTGACCTATTCAGTTGAACCTTCACCCTCTCTCTGGGCTTTAACTTATTTTATTGGATGCATTTAGCAAGATCCCTCGCTTTACATCAATGACATGTTTAAACATATTTCATTGATATGCGTGATTTGAAAGGAATTATTTACTATTGAAATTCATACCTGACGATGAAGCACGATCAACATCGATCACTAGAGGACCTTATGAACTGACCGCCCCCCATCAGCATCCTCCTCATCTCGAGGGCTCTCTGCAGTCCCCTCAACCACCTCAAACTAAGGTGTCTCACCTGCTCGCTCATCCTCGTGTCGGTCATTCCGTCGAGAAAATCAACTCTGAACCATCTACATTATTTTAAAAGAATCATAGCTACATCAGATATCCATAATCATTTTCATTTATATGCAAATCTGCAAAAGAAAAATTCACATATATATTATGTATAGTAGTGGATATTTACACCTACATAATAATCTTCACACACACACATAGACAATGAGTAATTGAGAAGTAGGAAAAGGTTTTATAATTGTTCATAAGTGTTCATAGATCTCCGTCTTGTTGGCAAGCGTCAATCTCATCATTACCGTACTCTTCATTGTTGAATCCTTGATTAAACACCTTAGAAGTTATTTTTATTGGTATTATCCGACCAGAATTAGTATTATCATCAACGTATAATGCTTGGTATGCCTAGCATGCTAACATGAATGGTTCCAGCGTACCTAATATGCTTTTGCTTTTATTGAGGTTAATGTATCTAAAATTTGGACCCAACTTAAATATGTGTCTTTAAGTACATCGTACCATTCACATTTGAATAGCATAATGCGCCGATAATGTTGATAACTTATCTCATTTATTTCACTGATCCAGCCATAGTGTCGATCAATCCTCGATGATAGGTTGCTTTTGACGAACATGCCAAATAGTATGTTTGCTTTCCCACTATTAGATTATGAGTATCTCTTGAATATGTATCTATTTATGGTATATCCACTGTGCCTGTGCACATAACAGAATGGACGTCTAACTAACTTATCGAAATCTTTGATCTAACAACTATCTTGTTCAGATTTCATTTGTTGTACTCATCTTCCAAACCATTCAATGATATTGATCTCTCGTAAGCCTCTTAATTTACCATAACAATTTTTCCATTCATGGTAGAATGGATCAATTTCAGACACTTCTTTTAGCATATATAATTGTGCCAACTATCTTTCAACCTATTGCATTGGTAGGAGAATTGTTTTCTTTATTGCTCGACCTTTGATCTCGAATATTGATAGACAATCATCATCGAATTCATTATAAGGAGCATCATTTCTTTTAATATTTTTGAAATACTGCTCCTCATTGTCTATGTATATGCATATTTTCCCTTCATACTCTAACCAGATAGGCTAGCATATGCGGGAAAATCATTGATTGTCCACAATAGTGCACCGTGCATTTGAAAGGAATTCTCTACATGCATGTCGAAAGTCTCCACACCATTGTGCCACAATAGCTTGAGCTCATCAATGAGTGGTTGCAAGTTATGTCGATGGCATTTCCAGGTGCTTTTGGGCTGGGAATCAGTTGGGTAAGCATCATAATGTTTGACTTCAAGCACATCCACTGAGGAAGGTTGTAGGTCAAGGAAACAATTGACCAAATGGAGTATGATGGGAACATATTCAAGAAATGATTGAAACCATCACTAGCAATACATAATCGAACATTTCTATTATCCTCTGCGAAAAAGAGAAACATAGTACATAGACTTCCACTAAGAAGAGTCTACTAGATGATGCATAAGTCTATGTTTACATTTATTCCTCTCATTCCAAGTCATCCATTTTGCAGTTCTATTCGACATGAACAATCTTTGCAATCTAGGGATAAGAGGGAAATGATGTAATACCTTAGCTGGTATTTTGTTCATGTGAGAGCGTTCAACATTCTTACATCGATATATGGGTGCTCCACATTGCGGGAAAGTATCCATGTTCACGTAAGCATTGCGAAAAAGTATACAATCAATAGGACAAGCATTGATCTTCTCCGAATTGAGTCCTAACTTCTGAAACTCTTTCTTTGCATCTCTCCAAGCATTCATGAAATCATTCTTTGCTTCCAACAACCAGCGTATCAAATTAAGAATATCATCCGTGCAAACAGTTGTGCATATATGTCTCAGCTTTATCCTAATTAATTCCAACAAAAAACTTTAGTCTTGGCATCTTGTTCCCTGGTAAGATGGGTTCCACAACATTCTTCAGAAATATGGAAATTTGGCCACTGTCCTCTACAAGTTCAACAAGATCTTCATCACGAACAAATACTTTATCATCGAGTATTGGCTGATTCGGTTGGGACACTCTTCAGTTTGTGAATCTACATACATCGAGGATGAGCCGCCTATAAAGTTCTCACTGTGATAGACAACTTAATGTCAAAGTCCCACCAACCATCCAAATTGCATGCTCGAAAATGGTAGATCTATCTCTTAATTTACTGTTCAAACACTTATTTGCAGAGAAATGTATCAAATCTTGGTTTGGATCTTTCTGAAAGGTAATTTGATCCTCATGAAATGCCCATTCTAATAAGTTTAACAAGCCAACTTTATATGTAGGATAATCAGTCCGACACTTCGTTACTTTAGAATTGTCCATCCCCAATGCTACATTTTTCATAAAAGAGCATAGTAGCTCAAGAAAACAATGCCCATCAGAGTCCTAAATTAACCCATCCTGACCAATTCAAGTCACTCCACCTTAACTCAAGACTACAAGTGGTTGTTCCAAACCAAGTAGAGTACATTATCTAGGAGGTGAGAAGAGAAACGTTTTTGTTAATATTTTACTTGAGCTCGTCCATAAATACGCAAACCATAGTACAATGAGGTTGTTGTTACATGTAAAAGTTTACATTGGAGCAAATTTCAGCAGCATAAACCCGCACCCCTTCAGTATACCTCATAAATCAATCGTGATTAGCTCTCAAAATTATCATTGATGTGACAATAATTAAAGTTGACCATGAATGATTTGGTATACCAAAGAGGATTGGAGTTATGCTATAGAAAAGTATGCTTAAATGTAAACATTTGCATACAACAAAAATCACATTGTACTGTTGTTTGTGTCTTTATGGCCCCCTTAGTCTTAGACCTCTGAACTAAGGAAAGCCAATATATATGTAAGATTATACATACACCTTGTATCCTCATTTGTTTGTGCTACACATGGGATCTGCAAGATGTCCGTATAATACTTAATCATATATGTTGACCGGGAATTTACATGTTCTTGGTGATTTGTGAGAGAGAAGGAGCTATGTGAACCTAAGATTGTGTCTAATATATTAAGTGTAAGTATATATTATATAATGACCTATTGAGAACATGCCTACACATGAAATATTCTTCAACCTGTACACATCAAAATCCATGACCACTGGACCGTGATATCCCATCTCGAAGTATGTCCAATAATTTTGTGAAATCAAAATATATATAACACTTTGGAAGTGATTAGATTTTCTAATGTGTTGCACATGTCTCCTGGTGTTTAGAGCCATACACCACCCGATGTGGAGGGATGTATGGCGTGTGATAGGTTTTGTTTGATTTCCTACTCAAATTAATTTCTAATGTTATTGAACAACTGACTACGAATTAATGTGACCATATTGTCACCTTAATTAACATTTAATGTGATAAATTATCACATGAATTTTTTAATGTAACACAAATAATGTTACATATGGGCACAAGTACATGCATACACACATGATAACAATGTATAGTTAGGTAATAAGACCTAGTAAGCGATGAGTCATACAATCATAAAAAATGGCATAATTTTAAGATTAGTAATAGCAAATGTAGACTTGATACATATATAACATGTATAGTTAGACTATAGATTAGTTTCAAGATTAGTAAGGACATATAAATAAATAACATTAACAATCAAAGAATTATGCCTTTTGCATGCTCCCAATTTGAATTGGTGGGATTATATGTGTATAGATAAAAACCAACTTATTACGAAATATAATATTTTATCTTTTTAGTAGAAAGTATTGAAATGTTCCGATCGACCTCTATGATAAGTTTTTATTCAATAGCAAGTATAGTCTTCAATATATACTATGAATCCTAAAATCAACTTAAAAAGACAATGCTATGTACCCTCCTATCATGGTTACCTTAGATTTATTACTACAATATTAGTTCCCATAGTATATGAATCAATTTAGCCCTTTAGTTTTCTTGTATCCTTAAGACAACACTCATGAATTTATCTAGTCATCATGCATGGCATGCTACTATTTTTTATTTGAAAGGAACCATATATAATTATTTAAAGCTAAAATCAGCAGCTAAAGAGTCTAGCATCATGCATCCATTCTTATGTAATGTTACAATAGAATTAACATGTTGAGCACTTATAGGCATCAATCAATCACTAAAATGTGGCCTACATATAGTGTATGAGAATTAATGGATTTAAGATACACGCGCGCGCGCGCGCGCACACACACACACACACGTTAAAGGGACTCTTGGGATTCTAGAATATTACATGAACATTAACTTAATATAAGATGCATATAAAAAATTAACATTAACATTAACAAGCCTGCAATCAAAATTTCATAATTCAAGCACAATTTAATTAACCTTAATAAAATTGCATATAAAATTATAGGTTGAAAGTTATACCTTCGAATATAAGGTAAGGATGTGGTAGATATCTCTTGGGGAGGAGGTGTGACTGAGGTGAAGTGAAGGGAGGAGGCAGAGGTAAGGCGAAGACGGAGATGGTATGGTTGGGTAGGAGGCAGAGGTGGGGAGGAGATGAAAGTGCGGAGGAATAGGATAATATGGGAGTCAACGATGACATGGAGGATGAGGAGGAGGTGGTTGAGGTGGGTGATGAATCTGCGATTCGTCATCTTTATTCATTTATTTTAGCTTAAAATCCCTTATAAAACACATGCATTTAACATTAACTCCATATTCTTACTAACTTGCATTTCTGTGTAAATATTGTACATTTATGACTAATTTTAACCTAAAATAAAAAAAATAAAGAAAGAAAGGAAAAATAAAGAAAACAAAATAAAAAAATATAAATAAAGAAAAAAAGGAAGACTGTGTACATGCTGACCCGAACCCCGAGAGAAGGTCAAGACTTGACCTGATCGACCAGGAATAAAGTAGGGGGAGATAGGGTCCTTAACCAGAAAATCCAAAAAAATGTATTATCACTTATTTTGTATATATCTGCATAAAACTGACACTAATTTATTTGTACCTTAATTAACCTCAAATCAAATAACATTCAAAACCAAAGTTGTAAATAAAAATGTGTTCTAATTACTAAAGTTGATTGCACAATTAAATCTTGTACAGAATAAAAGTAGCCACACTTGGAAAAAGCCACTAAGCACTAATTGAAAGACCAATTCCGGCTCCATATGAGTTCAAATTGAATCAATTTTGGTTCCATTGGACTCGAAATTACATTATCTTTAAAATGGTTGTTTTTTCATAATTTTTGGAGTTACAGTTGAAAAGTCGGTTTTTTGAGGTGGTTTGTGCAATTTTCCCATGTATTTTTGTGCATATTGTATTTGTATTTATTTGTAAATTAATCGCACTGATTTTTTTAAAATAAAAATAAAAATAAAAAATTAAAATTCTTTAAAAATAAAAAAGGGGCTAATTCGTCATTTAACCTTGTATATAGTGTCACATATGTATGTATTATATGTATATAGTTGCTATTTTTAATTAACCTTCATACAAAAATAAAAAATTAACATTTTTAATTCAAATTAAATAACTGACGAAAATTCAAAAAAATTTGATAATTTTGTAATTAGTTTTAATTCTCTTTTATCTTCATTTCAAATGTCATCTCCCTTCCACCAAAAAAATTCAAAAATTCATTTTATTTTTCATCTCTCTTTTTCAAAAAATCATTTTTAATTTTCAATTATCTTTTTCAAAATTTTACTTCAATTTTCATCTCCTTTTATTCAATAAAAATTCAAAAATTCAAATTTAATCTCTTTTCTATTTATATGGCTCCTTCTCCCTCAATCCAACTTGATCAATCTTTAGATAGAGGAGCCCGATCTCCGAGAGAAATTTCGTCGAGAATTGTGCCTAGCCTCCAAGCCTTCCGGTGACAGTGAGTTGGCCTTGTCGAGGCGATCACGGTCTATTTTCCGCTCCTAAGGTGAGATCCAAATTTTTTTTTCTTCGCATTTTTATCTTAGTTTAATCGTAGTTTAGTTCATCGCATTTTTTATCTCGTTGGCATTTTTATTTCTCTAGATCTTAAAAAAAATCCATCTCTATTTGAGCCGCCATCGACTCGATTTTTCATTTCACTTTCTCGATCTTCACACGTTCTATTCTATCGTCCACGATCTCTCAACTCTGGGCGCGTACGGTGGCCGGAGAGTCGGATTCAAATCCTCATTTTCGCCGAATCCCCATCCACGTTCCGATTTTGTAGATAAATAAAAAAAATTTCCTTTATTTCTAACGTTTGTTTTGCAGGATAATAAAAAAATAAAAAAAAATTATCTCCATTCTATCTAACATTTGTTTTGCAGGGGAACATTACAAAATAAAAAAATAAAAAAAAATTATCCTTTCTTTTCTTATTTTCGGTTTTACAAAAAAAATAATTAAAAAATTTTTCTATTCATTTTTTGTTTTCTATTTGCATAACATAATAAAATCAAAAAAAATAATAAATAAAAAAATAAAAAATTTGGGCGGGTGCCCCAGGCAACGCCGCCCCTCCTCCATCGTCCTCCATCTCTAGGCGGCGGCGCCGCCCCGCCTCCCATCCGCCGGACCTCCTGCCTTTGCCATCGCTTACAGCTGCAACCCCGCGAGCGGCAGAGCCGCCATAGCCCAGCACCGCGGCCACTCCCTCCTCCTCCACGTGTAGAGCAACGCGGCCGATCCCCTCGCCGCTGCCTTGTGCCGCTGACTGCCTGCCATCTCCTCGGCAGCGCCCGCCTTCACCAACTCCCGCCTTCAGTGCACCGGCCGCGTCCACTACCGATCAGCCGCCCGCAATCGACGCCCCTCCACGTGTGCGCATCACCGCGCGCAGCCAGACCACCGCCCACAGCCTTCACCGCCGCGTGAGGCCGCGCAACCCCGGCGGCCCTTATTATCCATCGCTGCCGCCCTTACGTGGATAAGAAGCAAGGGGCGGCGGCCCCTTTGGCCCTCTTTTTGGTTTGAAATGAAGAAAGCCTTAGGAGTGCTTTGGAATAAAAAAAATGATATTTGAAAAAAATTGCATCTTCAGCTCCAAAGGCTTCAGAAATTACAAAGAGCTCCTCGTCTACAAGCAAGTCACATGCCCAGCACATGCACACTGGGTAAATTTCACTCTTTAGCCAGAACATTTATTTTATTATTTATCTGATGCAGAAACATTGAATTATTTACAGTTCAGTCCTTGTATTTCAAACAATTATTTTGCATATCTTTTTGAATGAAACAAATATTTTTATTAGTCTAAAAATTCTGAGAAAATTGTGTTATACTCTTGATGTGCTATTCTTCCTAGCATAAAATTTTCATTGAATTTGGTCTTCATTTATTAGTATTAAAAATTTAAAAACAGTGTCTTTTTCATTGTTTGAAATTCAAAAATTCATAAAAAATCGAATATTGTTCCAAAAATTCCAAAAAAATTAAAGTAGTTTTATTTCATTGTCATTTTATTTCTGACCAATTTTCACGTATTATATATTTATAAAACCCAAAAAAATAAAAAATATCAAAAATCTTATAAAAATCATAAAAAATTCTATAAAAAATCCAAAAATTGTGATTTCAATTCCTGTTTGTAGATAATTATTTTTAGTTTGTCATAAAAATAATTACCCGAAGTTTTGGGCATTTAAAAGATTTTTAAATTGCATATTACTCCAGGCTGTGCACATTTTCTTGTTTTCTCACTGTTTGATTTTTAGAAAAATACAAAAACATCCGAAAAATCTAAAAAAATCTCAAAAACATTTTAAAACTTTTAAATCCCAAAAATATTTTCTTCGCATTTTTTGAGCATTTTTGGTATAATTGAAAATTGTAAAAAAAGTTGGAGTGCATATCTTTGTCCTTGTTCATATGGTTTGTTATTTTTGAAAATAAAAAAAATTGCAAAACTAAAATCACTAAAAATTTGGAAATCAGAAAATACAAAAAAAAAATAGAATAAAAAAATTAAAAATATTCAAAAAAATCACAAAAACCAAGGATAGTGTCCTTCGAGATTCTTGTTTTCTTTTAATTGATTTTTGATTAATCGAATAATCCTCGGGAATTGTTGGCTCCCTGAGTTCGACCCTGTCCGCTATACAGGTTAATAAGTAGCAAAAATAATTTTTTTTGTGGACACGGGATTTTGGGGATAAAAGCAACGATCGATCGACTTATTTATCATTAATAATCTTTGTCCTCGAATTTCACACTCAATAGTGGGGAGGTGGAGGGAGGATTGAGGAGGGAGGAGAAGAGCTGATGATGGCTTATAGGGAGGGGGAGTTGAGGGGGAGGGGAGAGGAGGACGTAGGAAGGGAGAAGTGGCCGACGGAGGGAGGAGGAGGGAGGTGGTGGGTGGCGATGGGTTAGAGGGAGGGGGAGGTGGGACAATGATGGGAGGAGGACGGTGTAGGAGGGTGGCGATGAGTTAGAGGGATGGAATGTCAAGGTTGGGAGGAGGTTTGGAGAAAATGGAAAGGAAAGGAACAAAATGTCATTTTGGAATTAGGGCAATATTATTCGTGGTAGTCAGTAAGCCGCTACAATGTTATTTACAACATGGGCGAAGAAGTGATGACTTGATGGTCATCGCTATAACATTATTGCAATATTTTTAGTGTTTTATAAATGGCCGTGTAAATATTATATAGTCGCGACACATAATAACAACCACCTCAAATAGCACATTGTTAATGATTATTTTTCTTGTAGCAGCGATGCCTCTTTATAAGAATAAAGGAGACATTCAAATTTGTTCGAACTATAGAGGTATCAAACTGATGAGTCACACTATGAAAATTTGGCAACATGCGATTGAAAGAAGGTTGGGTCAAGTTTTGAATATAACAGAAAACCAATTCTGATTCATGCTAACTTGCTCAACTACTGAAGTTATCCACTTGTTGAGGAGTACAATGGAGATTTATAGAGCTAAAAGGAAGAACCTTCGCATGATTTTTGTTGATTTGGAGAGGGCTTACGATTCAATACCATGGGAGATTTTGTGGAGAGTTTTGGAGAAGAGACAAGTACATGTCTTATACATTAACCTTATAATGGATATGTATGATGGGGCTTCATCAAGTGTAAGGATCAAGTCTGGGAAGACTGACTATTTTGAATCATCATCGATCTGCACCAAGGTTTATCTTTGAGTCCATTCATTTTTATTTTGATTATGGATTAGTTGACTAGTCACATTCAGTAGGAGATATCTTGGTATTGAAGAATATGTGATTCATCACTCTAAAGATCGAATAGATCTCTATTCCCAAGTGATTTATTGCATGTTTTCATTTAAATTGCATTTCTATAATTCATGCATATGTAATTAATATTCATGTTTTAGCATGCATATTTGCATTTAATAGGAATCCCAAAATCCTTGTACATTGTCACCTGTATATTACCATAATTTCATGATTTTTAGTTATTTTTTTAATAAATCCAAATCTGTTAAAATCAACTTATTGTGTACATATTACTAATATTAATGAAGGAAAAAACCAAAAAAATTAATAACTTGTATATTTTCCCAATAAAATCCAAACCATAGTTCTGAGATCAAATGCCGTAACTTCAATATCTCTCTCTCATATAATCTCCTATGGACTCCTACTCATTTTTGAATTAATATAGATTCAATTATCCACAAAAAAACCAAATTCAAAGGAATCAGAGTTCATATGTGAAACTTGGGTTTTGGGACCTCATTGTATATTGTACATATTATCGATTTTAACCCTATTATTTTAGGTATAAAAATAGCTAATTTTGATTTATTTCCTTTTCATTTATTTTCTTTGGTTTAAATTTTAATAAATTATGCAAAAAATCCAAATCAAAATTGAAGTAACAATCACAGAAAATAAATCATTGTGAGTCTATATATAGAGTATGTAAATAAGTCTCTCTTATTTTATTAACGTATTTTTTATTAAAAATCATAAAAAAAATCGATTAAGTTGTGAATGTTTTTCTATTTTATCTGATTCTATCTTGAATTCTACCTTATTTAAAAATTATCAAAAAATAGCAATATTCCAAAAAAAATACATAGAGTACCTCCAAAAATACATTTTGTATAGATGATTTCTTTTAATTTTGGTTCCTTCATTAAAGTTGTAGTTCTCTTCAAGATGAATAGCTTTTATGAAGATCATTTTTTGATTTGACCCTTTTTATATCTTTTATGTATTTTCTTCGCATTTATTTTTCAGAATTTTATGAGGGCGACACATGGCAGCCCTTAGAGCGGCCACGTGTCGCCCCCTTTTTTTATCCTTTTTCTATTTATTTTTTCTATTTAGTTTTTATTTTATTTTATTTAGTTATTAGACGCCACATGATTCCTTTTGCCCTTCGATCTTGGGCCCATCTAACGACCAATGATCCTTTTCTCACCCCCGCCTTCCACAACGATGCAGCCCAACCGCCGCCCATCTTCGCCACATCCGCATCTCCACGAGCTCTTCACCAACTGGCTACGATTGCCCCACATTCCACAACTTCCACTTGATTCCTCTTCCCTCTCACATCCTCCCCACCCATGAACTCCACGCACAATGACCCTTCGCCATCCCCGCCATTGCTTCAACTACCCATAAAAAAGGGCTTCGCATCCACCGTCGCACCTTCATCCGCCAAATGGGAGAGAGCTTTGGACTCTGAGCCCTGGTGATATCATAACTTCTTCCTTCAAAGCAACGACCTCCGGTGAGATTCGTGGAGTTAACCTTGGTGTTGTAGCAGCTACACGTGTGTTGCTCGACCTTCTCCGATCCATCGCTGCTCGGATCGAGGCGATAATATAGCTCCATCGAGCTCCATCTCCCTAAGCAAACTCAAGCATCAGGTAGACTCTCCTTCTCTTCTTCTTCTTCTGCTGTTGCTGCTTCTTCCTACTCTTCTTCGTTCCTTTTTTTCTCCACCGTCGTGAATTTACCGCACATCATCACACCTCTCTACCTTTTTCTTCTACACTACCAAAAACCGACTCTTGCACTAACACCCTAGCTCTTTGATCACATCTTCCTTTCACACTTGACTCGCATTATTGGAGCCTTATCTATGCCTTCACCTCCCACTGCATCTCAGCTGACCGCACCATCCTCACTGCCTATCGGGCTCGTCTTCAACAACCGCTCCACCCAAGCCAGAGCCATAGTGCCTTGACACCTCATCCTTGCCACTGTTCACCTTCATCGGAGCCCTCCAATTGTCTGATCACCATCAGACGGCCCCAAGACAACCATGACATCAACCGTCCGACCCTCGAGACTTGGGGCACCCAAAGCAACCTCCAAGCAGCCACCTGGCGCTTCAGGGTATCCGTGCCTCAGCTCTGCCTCAAGACCTGAGCCACACATAGCACATGCCACACGTATGCGGTGCAGGGTAAAGTTTGCCGACGCCCCCACTTTCTAGAAGAATAATGCCAAGGTCCCACTGACAGATCGCGTGCGTGGCATGCACGCACCTGGGAAAGTTGCAAGAATACCTGAGCAGGTATTGGTAATTTCACTTCAGATCTGTCAACATATTTTCTTTAATTATTTTATTTTCTTGTATTTCATTTATATCCATGTCCATGCATGTCATTTTGTACCTCATTTACATAACATTTTTATTCCAAAAGGTGCATGTTGTAGAACAATTAATTCTCTATCATTTGATGAAATGAATGTATTTTTTTGAGTGATGATCGATTTATTAGAAATATTTTAGTGATTATTAGCATTATTTACCCATTGTGAACTCTATAATTCATATTAAATCACTCTTTTTTTAAAAATTCCCAAAAATTCATATTAGATTGAATTAACTGTGTTCTAGCTGGTGCCAAAAAATTGCTTTATTCAAACATGTGTTTTGGTTAAAACAAATTATCTTGTGATTTTGGTAATTAATTTTTAATTCTCTATAAACTTGATAATTTTAAGACCTATTATTTTTCCTTGATAGATCATGATTAGATTCATCTAGGATAATTTTAATTTTAGAAATTATTTGAGCTTATTATTTATTAAAATTAATTTATTGAAAATCATATAATCTGCATATTTAATTCGCCATAATTTCATTTAGCATTTGAAAAATCCCAAAAATTCATAGTAGATTAATTTCATCCAAATTAACGTATTAAGAATTTTTCATAATTTTTACATATCATTTCATGAAAAATTGCAGAAAAATTCTTAAATAGTGTCTCTTTTTCATGCTTGCACTTCTTGTCATAAAAATGCAAAAAAATCCCTCTTGGACAACAATACATTAAGTTTGATGAATTGAACCTTAAGTTGTTCCTTTACCTCCTCAAGTCAACCCTGGGGCTTGCCCAGGTTAAATAAATACACAATCGTACATTGATTAATTGATAGAATTATTTATTAATGTTGTAAAAATTTGATTGATACTTGATTTTCCCAAATACAACGTAAAAAAGATAAATTAACATTTGGTGGTTCGTCAAATGGCATCATTGTAGGGGATACAAATGTTTTACGTTCATCTAGAAAACTTAGAGTTAGGTTTTCCACTCATTCAAGTAGTCTGACCCCTGAGCCATTTTGTAATTATTTCATTTTTTCTCTTTCTTTCTCTTTTTAGTTGTTTATTCATTGTATTTTCTTCTTATTTTTGTATATATTGTGTAAACATATCTCTTACATAAATTCTATCTTTTTGTGTGAGGGATCGGTGGAGTTAGACTACATCGGAGGTTGACAAATGTGAAGCGAGCAAGCTGCTAAAGATCCAAGAAAATTGAATTTATTTTTGAGAGCGTGATTTCATTCTTTTTTGTAATTATTAATTTATAATAATTTAGGTAACTACATCATTTATAGAAGCTCTTATTTGATAGCTCGTGCGTGTATCAGAGTCTCGGACATTATTTTTCTTTTGTGTTTTTGTTGTGTCGAGAGTGGTTCTCGAATTTAGTGGCGATGTTTAGGGTCGGCACATTATGATTCAAGTTCCAATTAAAATCAAAATTGTTTGTGCCCCTCGTAATAAAGGCCACACATATTCATTGATCACATCTTCCTTGAAAGATTAAAAAGATATACATAAACATGTACAATTAGCACATATACAAATCATATTATTCCTTATTAATATTATCCTATTTAGGTGCGGTTTTTTGACTTGAATACATTTCATGTAACATTTTAAATCAATCTTGCATAACACATGTGAGACTGTTGGTAATCATTGCATGTACATTCTTACATGAGCGTACATCATAGTTTCTTGCTTGCATTCCATTTTCTGATTCCTCTCTTGATTTATAACCTAACTCTAAAAGGAAAAGGGACTGAACAATAGGCGTGTATTTTGTGCTGTCATAAATATCAATGATAACAAAAACTTTAAAATTTCAGACTGAATTGATGCAAGTTGACCAAAAAATTGGAATCAAATGAACACTTATTTTATGAGTGCGTAAAGCCCACATTGGACACATGTACCTACCTCCAAATAGAGTGGGTAAGGATGCATACATTATGGTTAGAGCCCAAATACCTGAACTTGCCCCTAAGTCTCCATGTCTGACTCTTGCGGGCTTGGGAAATGCAAGAGATTATCTTTGACCTTACTGTATGTTTCGGTTGTGTAAGCATGTGTGTCTCCTTTCAGGTGTGATTGTTGACATAGGATTTTTGGGTTTTGAATTATTAATATGAAATAAAAGTGTGCAATTGTCCTTGCAACCCAAATATCTTGCAACTAACAAATAAATTTTTTGTTTTCTCTAGCCAATAATTCATAACAAGAATAATGAAACGAGGGACTTTTTTGCTATTTAATTAACCTGTATAGCAACAGGATCGAACTCAGGGAGGCTACAATTCAGGAGGGTTATTCAATTAATCAAAAAATACAATTAGAAGAAATAGATTTCTCAATGTGGTTTGAAAATTAGCCTGCTCTGTTAATTGGTCTTGAATTGACTGAATATAGGCTAACATGGTGCTGTTGATCTCGTTATGCTCCGACATGGTTCTCTTTCCGTTTGGTGGCATCAAGTGTCTGGTGTCTGACTCTAAAAATGTGCATGACACTTGATTAATCCGTAAAAATGATGGAGTCTCAGATACTAGTTCGAGATTAGAGCCAATCTCAAATAGTGGGTTGCCGGATGATGTGAAGGGTGATGTAGAGAATGTGGAATATTCAGGAAGTGAGTCTCCCTGAATAGAAGGTGAATGGGTCAGAGTGTCAAATGAGTTCGCAAAGTCCGTACAAGAAATACTTCGGTCCGACATCTTCAAAATCAATAGGTGGGATACGAGAGCACGAAGGTCCATGCAAGAGTAAAAATGAGTGAAGGCGCAAATTAGGTGGAAGGATCTCTAGCACTAGCAATCAAACACAATACAAACCCCCAGTTCATCAACTCAACGCAATGTGAAGACCATGAAGGTTCGGGTAATTATCTTGTCAAATTTTAGAGTTTGGAGAGAATACAATCTATCATAGCAGTTAGATCGAGCTGTTAGGAACCCAATGCTCCCAGGAGACTATCCCAATCTCACAACTAGTTTTTCCTAGCCAGTATGGGTGCGGACCATTTACGGGCTACCTTATCTTCCCACTCTGCTAAGGAAAACCCGAATTGATTACCGGCTACCCAATGAAGTCCTCATTGGATAACAACTAATCACAAGACTAGTAGTCTGAAGAGATTTCAGGTGTGGCTCTATCCTAGTGTGTGGGTAACTCTCTCACTGCAGATAAATCAAACAAGGAGGGGATTACTCTCCCCAAGACAATGATTTTTCCTTACGTTTATTTTAGGGTCGAGTGATATTAGCAGTCCTAATTTTTGGTTGTTGTCACTTGGTTTAAATATTTTCAATAAATCGCCTACCAAATGTCCAATTTCCTTTTTAACTTATGTGAGTGAAAATAAGAAAGGTGATTGGAAATGGCAATGCACGATTAAATATAATGATGCATGCAGGGGTTAGAGATGCGTACCTTATCGCCAGCACTCTACATGGAAAATGATCTGCACAGAATTTTAATATAGAGAAAAAAACGAACCTATATGATGCACGTGAATCGTCCTAACAATAACTTTTATTAGCGAGCAAGAACATGGTAATTTTACTAAGTCCAAATTATGCTCTATTCTATAGGTGTAGAAAATATTGTATTAGGGCTTTGGACCTAAAAAATTACCTGGCTCAAGCAAACTAATTAAAGCAATCAATAAGTGGCTCATGAAATCCACGTGAAGTAAATAATAATAATAAAAGCGATGAAAACAAACCAGCGAGGTCCCCCAAGTGCACCGGTACTTGGCGAAACATACCTCGCAAACAAGGTTTATAATGTCCTTTTACAAGAGTTCAAATGAAGAAATAAATGCTATATCTACACTATTCTAGTGCTCCAAATGACGGTCTCTCTCAAAATCTTCTTCTCCTCGTCTCATGCTCTCCTACAGCTTCAAGATGAATGAAGCCGCCCCCGCTTCGCTTGGGTGCTTCTGATCTCCAAGGATCGCCTCCTTCGCTCTACGGGCCCTCGTAAGAAAAAGAAAAGAGAGAATGTGTGAGAAATACAATTATCAAATATGAGCAAGAAAAATGAAATAGTGCATTGAATATGGAATTGATGAAGAAAATATAAACAAATATTTACAACCAAGAGTAGCAGGTCAAAAGAGAAACCTAACTACCCTCGTCATGCCTCCTTGGCAATGGCGCTATTTTGTTGACACAGGATTTTCAGGTCTTGAATTATTGATATGAAATAAAAGTGTGCAATTATCGTTGCAACCCAAATATCCCGCAACAAACAAACAATTTTTTTTGTTTTCTCAAGCCATTAATGAATTATAAGAATAATGAATCGAGAAAAATTTTTGCTATTTAATTAACCTATACAGCAACATGATCGAACTCAAGGAGGCTACAATTACCGAAGGTTATTCAATTAATCAAAAAAAATCAATTAAAAGAAAAAGGATTTCTCAATGTACATTATGCTTGGTTTTTGTATTGATTTTTTAGTCTTTTTATTTTTTTAATTTTTTATTTCTATTTTTTTATTTTCTGGTTTTTCAAATTTTTAATTATTTTTTTAGCAATTTTTTTATTTTCAAAAATATGATTTTCAAAACAATTTAATGCACAAAAGAAATACTTTATTTGTATTTTTCAAATATTATAAAAATGTTAAAAAATGTTCAAAAAAAACATTTTTGTGTTTATATGATTTTTTATTGTTTTTATAATTTTTTAGAGATTGTTAGATATTCTTAGGATTTTTAAAACAAATAAAAGCAAGGAAAAATGCAAATAGTGAGCACACAGAACTTTTTCGCAATTTAAAATATTAAATGAATTAAAAAATTACGAAAATTATTTTTCTAATAACTAGAGGAAATTAATTACAAATAGGAAATCAAATCACGTTTTTTTATTCTTCTACAATTATATATATATATATATTTAAAGATTTTTAGTATTTTGCATTTTTTTTGGGTTTTATAAATAATTAATGCACAAAAATTGGATATAAAATAAAAGAAACAAAAAGTAAACTAATCTATTTTTTTTGGAATTTTTGGTGCAATATTTGAATTTTTATGATTTTTCAAAGTTCAGACAGATAAAATGACACTATTTTTGATTTTTTAATAATATCAAAAGGAAATAAAATGCAATGAGAAATTTATACAATGAAAAAGCATACAACAAGAGTCTACACAAATTTTTGTAGAATTTTCAGATTATAAATAACATTTATTCCAACACGATAAACATACAAGTAAAAGTTTGGAAATAAGGGGACTAAAACACAATTATTTAGAGTTTTTGCATTAAAATATTACAAAAATAAACTACGAGATAAATTATGCAATTTACCCAGTTAAACGCGTGCAACGAGTGTTGTGTGCTGACATGGGTCTTTATGTAATTTCTTAAACTTCCAAGGGGGTCTTTACAATTTACTCATTTTTTATTTTAAAGAATCAAATCCCCTAGGGTTCCTGGCTTGATTACTTCTTCCTTCGTTCCAAAAGCAAAGGGGAAGGGGGTGCGTGATATCGTTGCCATCGCACCTTCCTCTACAAGCAAATCACAACTGGGTTGGGTTGTTGGTCGATGGAGAGCGAGCGTCCGGTGGCAGTGGCAGACTATTGATGGAGGAAGGTGGCAGCGCTGGGGGAGACTCACGTACAGGCGACACGATGTGGGATGGAGCTTGGCTGGACGGAGGCCGACGACGGGTAGCGGGGAGACACACGCCCCTCGCGCGGTCGACTGGAGCAACGCGGACCTCGCACGGTAGTCTGGTGGAGGTGCTGGGCAGTGGTCTGCTGGGTGGGCGATGGCAATGCACT
Organism: Ottelia alismoides; assembly: GCA_037367405.1. NCBI lineage: Eukaryota > Viridiplantae > Streptophyta > Magnoliopsida > Alismatales > Hydrocharitaceae > Ottelia > Ottelia alismoides. The sequence goes on from JAZKJV010008192.1 coordinate 145,138, forward strand.
GACGTTTCGCTGATGAAGGGTGACTGAGCTGTGGCTCTAGCGGATGCAACCCGTATAGGGCCACTACCGTGGGCGGTCGCGGTGGCGTCGGGCAGTAGGCGCCGCCTGCGGATGGAGGGGCGACGCCTGCCGCATCTGCTAACTTTTTTTTAATTTTTTTAAAATTTTTTATTTTTAAAATAGAAATAGGAGAAAAACAAACCTTTATTTTTTAATTTTTTTCTTTATCCCCGCAAAATAAATGTCAGGAAGAAAAACTATATTTTTTGTTTATGTATATATATCGAAATAGAAGAGGACTCAAACATGATGCATCATATCTGTTTATTTAAATAAATAATAAAAATTGAAAAAGATGTGAATGGGAATCCTGCGAAATGGTAGAATCGAATCCGAGTCTCCGACCTCCGTGCGTGGTCGAAGTTGAGAGATTGTAGGGGATAGAAGGTGAACGTGGAGAGATCAAGAAAATGAGATGAAAAATCAGAATTGAAGGTGGATCAAATCGTGATGGGAATTCTAAGATCTTTAAAAAAATGATAATGAAGTAAAAATGTGAGAATAAATAAACTACGATTAACCTAGGTTAAAATAAGAGAAAAATATGTATGGGAGCAGATATACGTCGTGATGGCCTTGATAGGACTGACTCGCTATCAACGGCGGCTCGGAGGCTAGGAAACTCTCTCTGATAAGAACGCTCTTGGAGAATAGGCTCCTCTCCCAACAGATTGATTAAGAGGAAATGAGGGAGGAGGAGGTCAATAAAACGAAGAAGAAAATCAAAAAAGAAAATAATTACAACAAGGAAGGTATTTAGTGGTTAAATAACAAATAAATAAATCAATAAATTAATTAATAAATAAAAACGAAATTTGTATTTAAATAAAATATTTAATTTACAAAATTTAATTAGCCACCTTAATGGTGGTTATTTAAGGTAGAAAATCCAATCTTCTATACATGGTAGGTTTTCAAATCAAATAAATGAATAAATAATATAAAATTTCGTAATTATATTAGTTTAATTAATTATGTTAGAAATTAAATTTTTGGTGGTTCTTTATATAAGGAAATTTGTTATATACAAGTAATATACACATATAGTACATTATACACATGTACAAATAAGGAAATAATTTTATATACAAGATTTTTTAATAAATTATTTACTTTAATTATCATGAAAAATATTTATAATTGTTAAAAATATAATATGTACAAAAATAATTACAATAAATAATTGATAAAATTGCAAACACCACCCCAGAAAAATGACTTTTCAACCGTAACTCCAAAAATTATGAAATCATATCCAATTTAAAGATAATTTAATTTATAATACAATGTAAGTGAGTTTGATTTATTTCGAGTTCATATGGAGCCGGAATAGGTCTTTCAATTATCGCTTTACGTTTTTTTTAAGTGTGGTTGCTTTTATTTGTACTTTTATTATTTAGGGAACATTTTTATTTACAACTTTGTTTTGAAAATTATTTAATTTGAGGTCAATTTATGTACAAAGTAAAATAGTGTAAGTATACAAATATACACAGAAAAATATTTACAACATTTTTTTGGATTTTCTGATTATGGACCCTATCTACCCCTAATTTATTCCTGGTCGATTAGGTCTAGTCGTGACCTTCTCTCGGGGATCAGGTCATCCTGTATCCATTATATATATACAATCTTATTTTTTCCCTTTATTTATTTATTTATTTTAGGTTAAAGTAATAATATATGTACAATATTTACACACAGATGCAAGTTAGTAAGAATATGGAGTTAGTATTATATACATGTGTTTTATAAGGGATTTTAAGCTAAAATAAATGAATAAAGATGCTGAAATGAAGATTCATCAGTGATATGGAAATCTGACAGTTCGGGAAAATCACCTCATTAATTAGGAGCACATAAGAGCACTGTTGAGCGTAAGGCAAGATCATGTGTTTAATGAACTAAAAGGTTGTATTACCACCAACTAAAATTGAAAAGGTAACTCAATGAAACCTTTACATCCTTCGCATGTTCAGTTGGTCAATTCAAAAGGTTTTCATTATGTTTAATTTGCGTAAGTGTTCCCCATACATTTATGTGCCCTGTAGTGCATAGATTCTCCTTGACATTCGTGTTCATATACAATCCTCTTGACATAAAAGGTGACAAGCTGGGGTGGGGGGGATTTTTATTCCGACTCCAAGAATTTATCATTGAACCCTTCAAAGAGATCATCTTCAGAGGTGCATTCACTTCCTGAACCTCCCAGGACTCATGACCCTCTTGAATCCAAGATAACTCACTTTGGGGATGGTCAACCATTGACCAACCCCTTCCTCTCTTCCCCACTTACCAAGGAAGACCTTCGTCTTGGTGAGGATGATTTAAGTTCACTAGTCTCAAATAATTCAAATCCATTTTTTGATGAAGGTGATAAAGAAGTTTCATTCAAGATGCCTCCTAAGAAGAAAGATAATGATGAAGAACATCGTGACAATCCTTTTCAAATGATACTAGCTAGGCTGGCTGCATCTAAGCAACAACATGCCCTACATAGGGCTTAGATAGGACAGTTGAATGTAGGGGTTAATGCACCATGGATGTAGCATACAAACTGCAATATTTTAGAGTGCAAAATTACTTGAGCCTAGTCGAGCCATAAATATAATATGAGTTGGAGCCATCATTTCTGAATTTGCTGCCATGTTTCAATGAGAATGCCAATTAGGAACCATATGCATTCATATGGGACATTGAGCTCGTCTGTGCTAACCTACATCACCTTAGGGTTATCCATGATTATATTAGGCTCACTACCCTTCCATTTTCCTTGGGGGATAAGGCTTATTACTGGGTTAAACATTTAGGTGTGACAATGACCACCTACGCCCAGTTCAAGGACCTGTTCTTAAATAAGTTCCACCCTCTGAGTATAACTAACCAGATGAAGATACAAATGATGAGTTTTCCCTCTACCGAATGAACCTTTCGGTGATACCTAGGAACAATTCAAGGACATACTACATAATTGTCCATGTCATGGATTGGATGATAAGATCCTAGTCCAATTTTATTCACCTGTATCAACCCTGATATGTAGGGTTTAGTGAGCATTGCCTATGGATGCAATTATACATCACGTGGAGCAGATACTATCTGGAGGGTATTCAAGTAGATGGCTGAAAATAGCCGTGCACAGACAACCAGTAGGGCATACAATGAGTCCCCAATTTCATTCATATTAAAGGGGGGAGGATATTGTGGGAGATCTTGCAGAGGACTTGATCCCCACAATGGGGATTATTGCATACAAGTTGACAGTAGTTGAGCCGATCGATGAGAGGTTGAATGATATTGAAATCTTAATCAAGCTCCCAAAGCAGGTGGAGGAATTGTCAGAGAAGGTATCCAAGATTAATACACCTGCCACAACTACACATGCTGCTCCTGTTTTTCGTATACACCATGTACATGAGCAATTGATGTTAGGGAAATACTAGCCATGCGTAGAAGACCAATCTTATACCCATTCTTTCCAGCAGTAGGAACTACCAGCTGAGATAGTACAGGAAGAGCCTCCCCCAGTATGGGAGGTGAAAGATGTATGGTACACCCATGACCCTGCTCGACAGGGAAGTACATGGGACAAATAGTCTAACTAGCATCCCCCGACCTTCTACATATCACATTCACCTCTACACCGCGTCGTCCATAGCACAACCCTTGCCCTTATTATCCCCAACATAGGCAACATAAAAAACAAGAGTACGACTACCACGACCGATACCACTAGAGCCAGCATGGCCCAAATTACTAGCATCACATCTCCAGCAACAATATCAGCAGTATCAAGTCCAATCCTCACAATATCATTCTTCTCAACAGAATACCTCTTCGTTAGCACTCACTGACTTTCAGCAACAGATTCTCGATGAGCTTCGTTCCTATTGGAACGAGATTCGAGACATGCAGGTGGACATCAACCGCTTGCCCCGATGGAAAGCCGAGCAGGCTGCTCCACATACCTCCATTCTCTCCCAAGTTCAGGCTAACCCCAATAGCCTGAACAAGCCTCTGTCATAAGAACACATGGGCTAGGTATTCTACTCAAACACTCTTAGATTCGAGCATGAGATTCTTTTATGTGATGATGCTTATCATATGTCACTCAAAAGTGGAAGGACAACAAGCGTATCTGATCAGGCAAGGGACATAGAGAAGGTCATCTATGGAGTTCGACATGAGGAGTCTTTAGAGGATGATGAGGAGAGGGATCATATTCAACAGATCCCTTACCAACAGACAAGGTTACCCTCATGAGGCAATGAGGAGAAGGACACGAGTATCACAACAACTTTAAGACACTTTGGACTTTACATAGGATGAGGAGGAGAGGCATCATATTAAACAGACCCCTCAACAACAGACAAGGTTACCCTCAGGAGGCAACGAGTAGAAGTACAAGAGCATCATAACAACTTGGAGGCACTTTGGAGTCTATAGAGGAGATTCATCACTCTAAAAATCATAGTCCAATTGACCTGTAAAATAGGATAACATCCCCAATTTTTAACTAATTCATGCTAACTCCAAATGACCTGAAACCATCTCCATTGTGTACATATAACCAATAAGAATAAATGGAAAATACAAAAAATCACTAACATAAATAAGTGGACCAAAAACTAAAGCCCTAATTTCAAGACAAACGGACTAAAACACTGGTATCTTCCTCATACAGTGTTTTATTTGATCCTAGCTTTTAAACTATTGTACATTCAATTACCTTCAAAACAAGGCCAAGTTCAAGTGACTCGGAGCTCATATGTGAAAGTTGGGTTTTTGGTCTCTTTGTACACTGTGCATTTTAACAGTTTTTGACCTATTGCTTTATGTACATAATTAACTCATTTTATTTTATTTCTTTTTCATTTATTTTATTTGACAAAAGTTTTATTAAAATGCACAAAAATCCAAATATAAAATAATACCAAAATTGAAGAAATCTACATAGTCCGAGTGTTCACTAATAGTCTGTACAATAGTTGTCGTTTTGTACTTTATTTTATTTCTTTATTTTTCTAATTAGTAAAAATCCAAAAATAGTAATGTTAATTATTTGTCTTTGATTTTAACCTAGTATTTCTTATTTAAAAATAAAAAAATTACAAAAACAAAAAAATTGCGGTTTTCTATGCACATAGAGAACCACAAAAAATATCACTTTTTTGCAATTGATCGATTTTGATTTTAATACCTTCATAAATGTTGTATATCTCATTTAGACGAGCAACTTTGATGATGAAAATTTTTCAATTCAAAGTCGTTTTCTATTTCTTTCCTCTTTATCTTTATTTTTTATTTTCGAATTTTCTATGGGTGCCACGTGGCCACTCCTGGAGCCACCACGTGTCACCCACTTTTGGATTTTTTTTCATTTGTTTAAAATAAAAAAATAAAAAAAATTTAAAATAAAATAAAAATAAAAGAGCGTACACGTGTCCAACACGTTACAACATGAGTCTTCTTTCCCCTTCCATCTATGGTCGACTCCACTGCCTGCCTAACCTTGCCGCTGCCCCTTTCCCAAAATTGCGTCGCCAACTCTACAATCAGCACATCCACCTCAGATTTCCTTCTAGACCAGTCCCCCTTCAATCTCGCAACTTCCACTCCCAGACCACGTCACCACCTTCATTCCCGATCACAAACTTAATCGACCCCATCACCGCCTCTCCCAAATCAATCTTTCCCGATCTCACTCGTCAACCCCGATCATCTTCCTAAATCAACCCTCATCCCAATCAATGAGAACTATCTCTGATCCCCTTCCTAATCCATCATCTATTCTGCCTCCTATTTAACAACCATAACCACCACCCCTCTAGCTTATCCACCATTAGTACCAACTCCAGAAGAAGCTTGGTGGTGCCCGAGCTCCTCCCCTTTCTATCCAACGAGATCCGAGGAATCTCTTCCTCGTTGCAGCTGCATATCTTGACATCGATGCCTTGCTCTGGCGTGCAATGGCGTCGAGCCTCTACTTCCCCAATTCCACCTTCTCCGCCATACACCGCCTCTCCACCGTGCATCTCTAGCTTCTGCTTCAACCCCGTATTTCATCGACACGCTCCAGCTACTTTGCCAACCAACACCATCAACGTCCCTTACGAGGAGCATCCCACTCCGCTCTAGTCACAAGGCCATCGAGCAACCGCGCTACCTTACCGTCCATCGCCCATGTTTCAACTCCAACACCTCCCTCAAGTCCTGCAACTTTTATCTGCAGCTTCGCCCTTACGCTGCACCTCTAACCACCTGCTCGACCGCTAGTCACCCCTCCGTCGTCTTGAAGTTTAGCTCTGCCATTCGCCACATCCACTTCATCAATGCATCGGGGCATCACCATCCACTCCATGCCTTCACCAGAGCCTCGACATCACCGGAGCCCTCCTCTCCGCTGTTCGACATCGGCAAGAGGTGCAGCTCAGTCGACACCTCCAACATAGGGATGAGCTCCGTCTCATAAGCCATATGAAGACGCTCCCCTCACGGGATCCACACGTGTGGGGGAGGGAATTTTGCATTCGAATCCCTCAAAGATCCTCCAATTTGAAAAGACCACTCCCCTCCCCCCCAACCTGCGCGCGTGATACACACGTGGGGGTGGAGATTTTGCAGAATATCACCCTAAAATTCTGCTTGTTTGTAACTGAGTCCCCACCAACCAATGGTCACGTGCTTCACGCATGACCCATGGGATTTTGGCATTAACTCCCTTCCAGGGATATGTAATTACACTAGATCCCTGCACTACATCTTTTTATTTATTGTAATTTCACTTATAACTCTGACTTTCTTATGTGTTTTGAACATTATTCATGCATCTTTTGTTTACCAAAAAATTAGCATTTTATTCTACAATAATTTTTACATTATGGCATACTTGTGATATTTTTATTATTTGTGGTTAATTAATAATTAATATTCTTGTGAAAATTTGCATATTTTCCCAATCTATGATTAGAATTCATAATTAATTAAACACCACTTCAAAAATTGCAAAAAATCATGGATCATAGAATTAATTGTTAATTACATTGTGCTGAAAAAGAATTGCATTTGCATGCATATTTTATTCTAAAAAAACATTTTGTGCATCTAGTAATTAATTTTTGATATGTTTTAAATTCAACATTTTAGGGTTTAGGATTTTCTTGAGATAGATCACCTTGTGATATATCTTAGATAATTATTTTCTTGAAAATAAGTAGATTTAATATTTATTATAATCAACTATTGAAAATCTCATGTTTTGCATTCATTAATTCATAAAATATTCATATTGCATCCAAAAATTCCAAAAAATTAAAGTGTGCTCATTACATCATTATTTACATATTGGCAAAGTTTCATATTTTTTGAACATCGTTTGATAGATATGAATTTTCTAGTCATTAAAATTAGCTTCAGTTTCATTTGCATTTCAAAAATTGTATAAAAAAATATCAAAAATATCCTTCCTTGAAAACAGTGCACGAAATTCGATAGACATAATTCTAGGTTGTTCCTTTACCTCCTCGAGTTCGATCTTGGGACTTGCCTAAGTAAAATAAACATAAAATCACTCTTATTAATTGAATTAAACAATTATGTGGTTTTTTCTTGATTGATTCCGATTACTCTATTACAACGAAAGAAAGAACACAATTATTTTAAATGCTCAACTCACAACAATTAACCGAGGGAATTTCAACTCGTCAAGGACCTTGCACCTCTAATTGTGGAGAATACACCTGAAACACCTATTCCATAATCTGTTGTATACTGCTTTATTTCTGATCAAAAGTTGTACAAAAACAATTCATCTTTCAAGAATTCTATTTCTCAAAGGAAGGGGAGGGAACGAAATGTCATTTTGGGATTAGGGCAATATTATTTGCGGTGGCCAAGAAGCCATCACAATGTTATTTACGACATGGGCGAAGAAGCGGCGACTTGACGATCGTAGCTGAAACTTTATTGTAATATTTGTGGTGTCTTGTAAAGGATCGCCATAATTATTACATAGTTGTGGCACATAATAACGACCACCACAAATAGCGCATCGTTAATGCTTAATTTCTAGTAGTGGTGGTGTCTCTTTATATGAATAAAGGAGACATTCAAAATTGTTTGAGATACAGAGGTATCAAACTGATGAGTCACACTATGAAAATTTGGCAACATGTGATTGAAAGAAGGTTGAGTTAAGTGTCGAATGTAACATAAAACCAATTATGATTCATGCTAAGTCGCTCAACTATTGAAGTTATCCACTTGTTGAGGAGAACAATGGAGATTTATAGAGATAAAAGGAAGAACCTCCGCATGATTTTTGTTCATTCGGAAAAAGGCTTATGATTCAGTCCCATGGGAGATTTTATGGAGAGTTTGGGAGAAAGACAAGTACATGTCCTACACATTACCCTTATAAAGGATATGTATGATGGGGCTTCATCTTGTGTAAGGATCAAGTCTGGGAAGACTAACTATTGAATCAACATCGATATGCACCAAAGTTCATCTTTGAGTCAATAAATTTTTACTTTGATTATGGATGAAATGACTAGTTATATTTAGTAGGATATACCTTAGTATTGATGAATTTGTGATTCATTACTATAAAGATCAAAATAGAGCTCTGATCCCGAGTGATTCATTCCATTTATTCATTTAAATTACATTTCTATGATTCATGCACATGTATTTAATATTCATGTTTTAGCATGCATAATTGCATTCAGTAACAATCCCAAAAATCTTGTACAATATCATTTGTATATTACCATAATTTCCTTGATTTTTAATTATTTTTACCAACTCCAAATTATTTAAAATCAACTTTATTGTGTACATATTACTAACACTAATCAAGGAAAAAATACAAAAAAATAATAACTTGTATATTTGGCTAATAATACCCAAACCCTAGTTTTGAGACCAAATGGCATACTCCCTCATAGTCTTTTACGGAACCCTACTAACTTTTGAATTAATATACATTCAATTATCTACAAAAAAGATTAAATTCAAAAAAATCAGAGTTCATATGTGAAACTTTGGTTTTGGAACCTCATTGTATATTGTACATATTACCGATTATAACCCTAATATATTATGTAAAAAATAACTTCTTGTGATTTATTTCTTTTTTATTTATTTTCTTTGATTTAAGATTTAATAAAATGTGCAAAAATCCAAATCAAAATTGAAGTAATAATCAAAGAATCATTGTGAGTCTGTAAATGAGTCTCCCTTATTTTATTATTGTATTTTCTTAACTATTAAAAATCAGAAAAATAAGATTAAGTTGTGAATAGTTTTTCTATTTTCTCTAATTCTATCTTGATTTTTACCTTATTTGAAAATCATTAAAACCTTTGCAAAATACAAAAAATACATTATTTTATATACATAGAGTACCTCCAAAAATACGATTTGTACATATGAATCTTTTGGTTTTGACTCCTATAGGAAAGTTGTAGATCTCATCGAGATGAGCAACTTTCATGAATATCATTTTTTATTTGACCTCATTTGCTATTTTTTATTGATTTTTTCGTATTTAATTTTTGAATTTTTTGGTAGTGACACATGGGAGCTCCTAGAACCCCCATGTGTGCCCCCCTTTTTGCCCTCTTTACTATTTTTTATTTTTACTTAGTTTTTATTTTATTTTATTTATTTATTAACTGCCACGTGGTGCCTTGTGTGCCCTTTGATCCTGGGCATATCCAACGACCCATGATCCTTTCCTTTCCCCCCTTCCTTCTATGATAGTGCAACCTAACTGTCGCCCATCTTCACCTTCGCCGCATCTCCACAAGTTCATTCACCTACTACCTACGACCCACCCCACCTTTCGCAACCATCACTTGCTTACTCTTCCCTTACATGCTCCCCATCCATGAACTCCATGCACAACAACCATCCGCCTTCCCTGCCATTGTTCCAACCACCCATAAAAGGGGCTTCGCCTCCGCCATCACACCTTCATCCTCCAAATGGGAGAGAGCTCCGGACCATGATACCTAGTGACAAGAGAGACTCTTCCTTCGAATCAATGACCTCCAACAAGATCCACAGAGTTAACCTCTGTGTTGTAGTAGCTTCATGCACGCTACTCGAGCTTCTCCAATCCATCTTCACTCGGATCGAGGCAATGACTGAGTTCGTCGAGCTCCATATCCCAGAAGAACTCATACATCAAGTAGACTCTCCTCCTACTCTTCTTCCATCTTCTGCTTCTTCCTACTATTCTTCTTCGTTCCTTTTCTTCCCCACCATCGTGCCTTTGCCGCATCACCACACCTCCATGTCTTGTTCCTCTACGCCACCAGACTCCGACTCTTGCGCTAACACCCCGATGCTCTGCTCACCTTCGCCCTTCACCCTTGACTCGCATCGTCGGAGCCCTAACTACACATTTACCTTCCACTGTAGTACGACTGAACACACCACCTTCAGCGCCTACCCAGCTTGCCTTCGACAACTGCTTCGTCAAAGCTAAAGCCCTAGTGCCTCGATGCCTCACCCTCACCATAGCTCCCCTTTGCTGGAGTCCTCCAGCTGTCACCAAGGGACGACCTCAAGACAACCACAACATTAGCTGTCTGACCTTGAGCCTCAGGCACCAAAAATAACCTCCAAGAAGCCACGTGGTGCTTCGGGGTATTCACAACTCAGCTCCACCGCGAACCTCTGCATTTAGACCTGAGCCACACAGGGCATATGGCCCATGCATGCGGTGTGGGGAAACTTTCGCAGAAGCCCCTACTTTCCTGAAGAATAATGCCAAGGTCCTGCTGACAACTCAGGTGCAAGACATGCAAACACTTGGAAAAATTACAAGAATACCGGAGCATATATTAGTAATTTCACTCTAGTCTTGTTACCATATTTTCTTTAGCTATTTTATTTTTCATGTATTTCATTTATACTCCTATCTTTGTGCATTTTTTTGAACCTCATTTATCATCATATTTTTTTTCCAAAAAATGCATGTTGTAGAGTAATTAATTCTCTATCATTTGATGAAATGAATGTATTTTTATGAGTAGTGATCAATTTATTAATATTATTTTAGTGATTTTTTGCATACTTTACCCACTCCGAGCTCTATACATATTAAATCACTCTTTGTTCAAAAAATTCTTAAAATTCACATTAGATAGAACTAATTGTGTTCTACCTTGTGCCCAAAAATTGCTTCATTCACATGCATATTTAGGTTAAAATAAATTGTCTTGTGATTTTCATAATTAATTTTTAATTCTCTGTAAACTTGATAGTTTTAGGAGTTATAGTTTTTCTTGGTTAAATCATCATTAGACATCTAAGGTAATTTTAATTCTAGAAACTAATTGAGTTTACTATTTGTTAAATTAACTTATTGAAAATCACACAATTTGCATATTTAATTCATCATAATTTCATTTTGCATCAGACAAATTCCAAAAAATTCACAGTAGCTTAGTTTAATCCTAATTAATTTGCTAACAAAATTTCATAATTTTTACATACCATTTCCACAAAAATATAGAAAACCTCCATAAAAATTGTTCATTTTTCATGCATGCATTCATGTCATAAAAATACAAAAATCCCTCTTTGAAAATCATATATTAAGTTTGATAAATTGAACTCTAAGTTGTTCCTAGGGCTTGCCCATGTTAAATAAACACAAAACCAACTTTGCTTAATTGATTGAATTATTTATTCGTGTGGTAAAATTTTGATTGATCCCTGATTTCCCAACTACAACATAAAACGACAAATTAACTTAGGGTAATTAGCGATTTGTCAGGTATATTTTTTTCACTGATGATATTTCGTTGATTGATTAGATCGAAGATGGAGTAAGTATGAAGCTTGAGATTTGGAGGCATGCCTTGGAGAATAAAGGATTTCGCATTAGTAGGGCTAAGACTGAATATATGGAGTGCACATTTGATGGAAGCTGTGGTGAAGGAATCGAGTGAAGACTAGAGACAATAACATTTATAAGAAAGACTCTTTTATATACTTGAGATCTTTTTTTGCAACTTGATGGGGAAATTAGTAGAGATGTTACTGGTAGAATAAGTGCAGGTTGGCTAAAGTGGAGAGGAGCCTCTAGTGTTCCATGTGATAAGAATTCCTCTGAAAATCAAAGGAAAGTATTGCAAAGCAGTTGGGAGACCTACTATGCTCTATGGATCTGAATGTTGGCATCTAAACCATTGACATGTGGAGAGAATGACAGTAGCATTAATGAAAATGCTAAGGTGGATGTGTGGTTACATAAAAAAAGATCGGATTCAGAATGATGTGATTAGAAGGAAAGTTTGTGTTGCTCTAATAGAGGATATTATGAGAGGAAACCACTTAAGGTGGTTTGTCCACTTGCAAAGGAGGTCAGGTTGATGCATTAATTAGAACATGCAAGATTTTGGATGCTGAACCAGCTAAGAGAGGACGAGCAAGGCCCAAGAAGTGTTTAAACGAGATAATCTGAATGGATCTTTGTTATTTGGATCTAAGCTCGAGAATGGCCCAAGATAGATCTAAATGGAGGCAAAGAATCTGTGTAGACGACCCTACTTACTATGGGAAAGGCTTTGTTGTAGTATGGAATATTTATGAATTATTTAATATACTATAATATAGGGACCTAGTTGCAATTAGAAAAAACTATATAAACACGTGCAAACTAAAATGTTACAATGGGTTGAATATGTAAAAATCCAAAAGATCGAAGTGGATTCACCACGCTTCATAGAGAATCGGGATTAAAGTGCAAAACATAAAATCCATGGGGGTAGCTCTACGGAAGTCCTGTTCACGTGTGTTGAGGCACGTGATCCAACTGAGGTTCAACTTTGATTTAGATGTTTTGCTCCTCCAAGTGATGCTCACTTTTTAGTGATGTGGTTTGGGTCTATGAAGCTGGAGGCTCGGACACTTGGTATAAGGAAAATATCAATTGTCTGATTGAATTCAGATCCAAATGCTAGAATTAAGGTGCTATGAAATGGCTCGAACCACTTGCATTGCTTCATCTCAATGTTGCATATTAGGTCACTCTAGGTTGATCTCAACCACTTATTGGATCAGATCTAATGTTACCTTCTACGCTTGAAGAACACAGACAAAAGTTGCCTCCATCGATGTTTGATGATCTAAATCTCCCTCACCCAAATAATTCTTTTGAATTTGTTCTTGAATTGTAGATATTTAAATGTATATTAATTCAAAATTGAGTACGGGTTCATAGGAGACTTATGTGAGATATATTTGTATTTACGGATTTTTGTCTCTGAATTAGGATTTGAATTTATTTCACATACATGCAAGTTAATATTTTTTGTTATTTTTCCTTTTGTTAGTGTTAATGATATGTACACAATGGTATTGATTTTATTTAGTTTCGAGTTATTATAAATTAATTAAAAACAGTCAAAGTTAGGTCAATATACATGTGAATATATCATTTATTATTCGTACACTATATATTGATTATTTCATTATTTTAAGGGGTTTATTAATTAATTTGTCTTGAGATTTAGCCAAGAACAAAGAATAAAGTAGTTGAATTATGGTTCATCACACCCATATACTTAACTATTGCTCGTCTCTAAGCAGTTAATTATTTAAGAGAATAACTTCAGTTAAATCCCAAATTGTGTAAGTGATAGAAGAAGACTCAATAATCATGCCACAAGTTTTAGGTTACTATATAACTCTAAGTCACTATCAATTCTTACCTAAAAGGAAGTCAAATTCTTTAATTTTTCAAACTCTCCACAAGTACGTAAAATATGACAAGTATGACATTAAGTGTTGATCGCAACTTCAAATGTATAGTCTTTGTTTCACCCATGGTTCTAGTCTGAGGCTAGTTTAGGAACCCAATCCTCAAATCTAGTCTCACAACCATCTTTCACCCTAGTCCACCATCTCTTTAGTTGTCAAACTAAAAAATGTTAATATGGGAGGCCAATTATGGATCGAGTAGGATTGTATATTTCTCTTCTCTCCTCTCATTGGATAAAGGAGTCACTCTGGTGCCAAAATACACACTTGTCTTTTTTGATGTGGATCAATATGTATGTCATTAAGGTCGAATGGTCTACACTTATTTTTCTAGGATGCACTGGGGTGTACCTTTTGTGAGTACCTAATGTATACTTCTACACACAATCTTGTAGCATTTACGATGCAGAGCCATTTTCTCGTGCCTGCATGGCTTTTATTTGGTGGCCTAATAGCATTGGAAAGAGGCAACATTGTGGCCTATTTCCACTTGTTCCAAGTGGACTCTCGAAACGTTGGGAGTTCTCACAATTTATTCTCAAGATATTTTGATGCAAATCTTCTAGAATTTTGAGCTTTTTATTTGATAGCATAATTATGGGCATGGCTAGCTCCTTAGCTCCTTCCAAGTTGGCATATTGATCCACAAATTATTAGGTTTTTGTACACACACTATCACCTAGGTCAAATCAAGGTAGTACATCGGTCCTTATCCTTATACCGGCTATGTTCTAACACTTAAGGTTCATGTGGTATTTCTCAATTCCTTCCCATCCTCAAGTGTCATAAAATCAAGTCCTAATTTATGTTCTCAAATCCTAGTGTCTTAGGAGAAACAATGACTCATCACAAGAAGTATGTAATCGTGCATGTGTAGTATAAGTCATATTGTTTTAAGCCTAGAGATTTCGCATACGATGTAACATGTATATCTTCAAACCACGGAATTTACGTATTTAAATCATAAGAATCTAATGAACAAGAATGATGAGACTAGGAGTCAAGAGTCGCTCAAGATCAAGTAGTATAACACACAAGTCGTGTGAAGTACAAGTCTCAGGGATAAAACCTCAGCTAAATTTTTTAAGTTTTTTAATTTTCAAAAATTTTCTTATACCCCTCAATCTTTGCAAAAACGTACAAAACACATATAATACACACACACACAGATACATATATATATATGAAAAAGTATGCATAATCCATACAAGATTCTACATTTTTTATGAAGAGTTACAAATTACACATATTTTACAAGTATTATCAAATATTTTTTATATTGTACATAATTTACAAGTGATTACCCATTTTCCAATATTTATCTACAAACCAATATCAAGTACGGGCTATGGGTAAAGTTTATATCACATATTGATGAATACTGCTGAGGTTGCTGCTGTTGCCTCCATGATTGTCCCTGCTGATAGGGACGAGGACCATGCTGCTAGTAATATGGCTGAGGATGTGGCTGTGATGGGAACTGGGGCTGCTACTGCTGCTGTTGCTGGCTGAACTGACCACCCTGAACTGAAGGCTACTGCTAGGAAGTGGTACCTCCGATCGACCAACGGAATCCGAGATGGTCTCGTCGGATCCCAGGCTAAGGTTGGTCATACCAAATCCTGTTGGCGTCCATCAACGGCTCCTGCTCGTAGGTGGGTGGAAGGAGAACTGCCAGGGGCTGGTCCGGCTAATACACCACCATCTGGATGTCCTGAGATGGTGGTGGCTGGACATACTGCTGCTGCTGCTGGAATGGCTACTCCTGAATGTGATGCACCTGTCGGTAGTAGGCAGAGGGCTGGGTCAAGCTGCTGCTGCCGGTATCTGCCCGTGACTTGAGAAGGGGTTGAGAAGCCGTCTGTGCCTCATGGAGACACATGATCTGGGTCTTCAGGTCACTCAGCGTCTGTGCCATCTGATCGATCTGAGTCATGCCCTGGCACTGCTTCTTCTCTATCAACTAGATGCGGTCCAACTTCTCACTGATAATCCCCATACCAGCGACCATCGACTCTACCTGTGTGGCGGTTGCTGAAGATGTAGACGGACCTGCATCAACCCATGCTATCCTCTGATAGGACATGACATGTGGTGTGGGCTTCCCCTGAGTGTACAATCGGGTCTGGGACATCACTGTATAGTTCTCGGCCATCTCCTCGTAGATGACCCAGACCTAATCCTCATCCTTAGCGAAGTAGGAACCCCCACAGAATGCATTGACTAGCCCCTGCAACTCCATTGTAAGCCCGCAGAAGAAGCTCTGGACAAGGTTGGGATTGGATATATCATGATGGGGACACCAGTCTGTGAGCTCCCTCAATCGGTCCCATGGCTCATGAAATTGCTCGTTGGGGAGCATGGAAAAGTTGTTGATCAGGGACCTGGCTGCATTCGTCCGGCCAAGTGGATAATACTTGTTCAAGTATTCGTTCCAGAGTTGTTCCCATGTCGTGACAAATCTCCCTATGTGCTTTAGCCAGTTGGCTGCTCTGTCTACGAGGGATAATGGGAAGGCCATCATCCTGATGGTGTCCTCGTCCTGAAGATGGAGGTGTGGCTCCTTTGTGGCGAGTCTGTGGAAGCGGGGTAGAAGCTGAATCGTTTGAGGTAGGAGCTTGAAATCTCCCAAAATGGCTGGCAACACTATCCATCTATGGGTTAGAGTTACACATGGGTTGTGTAACTCCGTCATCGGTCATGCAGGTGCTGGTTGTGCTGGTTGCTCAGGCTCTATCATCAGGAATATCTCCTCCTCCTCCTCCTCCGCCAGTCTGCGCTGCTCTCGGTCGGCTCGCAACTGCTCCATCTCCCGGCACATATCTAACATGAAAGCCCCCTAATCCTAGATCTGACGCAGCATGGTCTCTAGGGAGGCTAATAGGGTTTTGTTGATGGCACCCTGATCAAGTGCATACATCTGGTTCCCACTGGATCCATCGGTGCGCTCCTCACTGCTGGCCATGGTCTCTACAAAGGAAAAAGACCCAAGCTCAGGTGCCGATAAATCAACTGGCTACTGTGGTCTCTACTCGGGCACCTCAGGACTGGTAGAAGGGTGGTCGAGGGGGAACAGGGCGGAGTCGAACTCGGGTTCGAAGAGCGGGTCTTGGCTCTTGCGAACCAACCTAGACGAACGGGCTGGAGTGCTCGAAAGCAGTGCAGCCAGAGGCTGCCTAAGGGACCTCCAACCCATCATCTTGATTTGGCAAGTAGAGGCGGATGAGATCTAGAAAAGCACACAAGATCGGTCAAGCAAACCCCGGATTCACCTACGCACTCAGAGCTGATGATCGTAAAGGTTTGGTCTTTTATCTTGTCGATTTTATTAGGTGATCAAATAGTCTTTCAAAGCGATTAAGTGAGCTATTGGGAATCCAACACTCCTAGGAGACTGTCCCGATCCAAGGTTAGATCTTTCCTAGCCAGTACAAGTCGCGGACCGTTTACCAGCTACCCGATCGACTCACTCTGTTAAGGATATCGCGACCCGCTTTACTGGAGATCGGAGCGATCCTCACTGGAGAACGACTAACCCGAGACAAGTAGTCTGGAGAGATTACTAGGGTGCGGGTCACTCTCTCGCTTATCCAAACCATACAAGGAGGGATTACTATCCCAAGACAAATTATTAAGTCAGATGTCTTTTAAGGTCAAGTGTTCTTAAACAGTCCTAATTTTATGGTTTTTGTTTTTTAGGTATTTTTCAAATCAAACAATGCCTAACGATTTCTTCGGTTCTCCTGATTATTTTAAGTCCAAAATTAGGGGGAGAAAGCGAAAAAGCCGATGCACGACTAAACACGATGGTGCATGCAAAGTAAGAGATGCGTACTTGACTCCAGCTCTCTACATGCAAAGTGATCCGCGCATAAATTAAAAGCCAGAAATAAACCTATCTATCTAATGCAAGAAGAAATCGGACTTAGACAAATAATTTCTACTCGCAAAGAACTGTTGCTAACGGGTCAACAAGAGGGGTCAGGGTCCAGTCTCTGATGCCGATCGATGTCTGCCACAATGGATCCTGCCAGCGCTATACACGGCCTCTAGCGGCACGTGACCCCTCAGGTGACCGAGTTAACTTTTTATTTGTGAATTAATTAATAAGGTCCAATTACGATCTATAGGAGCAGATATGTAATTAGGGTTGGGCCTTAAATAATTATGTCACAAGGCAGGCAAAAATCCTAAATCTAATGGTCAAAACCTTCAAGAATCAAAATAAAAGAAAAGCAGTCAAAATCCAAAACCGGTGAAAATCACGGTGAGGTCCCGCGAGCACACCGATGCTCGGCAAAACAGACCACGAGGTTACCACCAAGTCTGAGTGAGTCTGAGAGTCTATCCTGTATTATTACAATGATAATAGTGCAGAAATAAACCTATGTCTAAAACTAAACTACGGCTCCCGAACTTCTGCTCCTCCTCTCCTACGCTCTCCTGTGGCTCGATGTAGAAACGAGACGCCTCCAAGTCGCGCGGGTGTCTCGGCTCTCCGAAGATAGCCGCCCTCGCTCGTCGGGCCCTCGCAAGAAAGTCAGAATAAAAGTGTGACAATCCACAGTTATTATAAATGTGAAAAATAAGATAAAACAAAAGGAAAATAAATGCAAGAATAAAAACAAATAAAAGAAAAAGAAATAAGAACACAAATAAATCAAATAAAAACAAAAATAAAAAGAAAACAAACAAAAAGAAAAATAAAGAAAAGAAGAATAAATAACAAAAAGAAAGCCACAAAACGGAAAACCGACTACTAAGCCGTGCTCCCCGGCAACGGTGCCATTCTGTTGAGCGACCCAAGCGACTAAGGGTAAAAGGTATCAATGGTCGTTGCGACCTCAACCACTCGGATCAGGCTCAATCAAGAAAAAGAGAACCACCGGAAATAAAAAAAATCAAATAATCGAATCGAGAAAGCGATCCCGCTATTTTGTTTTACATGGAATAGCTACCAGGGTCAAACACAAGGAGCATGATATGCTAAAGCTACGAAGTAGTCGGGGGTCCAAGAAAATAAAAAGAAATAGGTGGATTTTATGTTTTTTAAATTATTTTGTGACTTTTAATATTAAGAAAAATGAGAAAAGAAACCAAAAGTTCACAAACCAATAATTATTTAAAGCATAAAAACACTCAGAAAATTCAAATAGAAATATTTTTGTGTTTTTAAAATATTCAAATGTTTTTATTAATTTTGTTGAATTTTTCTGATTTTTAATTAATTTTCAAAAAATCAAAAAAGGCCAAAAATGCTAAACAATGTATAGCCAGAATCTAAAGGTGATTTAAAATTGATTAAAATGCTTACAAAATTCAAGCTGCAATTTTATTTGAACCTATAATTAAAAATCTAACTACACAAAAGGAAAACACATTTTTTTGAATTTTTTGAATTTTAGTGATTTTTCTAAGGTTTTTAGTCTTTTTCAATTTTTATGGTTTTTATAAATGAAAATGCAACAAAAATTGGTTTGAAGTAAAAACAACACAAAAAAAGCAAGCAATAATTTTTTTGGAATTTTTCAAGGTTTTTTTACTATTTTTAATTGATTTTCAAAAACAAATAGTAGCAATTTTTAGGGTTTTTGAATTTTTAAAAATAATAATTGACAAGAAAATAAAACAAAAAATTCACAGAAATTCCTACACCATGGCAGGAGCCATGTATCAAAATTTCATGAATTTTGGACAAAATTTGCTATTTATTATATCAAAAAGAAAACACACAACACACAAGGACCTATTTGCTAGAAAATATATTCCTGGGGCTAAATAATAACATGCGTAAAAACTCTATTGCCCAAAATGCAATTTCTCCACCAAATTCTGCACATGTCACAAACCGGTACGCACAGGGGTATAACTACAAATAATGAAACTATAATTTCAAAACATTACAGAGAATAAGTCCAGGACACTAAGTGCAATTAATCCACAACTACACGTGACAAAGGATGCGAGGCCACAAAGACAGGACTGAAATGTAAATAAAGAAAACTGCTGGGACTAGCATGCAAAAAGGTCCACAATATAACTTTTTTATAAACTAAGATAAAAGGAAATAAATGCAGGAGTGGCTGAGCAATTTACCCATGCAGCATGTGCGTTGCGCGTGGGGTGGACAGTTGGCAGGCGCTGAGTGGAGGCGAGGCTTGCGGCTCTGGTGCATGCAGCTGGCAGATCCAACGACCCTCAAGTGTCAGCTACATGTGTGGTACATGGGCCATTAGATGTCAGATCTAACGGCCTGATAGCTGCAGGCACTGGATGGTTGTGATGGTGTCTGGGAAGAGGAGTGGATCCAATGGCGGAGAAAGGCACTGGACGAACTTCGCCTGGGCGAGATTCACCAGAGCACCGATGGTGATCCGGCAGTCCGATGAACAATCGGACGGTGTTATTAGACTGAAATCAAAGGGAAGCGGTGGTGAATGAGAAGGGTGTATCCGGCGTACGTGATTATCGAGGCCTAGTGCCTCATCTTGGCTCGGATAGCCAAGATTCGGATGATCAGGTTGCATAAGAAGGGTGACGATGAGCAGGCGTGTCGATCAGAATGGGCGAGGGTGACTGATAAGGCTCCGACCGGGTGGTCGGAGCTGGCAGAAGGACGGACGACGACAAAGGAAAGATTCAAAGGATAACGGAGCTAAGGACTATGAGATGGATACCTGAAGGTACTAACTAAATCCTGAGCTCCAGGGGGTGCTGTCGAAGGTGGTCTTTGCCTCGACCTCGCTGCGGAAGGCGGGGGAGGCTCGTTGCGGCGGTGCTCCGGCCACGAGTCTTGAGCATCGGTTGCAGCGCTCCTCTCTGATCACCGAGGGTCTTCTCCGATTGCTGTCACCAAGGCGAAGGATTTTGGGGTCTTAGGGGAGTGTGCATCGTGAGCTACTGACCATGGGAATCAAATGAAGGATTTATAGGACGTCCTAGGTAGTCGGAACAATCGGGTAAGGGCGCGCAATCCGAGGACGATCCGCGGCTCCCTAGGGGTCTGCGAGGATCACTGATCCACTAAGGAGACACATGCATCGAAATCAGGGCATGAGTGGGTAGGATCTGATCTCGAAAAATGGGAGAAGTCAGGGTGAGAATCGGATCCATGCGCAAGAGGGTCTGGGAGGGGCAGTTGACCGGGGTCAACATCCCTCCTGGACCAACCAGAAAAGAGCCCGGTCAAAAAGATTTGTAAAATAAATTAAAAATAGAAAATGATTTCAAATTAAAAATGTTAAAAAAATATTTATTATTTTCCAAACTATTTTTTGTGATTTTATGAAAAATAATTTAATTTATATACAATATATTATATTATATACAGGTATAAAATCCTTATGTATTTTATACAATTAATTTTATTTTCTTTTTTTTTGTACAAATACCCCAATTTTATATTTTATTTATTTACAACATATTATTTGGAGTGTAAAATATTTTTTTTTTGATTTTTATTATTTATGTACAAGTGGAAAATAAATAGGTATATGATACATATATACATGTATTATGTACAAGGTAAGAGAGAGAAGATTTTATTTTTATTTTATTTTTTTAAATTTATTTTATTTATAAAAATATATACAAGGGGATGAAAACATCTTTTTATTTTTGTTTTGTAAAAATAAAATATATACACATAGGAAGGAGTATGTACAAGGTAGAGTGGCCCTATCTCTCTCTACTTATTTTATTTGACGATCAGGTCCATTTTGGACCCTCTCTTGGGTTCAGGTCACTCAATATTTATTCTAAATATTTCCTTCCTTTTCTTTTTATTCTTTATTCTTTTATTTTTGCACAAATACATGCTAATTAATAATTATTAACAAATGCATGCTCATTGCTAATTTATTATCTTTACAGCTATATACATGATGCTTTGCTAATATATTCAGCTAAAATAAAAGAATAAAGAGTGATGAATTAGTATGCATCACATATATACATACACCTCCCTATACTTAGATTGTGTTGTGTCCTAATGGCAATAGGTGACAAAAATATATAGCTCGTACTAAGCATAAGTGGGTGAAAAGAATAAAAGTCAACTCAACCCCCAATACTTAGGTTTTTGAAGGCCTAAGTATAGAAGAAGACAAAAATGAGTCAGTTGAGGGAAAGATATGAGTGAGGAAAAGAAGTGAAGAATACACAACGAGCATCGACCCCCCTATACTTAGGCTATTGTCAGCATAAGTATGGGAGTGTGGCCCCCTAGCAAAGTGCTTCCGTAGTTGTCCATTCACTAGGACTACTTGTGCTCCATCTTTAAGATCTGAAATTTTGACACTACCACTTATTAGACACGTGAGCCCTTGGCGAACAATTTATGCAATAAATATTATTGTAACCATTTATATCAATAAAAGTTATTGGTTTTTCACTCCCATTCTGAGATTAATAAATGAATGCACTTATACATGCCCCTTCATACAAATAGGGTTGTGTACCATGGCATCTCGATAATCCTATAGCTGTTGATTAATTGGTTGGATAATAGAGGCTGGTGTTGACATGATATCTAAAGAGTTAGATTGAGGACTCATCTTGCACTGTAAAATGATTGTCAAGAGAGGATCTCCATCCTGAGAAGGAGATGGAAATCCTTACTCCAAAGGTTGATATCTGACTGACCTCTAGATGCAAGTCCTCTGCATATGAATAGAGGTTCGGAGGTGTTAGATGTGTTAAGTTAAAAGAGTTGACTTATTAAGATGGAGATATCTAAGACCTAAGTTGTATGCTGTCATGATAGAGGCACGCAATATCTGACCAGAGATAGATGCATCTCTATATGCCTGAGTATGTACATTAGGTAGACGATTAGGTTGATGACCTAATCAAGGTCTATACACTGACAAGCTGGTGTGCATACTAGGATATATAAGTAATACAATCTCTCAAAGGGATCATACAAGTTGACTACTAAACCAGAAGACATGAGCTCACTCGGACCAAACCCTATTCCATCGTTATTCGTCTCTCTTTGAAAGCAAGACAAGATTTGTGGGTATGATATCTATCTTTGGAAAGCATATGATCGATACTGACTCGCAATGATCGAATGAGAACTTAATGATAAAAATCTAGAGGAGGCAACCAAAAATGAGATCAAAACTTTGGGTTTAATCATGGTCTTCTAGTATGAAGGATGTATGGGTGTTAGGAATACTCGAGGGGTGATGTGATCTTAAATGATTGTATACCATGATACTTCCATTGCGAGGGAAAAATGAAACAAGTTTGGATTTTAGAGTCTTCTCTCAGTAGATTAAATAACCTATCATGATCTAATTGTTGAAAATTGATATAAAAATGATTCGAATGTAATGAGAAGATGGGATATCATGCCTGACATGACCAGACATCTCTGAGTGGTCTTTTAGATCTGGAGATGAGGTTGAATCTTACCATCCAAGTAACTATATATGGCATATACAATCACCTTGACCTTATCTCATACTTTCTGAGGAGAAGGTACACGGTTATTGAAAGAGTTCAAAAATTATTCCAAGGACAATGATATCTATGTTAGCCATGTGAGCCCGAGGTGAACCATTTCTATAATAAATGTTATTGTAATCTTTGATATATCAATAAAGGTTATTGTTTTATTTCACTCCATGTCTAATATTAAAATAATGAATGCACTTATAAGGTCTCTTAGTACAATTAGGGTTTTGTACCATGGCCATCTAAATGATCATACAACTGTTGATTCAATGTTTGAATCATAGAGGCCAGTACTTGGATGATATCTAAAGAGTTAGATTGAGGACTCATCAAGAACTGTTAAATGATTATTAAGAGATGATCTCCATCCTGAGAAAGAGATGGAAACCTTTCTCTAAAGGTTGATATCTGACCGACCTCTTGATGCAGGTCTTCTGCAATGGAATGGAGATTCATAGATGTCATATAAGTTAGGTCAAAGAGTTTACTTAATGAGATCGAGATAATCAAGACCTATGTCATATGTTGTCATGATGTAGGCATGCATCCTTTGACCAGAGACAGATGTATTGCCGTATGTCTGAGCATGTACACATGACAGACTGTTAGATTGATGACCTAATCAAGGTCTATACGCTAGCGAGCTAGTGTGCATACGAGGGCATATGAGTAATATGATCTCTAAAAGGGATCATACATGTTGACAACCTAAACGGAAGATATGAACTCAATCATGTGGATCTGGTTCCAATCAAATTCCATGTATGGTCATCTTGTTTTGGAATCATGACAGGAATTCATAGGTATAATATATGCTTTTGGAAGGCATATGATCGATACCAACTCCCAATGATCGAATGAGAAACTTAATGATAAAACCCTGAAGAAGAAAATATAAATGTGATTGAAAACTTTAAGTTTACTCAAGATCTTCCAGTATGCAGGATGTATGCATGTTAGGGATACTCGAGGGTGATGTTATCATAAATGATTGTATAACGATGTCACTTCCAATCTAAGGGAGTGATGAAACATGTTTGGATTTTAGTGACTCCTCTCAAAAGATTAGTAATCCAATATTAGTCCAAATGTTGGACATTGATCTGAATGAAATTTAGATGCAATGAGAATATTAGATTCGTAGTTTGATTTAGTCAAACATCTTTGAGAGGTCCTTGATATCCGGATTTGAGATATGATCTAAATCAAATAACTATACATGGAATGTACAATCGCTCTATCCTTATCTCCAAGTACCCGTGGAGAAAGCATGTTATTCTTGAAAGAGTTCAAGAATAATTCTGTTGTTGATAATATATCTGAGCATTAGGAAATCGATGATTAAATGCGATTCAATTATAATAAATAATATGTATATGATTCGCATTATTTGGATACATGAGAATAGTATCCAAGATAATTAAACATTATTTAATTATCAAGGATATGATTATTGAGTATATCACTATCCACAATAATCATAAATATTATAATTGTGATTTATAATATGTTGGAGATATTTATTTGTAATTAGTATTTATGAATTAAATATTGATGTGAATTGGATTCACATTGGACAATTGATTGTAAATGCAATTTACATTTTATTTTGGATGTGTGAATATGATTCACAATTTATCAATTGCATGCTTGAAATTATCATAAAATAATTTGGAATTATTTTTTGTGAATAATTATAAAACGAATGTTGTTGCACATGTGGAATTTTGTAGATATATGGGTTCTCACTAATTAGGAAAATGAGAGCTACCTTCCCCCATGGTAGGGTGGATAACCATGGAGTCCTACTCCGTGTATGATCATTCACTCTATTAAGGGAAGGATGCTTGCCCTCTTTCTTTTATTTTCACATGAAATTGATTTGAAGTAAATTGAATGTGTTATAAATTATTTACAATAAATTTAATTTATTTAAATTAATTATTTATTGTTCCAAATTTATGAAAAAAATCATGACAATTGATTGAAAGCACAAAATAATCTAACCATTGATTTCATAAGCACATGGATTGGGATCTATGGACATTCAATATGTTATATACATGGATCTCTATCCTCTTCGATGCTCCTTTCTCGTGAAGAAGATGTTAGATTTCGTGAGATGAAATCAGGAGATTCATCGCTCATATCTTTAAATTGGATTGTGAGAAGCACACGTCTCATCCATGCGCTTGCAAGTGTCTCCTTTTCCGGATCATACTTGAGACATGATGTCTCTTACTTTAGAGACAAGGCATCACAATCACGCTTCAAGAGTTATTCCTATAACTTGTTTGTGATCTTGATGAAACAATTTGTGAAGTGCTCTCAAATCTTGTGGTTTCATCTCTCATAAATTTTTTAATTTCTATGGCACTGAGCTACTAGTAAGACTAGTCTCTCTTGATCGTATGTGATGCGATCTTTACACTTCCATGATGCACTAAGGATTAAATCCTACCCTTCATTCTAAGCATTCGATAATTGGATAATTAAATGGGATTTAATTACCACAATTAAAATAAATATTGAGATATACCAGTTAATTAAATTTGATTTAATTATCATGGATATGATTAATATGGATAACACTATCGAACAGATAATGTGGATATGATCCACAATATCCTGGAGAGAGAAAATAGTGAATTAGAATCACAATTTATATGTTAATGTGAATCGGATTCACATTACACAATATAATGTAAACATGATTTACATTAAGTATAAGATGGAAGTTATTAGTTCTTATTTATCGAGGTTTTATTGCCAGTATCACAAATATAATCATTAGGTGATAAAAGCAACTTACTCAAATATCCAAATCAATAATTAAATAAAAATAAAGCTGACTCATTCCCTCTATAGGGGGGGAGTCCACGGTAATGTGTCTCCATGGTGGACAGTCACCTTAAAATAGAAAGTAGAATGGTTCTTTTATTTTTTAATTATTTATTAACTGGATAATATTTGAACTAATTAAAAGAGATAATTTTGATATAGTTATTTAAAATATTCTTTTATATTTATTTGTATTTTTAAGAAACACAAATGAATCTAAACTGCTAATCTTAAGAGCACATAGATTGGGATACACATACTTCCAAAAATCCTATAAAAGGAGGGCTACCCCTAGACCTCTAAAAAACACACTATTCATATGCAATTATTGCATAGCCGAAATTCTCTCTCTCTATCCCTATACCCATCCAACCCCTCCCGTTCAACAACCCTGGGTAGTCCCCCTACCCAAGGTTGGTGGAGATCGCAGTCATCGTTGTGCTGCCAGATTGAATGCTTGAGGAACTCCATCCTCT
Organism: Ottelia alismoides; assembly: GCA_037367405.1. Classification (NCBI taxonomy): domain Eukaryota; kingdom Viridiplantae; phylum Streptophyta; class Magnoliopsida; order Alismatales; family Hydrocharitaceae; genus Ottelia; species Ottelia alismoides. Next base: position 171,756 of record JAZKJV010008192.1, read on the forward strand.
TCAGTGCCTCATGCTCATGGAGGAGACAAGTGATTTTGTGAGAAAAAAAATCAGGTTGTTTGGGTAATTTCTCAAGATTGCAGCAACCACGTGAACCGTCATCACGCCCGCAAGCGCACTCTTGTCAGACCAGACTTAAGTTAGGAGGCTTCTTAGTTTAGAAGCATCGAGGATCACAAACACGCTGCAAGAGGTAATCTTAATATCTATGTGGTATTGATGAAATAGTATGAAAAAGGTTCCCATACCATATGATTTCATCTTAACAAATTATTTATTTTTTTCACTGCCACCACAACTAGTACAACTAGTCGAACTAGATCGCATATGATGTGATTTTCACACTCCCGTGATGCATGATGCTAATTACATTGCCGTCGAAGTGGTATCAAAGCTGAATTTAAGGTCTTGGATATAATCCAAAACACAAGGAACAAAGGCTTTGGATATTGGATGTGCTGGACTTGTTTATTTCGCAAAGGATGCATTTTTCGAATCATTTTTTCGTGAAAAAGAAACTACTATCTGTTCCCTATTTAAATGAATTTTTGGGTAATAATCATGTTTATATGGTATGGACATGATCTCAAAAGTTGGCGCAAAATAGGATTTTTTTTAGTTACGAAAAGTCCTCGCAATGTCATTGTTTTTGCATGTAAAATTGAGATATGTAACACATTAATTTTCAGTTATTGTCTTTCAATCATGAAATATGTTATAAACACTTTAATTAAGTATATAATTGAACCCTCAAATCGTTCAAATTTATTTCATGTGATTACGACTCTGTTTTAATTAGATATTCCATATTTAGTGGAGATGGGTCGGAAGATGATTAGATCATCACCTTAACTTTTTTAATAAGTTATCATTCAATGAAATCATAAAAATTTAGAAATTTCCATGATTAATGGTTGTATCATTTATTTAGAGAAATACTTGATAAACAATAACATTGAATGATTTTTTCATAGCATGAAAAGCCTAGTTTATCTGACAATAGTTGCGGGACAACTTTTACATGCAAAACCAAACTTGTTTGCTTGATATGCCTAGAAATTTAGGATCGTTCAAAATTACTTTTAATATACCTAAATATTTGAGTATATATTATATAGTATAATTCCGATCATCAAAGTTGACCGATAAAATCACAAGTACATTGATCCAATCTATTGTTCTAAATCAACATGGTAAAGGTGTCTAGATCGGGTTGCTGACTTGGTTACCTAATTAGCACCTTGCATTCCATGGAAATGCTCTCTCCGAGTATATACTCAAACATCTAGCTGGATCCATTTTGATGAGGGGTAATATGAGTTAGTCAAGTTGTACTCTACTTACTAAAATCATAATAATACATACTTGTTAGATCTAATACTATATAGTAATATCAAGAAACCTAATTGTTTGTTGGTTGTATTAGATTAATTTATTTAACATGGTTAACTTATTTTATCCAATTAAAATAAACTGTATATTATTAATAGGACTGTAATTCCTTTGGAAGAATTAATCACAATAATATGATTATAAATGTTTAACTAAAATTTTAGTGGGATATAAAGAGTCATAAGATGACATCCATGGTCTCCCATCAAGATGAAGGGTTTTGTCACCATGGATTATATATTGGAGTCGCCTATGCGAAGTTATAGGTCATGTATACAAATGAAAAGGGATGGGGGTCTTTGCTCCTTGTAAGAGACATGCCGTATGTGTAGTGATCCCATTATTGTTCCCCATATAATTGAGGCGATATTGCATTGTGTGTGATATGGGCTAATTCTGTTGACTGTTTGTTCAATTAAGAATGAGTCAACATCACCTTATAGGTTGTGGACTCGGGTGTTAAAGACAAAATTGGGAAATGCAAGTTGGACTTGCAAGGTAGAAAGAGTTCTCGCTTCCTTCACCCAAGTTGCATATTCTCATATTATTGGGGTGTAACAAAGGTGGAAGGGAGATCCCAGATTGCTAAGAGATATAGCTGTAAGTATATCTCTCGCTTCGAAAGATGGATTAGGGAATCGACTTCCAAAGTATTAAAAAGCAACACAATTTTGATTTAAAATTCCTTATTTAAAGAATCTAATATACATAATATTTTTATTGTACACATTCTAATAGTGCATTTTTAATCTCAGATGAAATCCATGATCCCACTCAATAGGCTTTTGGAAGTCAACCAAGTGGCTGTGCTGAACTATTCGGAGTGGCTCAGAAACTTGGAACTTGTTCTCTCTATGAAGCGCATCGATTATGTGCAGACCAAAAACAAACATGTGAACCCAGAGTTAGAGGAAGAAATTAATTTTAATGAAAAGTTTGATGATGGCCACTCGCTAGTTCGGTGTTATATTTTAGTATCCTTATCTAATGTGCTTCAGAAACAACATATGGACATGAGGGATGCTTAGGATATAATGATGAATCTTAAGGAAATGTTTGGAGACGTAAACCACACTCAGTGTTATAACATAATGAAAGAACTGATTCACTGTAAGATGCAGGAAGGGACATCAGTTAGAAAATACGTAATCAAAATGCTTAGTTACCTCTCTGAACTGGATACCCTCGTGGAACAGATGGATGCAGATATGCACTCTGACTCCATTTTGTTGTATTTGACCAAGTCTTTCAACAATTATGCCGTATTGTACCACATGAATAAACTATGTTTAACTAATGCTGAACTCAAAGCTTCATTGAAGTCTGCAGAGGACATCAAGAAGAAAGAGAACCTAGCTTTATTGCAATGATTGCATATGTAAAGGGTAAGCGTGTTCGAAATCAAGGGTCTCAGAAGGGTTCAGCCTTTAATAAGAAGAAGAGTCAAATTGTTGGCTCCTCTCAGACTTCCACTCTCTTGGCATCCAAGAAAGCAGAGGTCTGTCATCACTATAAGAAGCCAGTGCACTGGAAGAGGAACTGTCCAGATTACCTAAAAGCTGTTGAAAAGGGTAAAGCTCCAACAAGTATAAAATCTGTATTCATCATTGAAACCAATCTTCTCGTAGGGATGAGAAGGTAAATGAGTTATTAATTCTTGTCCTTCTGATCAAGTAAGCAATTTGTTACATCTGTTTGGAGAAATCAGAAAGCAAAGGAAGGAGATATAATTATCCATATAAGATATGATTGAAGAACATTGTATCACCCAATGTTAATTATGTCAAATTATTGTAGTCGGGCAATCGGGTATAACCAGACGAGGAAGAAATCAATCAAGCAAATTATGTGCGGTGTTATATTTATTTAACGTGGGCATGCCCCAAGGTTGACTCAAGGAGGCAAAGGAACAACTTAGGTTTCAATTTATCAAACTTAATGTACGGTTTGCAAGATAGGATTTTTTGTATTTTTTATGCAATATGAATGAAAATGCAAAATGCCACAGAATCAGTTTCATAAGTAAACAAGCAACTTAGCCCAATTAATTTTTAATTCAAAATCAGATCAAATTAGGCAAGTGATGTTTCTCCTACGAACCTAATTCAATGATGCACATAGAACATATTTTTTTGTATTTTTAAGGGTTAAATTACAACAATGAAAATGAATGAAGTTTAGGGATTTTTGAGCAAATTTTCGTGCAAACAGTTTTACAAAATGAATGAAACTTGGACATATTCTTAAATATGATGAAATGAGCTTACACTATTTTTTTAGAATTTTCTGATAATATATGAATTTTTAAATTTTTTTTACAGAAAAAGGAAACTGAGTAATTAATTTTTAATAAATCCACAATGAAAAATCATGTTGAGCCAAAATTAACTCAAATAGATATTTTAATCTGCAATCTAGGAGAATTGAGTTTGCAGAAAAAATATTATGTGTAACCCTAATTAAAAATCAATTACGAAATTTACTCTATATTATTTAAAGCAAGTTGAGCATCATTTGAAACGAAACTTTGAAACAATATCCAACAAGATTAATTCTACACTATATGATTTTTTTTTGGGAATTTTCTAATGAATAGTTGAGTCTACAAAAATTGTAGAAGCTAAATGGGAAAAATATCACTAATTTCCCGTCAATGATTTTTCATAGACCAACCACATATCAGAAAATTACAAACTAAATTTAGGGCTGTAGAGAATTAAATTGTGGACAAAAAGCAATTTTGGCAGTTGCAATTTGATAATAAAATGATGCTAAAAAACTCAAACACATGATTCAATTTTCAATAAATAAAATATACGTTTCTACAAATAAGTTGTGCCTAAGGGCACTTCTTTAATTACCTTTACTTCTAGGAGGTCTTCTATAATTAACCCAAAAAATCATAAAATAATATATGAGGCTTCGAGCACATCTTTCTCCACTTGACATGGGTTATAAGGAATGGAACCCATGATGATCGTGGCCAGACACAATGCATGTTAGGCGGCTGCACGCACGAGGTTGGCAGCCACGTGAAGAGTATGAACTGTTGTTGGAGGAAGAAGGTGCGACGGAGGAGAGGTTTACATTAGTTGAATATCCACACGTAAGGATGCTCGATGAAGTTGGGAGGTGTAGGAGCAGTGGGTGCGTTCTCCAGATGGTGGCACTTGACCGCAGTGGGCTGGAAGAGATGATAGAGAGGCATTGGGTTCGGTGACACACACTGCCGTAGGTGGGCTGAGGAGGAGCGCGGTGGAAGTTGTGGAAGCAAGGCGACCGAAGGGGAAGAGTAGCAGTTTGCGGCGACACACGACGTGGGTGGATGAGAATGATGTCGCATGAGGTGCAGAAGACGACGAGGAGTGTGGTTGGACCCGATGGGGTTGTGCATTTGGTTTTCACTCAAACAGGGAATGTGTGATGCATGGAAGGGATTATTACACCCATATTGGCTGAAAGTGGATGTAACTATTCATATGATCTTGGGATAGTTATTATTTTCCTAAAAGGTTCAAAAAATAGTAAGTTAAGTTGTGTTTGGTCACTGACACTTACACTTTCACACAAGACTTATGATGTTCAAGAACACTGAGTTTTTGAGGTCTTATGATTCAGAGTTAACACGCCTTCATCCTTTGGGTCTTTGACTTAATTATTCATACTTCCTTGAAATGAAAGATTTGTATGCTATATTGCATACTTAATCTCCTCCTTAAGAATATGATTCGTACTTCACATGCATGACTGCAGTTTTAATGAGAGGAGTTGACATTTCACCTAAGGGACTATGATGAGGGATTTGAGTCTTGATATGATTTTATGATACTCTAGGATGTGATAAAATCAATGAAGCTGTCATGAAACCTGAGTGTTGGCAACCATTAGTCGGTATAAGAACAAGGATTCGTTTACCAACTCGGGATTTGCCAAAGTGCTATTGTGTGATGAAATTATTAGATTGTTCATCAGTGCGCGCCTACTTGGTAAAAGCAGTGGAGCTAGACAAAAATCAAAGAAAAAGGAAGAATTATTGAAAGAAAATCTCTCACCATACCAAGTAAAACTTCTAAGAGCTTCCACCTAAGGCGATCTCTCCCAACCATTGCAAAGAGTCCACTTGGACCACCGCTATTAGGATCAGTAGTCAGGCTTGCACCCAAAAAGGGCTTCGCGTTGTCAATGCAACAAGTCTGGATGTAGAAAGTATATTAGATACTAAAAAAACATGCATACCCTAGTGTATTCCCAAGGAAATAAGTGCAAACGACTCCAACTTCTCTTGACGGACGCACTCATCTACACCAGAAAAATACATAAGCGTTGAGTTAATAAGGCATTCGAGTGATTCCTGGCTCTAGTGAGAGGTAGCGAAGAATTGACACAAACCTATTCCCTCCCATATATAGACCGTTCATATTAACTTTTATGTCTGAAAAACTATAGAGTCGGTGGATTGGTTGAACGAACTGGTTTATTCCCTAGTGTTGAGGGTTGGGTCCTTAGGAGAGTGTCTTGGACGTGGAACTATGGTGATGCTCTGATTCTGCTCTTGTAAGTGCAATGCGCACTTTAATATCATATCCTTACTATCTATATATACCAGAGAGTCTGAAGATGGAGGAAGTTGGATACCTTTGGACTAAGGCTTGGTTCAACATAGAATATTAGGTCAACAGAAACCTAGAGTCCTTGAATGAATCGAGTCTTGTTTTTCACTTGCACAGTCGGGTGCATGTCCAACTTATTCTTTATTCTTTGCTCGAGGACAAGCATAGTTTACGTATAGGGGGATGATGAATATGTGATTCATCATGTTATGTATCGTTCATTATCCTCCATATTTAAACTATTCAATAAAATCTATTCATAATTAACTCTAGTTAACTTCTAATTCTATGCAATTAACTAAACTTAATTTAGTGCATATTTATATTTATTTTATTTCCCTTTTTATTTTATTGTTGTATATATTTATTTTAGGCTTAAAAAGGAATTAAAAATACAAAAATAAAAACAATTAGAAATAAAGTGCTTTTATTCCATAAAAGTGCTTCCAAAAAAATTATCCCTTTAACAAGAAACTTGTAGATCTCATCGAGATTGACAACTTTCATGGTTTGAGTTTTTATTAATTTCGTTGTACATATATATATATTTTAATTCAGTTTTTTATTTCTCTTTTTTCTCATTGGGCCACGTTGTGCTCCCTGGAGCCGCCAGGCGGCCTGCCCCTTCACGCGCCACCCACCTCTATCTCCACCGGTCATTGCCACCTCCCATCCGACGCTTCTACTTCAGCCATGTCATTGCATCTTCACTGCTGGATCAGATCCCCAGATTTGATCTGCACCACTCCTAGCGGCCCATGTGCATCGTATTCCTCTATCCACCTTCTCTCTCCCATGATTCCAGTGCTAGCCGCTCACCCCTTCCCATTTTCCCCACATCTCTTATGACTCCTCACCCTACAGATCTCATCGATTCCAAGCCCTAAGTTACCTCTTCTTTGACCGACATGTACCATCCTCTGGCCACTCTTCCTGGGTCAGCCCTGATCCCTCAAACTCTCATTGTCCACCACTTGCACCTCACGTCCCTCTCTTTCAAATACTCCACCATCACTTCCTAATGCGCTCATCTATCTTTATGCAAGGCTCCTTTGAGTTGCTACCTCCCAATTTGTGACATAATTTGAGAGGATCGGTGAGCCAAGATCTAGCATTCCCTCTAGCAAGATCCTAGTCTTCCTCAAGCAAGCCACAGCTCCACCAGCTGCTCGAGCTTCATGCCTCTGTCCTCAGATGTGTTACACGAGGACCGGAGCCCTTCGAGCTCCAACCCAGAGGTCTGTTCCATCCTTGAGTTCGTTTCCATTCTTCTTCTTCCTAAAGTGAGCCTCTATTCTTTTCTTCATATTTTTGTTCCTGCCCTAATTCATCGATTTATCCTCACACACACAATCATCTTCACTCATCTCCAACTACCGTACGAGCTCTGCCCTCATTCCGACATCCTCACACATACTATCTCTCTCTCTCTCTTACCACTTCTCTGCTGCTGACTTCACGTTGTTAAAACTTCAACCTTTCACAGGTTGGAGCTGACTCTGGGCTCTCTTCCTCCACCCTTAATTGAGCCTCGATTAGCTTTCATGAACCCCCATCCAGTTCCTCTTTGCTCTTGATATGCACTAACCACTGCAAGTACTCGAGTCCTCATTGATTGGATAGAATTCGGGACCCCCTCTGACCTTGAGCATCATAATGACGAATCTTCCATCGACAACCCCATCCAGATTGCTTCCGAGCTTCTACATCATCTCATCATCTTCACGGAGGCATCAACTACCTACCCCGAGCTTCACCACTTCTAGAGACATCGGGAGGAGAAAAAGCTCCTTTGTTGGAGCTTCGCCTGCACACTGCCTCTCATGGAAAAGGGAGAAGAACACTACGTACAACCACCCTTATATATGATCTTCTCGATCAGATCTGACAACCTGAATTTCTTCTAAGCCTTCTGCCCGAAGTAGTGCTTCACTCCTCAGCTTTGAGAACCGAGCCTGATACAAGCCACGCCGGTACTCTAAGTGGAGACCAAACTTCTAACTGAAGTTACAGCACCTCACGTGTTTAGGGCACGCGACCTGGGAATTTTGCATCCGGACCCCTTGAAGTTTTAGATATTACAATGGGTCCATGCCGCACGTGTGCACAACCCGTGCCATTGGAGAACTCGCAAGATAAGCCCTACGCCTTTTTTATATTGCATTTTTATCCTTTTGTACATTGTAAAAATTGCATGTGATGCCCTGCAGCTTTTTTTTATTACATTTTAGCCCTTGTTTAGACCTTTATGAATTAAAACGTTCACATTTTATTGCAAATAGGCCCATGGATTGATATGTGAATAATTTGATCACTCTTTATTTAAATTGCATGAAATTGGTCTCGTTTTGATGCTTGTTTAATGTGGACTACTTAGATTCTATTTGTAATCTTTTAGCATGAATGAAATTTCAGAGAACATAGGTTATTAGTTGTGCTTAAGTGATCCACTTAATTAGCTTGACAAATTGAACTAGTGTATTCTTGGCTCCCTGATTTGATTGCTCATTAATGAATACACAAGAACTGAAGATGGAATTTATTTAACATTTAGTTCATGAATTAGTGTGACTTATGGAGCCTCATTGATCATTCATGAAAGATGCTTTGAAATGTGATGCATAGTTGAACTAGGATAATCTTTTATTTTGAGTCGTGGTAAATTTGGATTTAGGGACTATTTGGATCATTGTTGATTGAGAATTTCAGGAGCTTAATTGAATTAAAACCCATAGTCATCTAGGTCCATTTGGTGTTCTTACTTTCGTTTGCATTTTGTAGCATACTTTAAATTGCATAAAAAATCAAAAATTTCATTCATACAGTTTGTTCTGCATTGTGACCTGGCCTAACCTAGATTGCTCGTCTTGGTAGCTTGATCACCAAAATTGAACCTTAATAAAAACTCTTAATCTGTCGTGTCCCTGTGTTCGACCCTAGACTTGACCGTGATATAAATTGAAGCTTAGACACTCCTTGAGGAGATCCTTCTCTTGGTTTTGCAATATTCGTTGAGTGTCGTGCTACAACGAGTACAATTTAACATACACGCTCGGCAGTTCATCAACGTGAAGCAACTTCATCTAGACTACTATGCTAATTTAAGAGCATGGAAGGACTCTACAACAATAATTCACAAAATAACAAGATGACATGTGTCCAATTTGGATTTATTTATAAATAAAAGAAAATGCAGGGCGGGGGTCGTAAAATCACCATTGGAAGCATGCTTGACACGTGGGAATTGACCTATCCTGATCTAATTTGATGCTCTGAGATGACGGTTGGCTTGTGTGGATGACGGGATGATCAGGATCTGATCTGGATGATATGATCTTGATCCAACGCTGGAGAAATCCTCTCTAGGAACTTTGAAGGATATCACAATAGATGAACTTGGATTGTCACAAACTCCTCCAATCTTCGTTCAATCTACCACCTGAAGGATGTTGAAGGTGCCTGACATCCTCCCCTACTGGTCTTAGATGCTAATGAGGTCTAGGTCCTGTTTATCAAGGATCTGGATCTTCATGTCAGCTACTCGTGCAAGGAAACCTCGAGGTATCGATTTTGGCTCCTAAATGGACCTCATCCTCTTATAAACAGATCATTGCTCAGAGATGAAGCTTCGATCACCTTTATTAAGCTAAAACAAGGAGAAATGGTAGTGTATGATCAACCTTTGGCGAATATGGCTGGAATGAGGTCAAAATCCATATACGTAATGGATCTGGTGGTCAAACTATGATAGGATGATCAAAAAACATTTGATGATCATGGATAATGATCAGAATTAAGGTTTAATTAGTGGAAGGCCGCCAATATAGATGATCAGAGGAAGATCTAACATGCTCTAATCTGACTGAATTTTGAACGAAAATTGATGAAATAAAATGTAAATTACGAAGATATCTATTCTACAGTTACCTGCGGTGCGTCTTTGTCATAGTAGCTAGATATTACTTCTTAGAAGCTCTCTTGCTCTCTCGATCGAGGAGAAGATTTAACGAAACCTCATCCTCTTTCGAATATCAATATCGGGTGTGAAATCGACTCAAAAATGGATCATTTGAACAAAGTGATCTAGAGGGGTTTATTATAGGCAGTGAGCGCATGTGAAATTCAAATTTGGACGGGTGTACAAATTGAGGCCATATCACTGAAATTTTATTAGGGTGATGGAATCGATTATTTTGGTAATCAAATGAATATGAAATTAGGAGGAAATAGAAGTTGGATCGATTAGGAAATATCAGTGAAGCCAGGATCCACCAGTTATTCAGGCTGAATGGATCGCATGGGGGAGTTGATACGGGTGAACTAACCTGGGTCGGCCAATAAGAGTCCAGAATACGAATGAAGACAAACAATAAAATACAAATGGTGAGAAAATACAATAAAATTAAGAAATAGATAATAAGTGTCTTTAAATTAAAAGATTTTGAAAATAAATAATGTTAATAGATAAAAAAAATAAATTCAGGGAAATGTAACAAATTAAATAACTTAATTAAGTAGGGTAAAATAGATAAAAATATAGATTCACAGGTAAAAATACACACACACACACATATATATATATATACAATAAACCAAATTTTAGTTAATTATTTTTACAAATAAGTACATAATATATCAATTTATTAATTTATAGAATAATTTAAGGATTTTAAAAGTATTTTTATTTTATTTTTTTGAGTTATTCTAATAAGTTAAATAAATAAGGGTATGCATAATATATGTACAAGATACATATAGAATAAATACAATTTTTTATTTTTATTCATTTTTTATTTTGCAATTTTTATTTTTATTCTATAAAAATAATGTACAATATATACAAAATATTCAAAATACAATATGTGTAAAATAAAAAGATGAAAAAAGAATAAATACTATAGTATATACATAGATATAGTATACAATAGCACTCTGAAAGCCGACTTTCACATCTTAACTCTCATTTCTATGAAACCACTTTTGTTTTAAAGCTTATTTAATCTTGAACACAATGAAAGTGAGTTTTGTTTATTTGGAGTTTTTGTGGTGAAGATATTCATCTCACAAGTTTTGCTTATGGCTTTTTTAGAATGTTGTTATTCTTATTATGTACATGGATTCTTCTTGCAAATTTTTTTGTTACTTACAACTTATTTTTGTGTACAAGTTCCAAGAAGAAAATGTTTTTATTTGAGGTTATTTTGGTGATAATTAAAATTGTAGAAGATATGTACCGTATGTACAAGGATGAATATACATCTAAACAATGGTTATCTGGATTTTTATAGATAAAGACCCTATCTCCCCCTACTTCATTCCTCGTCGATTAGGTCAAGTCTTGACTAACTCTTGAGATTAGAATCAGCCTGTATTTATTACATACATGCAATCTTTTTATTTTCTTTATTTTTCCTTTATTTCTTTCTTTATTTATTTTAGGTTAAAATAGTGATAAATCTACGATATTTACATATGATCATAAATTTATTAAGAAGTGATATTTTTGATATTTACATGTGTTTTATAAGCGATTTTCAGCTAAATAAATGAATAAAGATGATGAAATTGTGATTCATCATCCCCCGTACTTTACCTTTGTCAGTCCCTTTGCAAACACTCTTTTGAAGAATTAGTGAGTAAAAAAAAGAATAAATGAAAAATAAAGAACTTTGAACAATCTTGATTTTTAAACTAAGCTTCATAAAATTAAATTATGGATCTTGGTTAGGCCTTTAGATTATTAGTTTGGTGGAACCTTATTGGGAATAGAATTTAATACTAAACCACCTTTAAGTTCCACAATTCTCTATTCAGTTCGCCTCGACAGTTAGGTCTGAACAATTCCTCATATGCAAATTATGATGATTACGAATCTACTTGTACAGTGTAAGTGATATATAGCTCTCCACATAATAAGTGATAAAGAACAACCTTCTTTTAGCAAGGTGACCCTAATTCACAAGTCTAGATACTCTTTCCATGAGGGTTGTTGTATAACCTTCTAAGTTCAGGTACGTGTTGTGTCCATAATCGAAGGGGGAGGAAGATAGAAGAATAAGAAGAGAACTGGAGTGTGGCCAATGTAGCCACATCTCCTTGTGAAGTCGGTCAGTGCAACCAAGTCTCCACTAAGTTCTGCAGATTCTCTGAAGCTTTGACCATTGTGGTCATTTTTGCTATTTGTATTTGGTGTATTTTTGGATTCTTTTTGGTAAAAAGTATTGCTCCACTGCATTGATCTTTTTGTGTCCCGACGGATATAGAATTTTTTTCCACCCATGTTTAGGTGTCTTAGAAAAAAATTGTGCCAGAAGACCATACCTCATCCGATGATTTATTTCAACCCACATCTCCCATCTTTAGATGTCCATGCCTCTAGACTAGGTTGGGGAACATTGGCCACTCGAAGTGACTATGTACGTTTCCATTTGCGTGCATCTCTTGCTAAATGATTCTACCCCTCACCACCTCATCTGTGTTGAGCACGTGCAAAGTGTTTGTCCAAGTTAGGTCACTATCTAAAAGAATCATGCGTGTGTATGAAATACTGTACTTAGATCAATCAAGATGACATGTGAACATAGTCTTATGGAGCCAAAGTATTAAGAAACTACGACCTTAAAAGTCACAACTCATGTTGCTAAAAGGTTCCTCTGATATTAGGTTGATTAATGTCTTAACCAAGATCCATTCTTCAGACTTTATTCCGAACTACTTTAGGCATCAATATCAAATGCAAGAAACATACATTTTTTTTTGAAAAGAAAAGAATTTTCTATTTTAATTTTTTATGATATTTAAGAGAACTTTTGCAATTTTTATGGATATTATCTTTTTCAATTTTTTTATAAGTTTTTAATAGGGTTTGAACATTAGACATATTTATAAGAATTTACAAGGATTTTATACAAATTTACATAGAATTTTATATAAAAGTATATATAGAACAATTATACAAGTTTTATACTTTATTTTAATTACGAAAATAGCTTCATTTACATGTTTTATGTACACATTTTACCAAGGATTTTATCTATAAAAGAATTTTATCAAAAATGTCAACAAGTTTTAATTAAAACTTTTATATAGAGAATTTTATTAAAGAAGATATTTTTATTCACATATTTTACAAGTTATTACAATGTATACTTAAAGAATTTTTACAACAAGTTATGCACATTTTTACAAAAACCTATTTACGTACGAGATGAGAAAATAATTTTACAAACTAGTTTACAAAAGATTTTACAAACAATTTACAAGATCTTTGCAAAGTATTTTATACAAATAAATAAAAAACAATTTATGAAAAAATTATAAAATTTTTACAAATCCATTTTACAACTCTTTTTTTAAGCATTCTGCAGGTAATTTGCACACTAATAATTTTCTGCATCAAATATTTTACAAACATTTTATAAACAAAATGATTTTACAAATATTTCGCAAATATATATATATAAAGTTAACTTTACAAATATTTCACAAAAATATATAAAGTTAACTTTAAAAATATTTTACAAAGAGCTTACAAGACCATTTTACAGAAATATTTACAATAGATTTTCTACAAAAGGTATTTTACAAACTTTTTACAAAACAATTTTATTCCAATTTTATTAGCTTTAAGGATATGGTTAGATCCTCAAGCGCATCATGGAAGCGTGAGCGTCGTATCGAATACGACGAGGAGCGACTAGTCGCACTAGTTGCTCGATGCAGCGGAATTTAAAAAATTTTATTACGATGAAACCACATGATCCAAGAACACTTCTCGGATCATTTCGCCTAAACCACAAACAAGTAATTAGGATTACCTCATGAAGCGTGGTTGCGATCAAGTCTCTAAACGAAGAGACCTCCTGTCTCAAGTCCGATCCGACGGAGGAGACGCTTGCGAGCGCGGGGATGAACCGCGTGCTTCTCGCAATCCATGTTGATGATCCAAACGGCGGATCTCCTGATCTCGACACACGAGATCCGACGTCCTCGTCACGAGCGAGGCGCACCGAAGGAACGGGCAACATAACGACGATGCCGGGGCGATGGAGAACCTCTCCATGGCATCCATGGTGGACGGCCATGAGAGGGAGAGAGAGGGTTGACGTCTAGAGAGAAAGAGAGAGAGAGATGCTTCTCAAGCATTATATGTAAAATAGAGAGCCTGGTATGCCTCTCTATTTATCTGGTTTTGGGATCCATGGATCTTAATCCATGTGACATATAAAATCAATGGATGAGATTGATTTATCTCAATCCAATGGTCAAGATTATTGTTGGTAAAAACCAACAACTTGTGATTTTATTTTGATAAAATATATTTGATAAATCAAATAAATATTAATACCAAATTAAATCAATCAAATAAGGAGAGAAAATACAAAGGAGATCAACCTTCCCCTTTAGAGGGCAATCTCATGGATTCCCATGAGATTGCACATCTCCTTGATTTTCTCTCTACTTATTTTCCAACAACTATTTGTTGGGATTTTTATTCACCAAAATAATTCTCAATTAAATTTGGGAATATTGCAATCTTGACATTGGAATATTGTGAATCATATTCACAACCCAAAACAAAATGTAATTTACATTTTCAATTAATTATACAATGTGTATCCAATACACATTAATAATTAATCTACTAATATAAGTTATATTTAAATCTCTCTAATACATTATAAATCACATTTATAATATATTATGAATAATTGGATATTACTATCCACATTATTCTTATCCATAATAAATAAATCACATTTAATTATATTGGATAACTTATTCTCATGTGCTCAAATAATATGAATCACATTCATATTATTTACATCTTTGATAATTAAATCACATTTAATTATCTAAGATAACTCTCCTTATAATATGAATCAAATTCATATTATTCATGATAATTAAATCACATTTAATTATCCATTTTCTCAATGCTCGGATACATATATCAACAATAGAATTATCCATGAACTCTTTCAAGGATAATGCGCTTTCTCCGCGAATACTTGGAGATAAGGACAGGGCGATTGTATTGTTCCATGTATAGTGACATGGATATTGAGATCACTTCTCAAATCCAGATCTCGGGCCTCCCATAGATGCTTGATTAAATCAAGACCGCAAATCTAATCTTCTCATTGAATCTGAATCACATTCAGATTAATGTCCAACATTTGGACTAAGATCAGATTACTTCTATACTGAGAGGAGTCACTAAAATCCAGACCCGTTTCATCACTCCCTAGGAATGGAAGCGTCATGGTTATACAACCGTTTATGATCACATCACCCTCAGGCATTCCCAATACCTGTATATCCTGCATACTGGAAGACTCAGAATAAACCCGAAGTATTAGATCAACTTTACACTGTCTACTTCAGGGTTCTATCAGTAAGTTTCTCATTTGATCATTGGAAGTCAGTATCGATCATATACTTTCCAAAAGCATATATCATACCTAGGTCTGGATCATATACTTTCCAAAAGTATATGACAAACCTACAAATTCAGTCAAGCTTCCAAAGCGAGACGACCATGCGCATGGAATTTGATTCTTCCCAATATCTCATGAGTGAGCTCATGTCTTCCGGTTCAGTAACTGAACCTGTATGATCCCTTTGAGAGATCGTATTACTCATATGCCCTTATATGCACACCAGCGCGCCGGTGTATAGACCTTGATTAGGTCATCAACCTATTGGTCTGCCAAATGTACATACTCAGACATATAGTAACACATCTGTCTCCGGTCAGAGGATGTGTGCCTATATCATGACAGCATATGATATAGGACTTTGGTTATCTCGATCTCGTTAAGTCAACTCTTTGACCTAACTCATCTGACACCTCCGAATCTCTATTCCTATGCAGAGGACCTGCATCAAGAGGTCGGTCAGATATCAGCCTAAATGAGATAGGATTGCCATCTCCTACTAAGGCTGGAGATCATCTCTTAACAATCATTTGACGGTGCTCGATGAGTCCTCAATCTCATTAGATATTCATCTAAGCACCAGCCTCTATGATTCAATAATTGAATCAACAGATGTATGATCATTAAGATGGCCATGGTATATAACCCTAATTGTACTAAGGGACCTATTATGGAAATTATGTACTCTTTATTTCAGATTTAAGGAGTGAATTGCAATAACATTTATTGCATAATGGCTCGCCATGGGCTCGCATGTCCAACAATCTCCACAAGCCCAAAGAGCCATTAATGGGCTAATCATTTAAACCCACACTCATGTGACAATCATAGGCTATTTAGAAAATAGCTAGGTAAGTTGATCAGTCACTCCGTTCCCAAGAGACTACGCCAAGTCCTTTTACGGTACTTGCATATCTCCTAGTAACAGTGCTCGCATCCAATGCGAATGTTGCATCTTATGCAACAGATACTCAATTTTTATTGGTTATAGTGTCCTTGACACTACATCTTATTAATTATCATAACCAGTATTCCCATAATCCTTTTAGAATACCTTCATTCCTGGAGATCTCTATCTCCTAAGGTATCTACAGTCAAGACCCTTATAGATCACTATCTACAAGATCTTAAACTTTTGAAGATAAGACTTTGAGATCACTATCTCTAAGTTTTATCATCTTTGAAGATATTATTATTAATGCAATCAAGTGTTTTATCTCCATAGCAGGATTAGTAACAGTTTACTACTCCCACTGCATCGCAGACATCTGGCTCTTGTATACATCTAGCATATACCCAGCTTCTCATAACTGATGCACAAGTGCAAGCAGTTCTAGCATTCACTTCCTCAACTCTTTGAGGTGCTATCCCTTTAGACAGGTCACTACCACATCTTAAGGGAAGGAAGCCTTTCTTGGAATTTTTCCAGAAAATGGAATAAGTCCAAGGTGTACTACTAATGTGACGGTCCCAATATCCTCTTCTCTTTGTTTCCGAACGATTTCAGAACTAAGATCTAAGAGGTACCCTTGAGATCATATATCAAAGTATGGAACAACCAAATTTTAAAACACTTATTATTTATTCTTATATCATTCTAAATGATTAGAATAATATCTACATTTAGCAAGATGAACACAATGGCACTCCCACTAAGCTTCACATGGTTCATCAAGATTTTATCTGAAATCATAACATTTATAATTTCATCAAATCTTATGTTCTGACTACAAGAAGCTTATTTGAGTCCAAAGATGGAGTTCTTTAGCTTACACACCTTGCTTTCCTCAACCATGAAGCCCTGGGGCTACTTCATATGAATATCCTCAGAGAGGTATTCACAGAGGAATGCAATCTTGACTCACATCAATTAAGATGTCATAGTCAAGTTGTGTAGCTATAGTTAGCAATATTCTGATGGGTTAAAGCAAGGTCACTGGAGAGGAAGTCTCATTGCAAGCGATGTCTTCTCTTCGGTGTGTAGCTCAAGGCTACGAACTGTGCTTTGAAGGTCTCTACCTTCTCATCAGATTCCCTCTTTTTCTTGAAGATCCATTTACACCTTAATGTGTCTTACCCATATAGGTGTATCCTCGAGGGTCCATATACAACACTTGTATATGAAGTCTACATTAGACTTTTTATTGCTAACATCCATCTTTCCATGTCATGATCCTCAGGAACTTCATCACATGAAGCCCGATCATTTTCACATGGAATACATCCTCAAACTTATTTGAAGAAGTATTAGTGTTTCATCTTCAATTATTCTTTTAGTTTCCGATTTCAGGAGCCTCATTATCTTCTCAAGATTAAATGAGCTCCTTTATTTCATTTTCATCTTGATTCTCAAGAGAGTCATCCTATAAGAATCATATTCTCAAAGATGAGATCTTTTAAGAATCTCAAGGTCATAAAGTAGGTATCCAATACCATCCTTTATTTTCCTAATGAAGTAGCACTCTTTGGTGCTAGATTCCATCTTACTAGCTTGGAACCTTATTAAATATGTATGATGTAGTCTCTACCACATATACATATACCTGGAAACTAAGAGATAATTATGCTAGGATTAATCATTGATTAAATCATGTAACATATGATCAATTGTATCTCCCTACAACTCCATTGAGTTAAGGTTCATTAGGAGGATTGAGATAGGAATGATATTCATATCTCCATAACGTATTTCTTGAATTCATCTAATAGGTACAGGCTACCTTGGTTAAATCAAATTCATTTCATCTTCCTCCAAACTTTGGTTCTAAACCAAAATTGCGAAATCTTTGAACATTTCAAAGTTTTCTAAGTGAAGAGAAGAAATTTCATATCACAAATAATCACCAATGGATATCACATATCCATAATGTTTATTCTGATATAGATGATTCACATACATCAATATGTATGAGATCTTGAATACCTTAATATTACACCTTTCCCAAGGAAGGGTGTATTGGACATTTTACTTTGAATACAATTTTCATAAGTATGTGAAATTTGAATTTAGACAATCTAAAGTTTCCTGTCTTACCAGTCCATTGATTTCATCAACAGACATATGTACAAAATTTAATGCCAGATCATTGTCAAATGATCTTTATCCTCCTATTGATCTTTAAAGGTTTAATTTTCAGTATTAGAAATCTTAATGAACCATTCAATAATTTTCTAATTTAATAGAGTCCACTAGATTTTAGATTACTATCTGAAATATCTCCATCATAACTCTTTATGATAGATTTATTACAGAATTCATGTTTATATCCAACAATAAACAATGAGTGTATTCTAATATCTAGGTCATAGAGACATTCTCTAAGACTAAGGGCTCCCACTGTAAATATGAAGTCTATTGATCTCATGAAAATTGTTGCAACACTTGCATCACTTTCAACATGGATGACCAATAAACCCTGAGATCAAATTTCTAATATTCTAACACATATGCAACCAATTGCAAGTGTCATTAGAAGATTGAGATACAATTATTAGACTTTACCTTATCAAATAAGTAAGTCAATTTCAATGATTATATGTAGGTTATTCTGATGTGTTATCTGATTCCTTCTCTAAGGATTCTAGATAGGTTAGATAGTCATACTATCAACACATCAACATATTGCAGTATTGGCATTCATCCAACTCTTTGGATGTTATATGGAAGTCACAGAAGTACAGTCAACTCTTTGATTATACTTCCTGCTTGGGTCCAACCCATGCTTCCACTGCGCTCCCTTTATCTATAAACAACCATTGCTTAAGACTAAGGATCTCTTATGTTAAATTCAAAAGAATTCAATGCAAGAGCACTTCGACATTTATACATGCTTCACCCAATTCAAACAATATGAATATTATGAAGCTTCATGAATGATTAGAGTATAGATAGTAGAATGATGACACTCATCATCTACATCCATCTGAACTCTTAAAGCATAGGTTCAGGTAGGTACTCAAACAATTTGAATACATTATCTCTAATAGAGCTACCATTCTACATGATGCAGAGAACCATGTCATTCATGATTAAATGTCAAGAGCACATATGTATGCCAGAAAATCTTTATTGATTTTATAAGGATTATTTCACAATTGCGATCATCATCGACATATCACTTCCGAAGTACATTCGATGAGATCAAGACTTATAGAGACATACAAACCCTAGGGTTTTAGTCCTATTGTCTTATTCAATTATCATTCCTCATTATTATAAGGAAACTTGCACATTGCAACCACATACATTATGTGTTCAATTGCAAGTACAATATCTGGATCAAGGGGCCAATCCATGATATTCTACTGGTTATTATTGAGTATAACATTGAGTGGGATTAATGAAGGATTATCTGAAATAAGAAATTTGCATAAATATATATAAATATTTAATTTACTTTGATTTAGGAATTTTTATATCAAAGTTGTCTTGCCATGTCAACAATGAAAGTTCATTCCCTTAATCACTTTCAATGTAAGAGATATACTTACCATTATATCTCAGCAAGATCCGGGATCTCCTCTTTATCTTTGTTACATCCCAATAATATGAGAAACTGCAATTCCAATAAAGAGAAGCGGGAACACATTCTGCCTTGCAAGTCCAACTTGCATTTCCCAATTCGGTCTCTAACATCCGGGCCCACCACCCCTAAGGTGATGTTGACCCGTCATTAATTGAACCAACCGTCAACAGGAATAGAACTCGCTATGTGCAATCCAATATCGCCCCAATAATATGAGGATCCGATATTGGGGTCACTACGCATACGGCCTTACTCTTTCGAGAAGCAAAGAGTCCGATCCAGATGCGCTTGTATACAGGAGCTGTCACTACGTACAGGCGTCTCCTATATACAATCCCTGGCGACGGAAACCCTTCGCCTTGACGGGAGACCATGGATGTCACTTATGTGATCCTCCACCTCTTATTCAAATTTAATTAATTATCATGAATCACATTCATATAATTAATTATTCCAAGGGAATTATTAACTCTAATCATATTAGAATATTCTTAATTGGATACAATTAACTTAATCATATTAAATTAATTATCAATCCAATTCAATCAATCAAACTTAATTTTATGCTTGAATATATATATGGTATTATTCTCAAAGTACGTATTAATTCGTATTTTAATGATTAAAAAAATACATCTTAATCCCTCGGACATTATCCCGGCCCTACCCGCTGTCATGGCCAGTACCGGCGGGAGTGGGACGGACCGCATACGTTGCAGCCCGCTACCCCAGCGATCCCCGACTAGACACCATATCCGCCTCGGGAAAGGATAATGCCAAATTGATTAATTTGTACTTGAGATGATCATCGATTTTTCAACCGAAATTATACCATATAGTAATTAAAACAATTTTGATTACAAGGAAATTTGCTAGACAAATTCCCATTCCTATTCAAGCAAGGAGTTTGATGATTGTGTTTCCAATTATGATCTAGATCAAATCTAATCAATTAATTGGTTGAGGTCAAGTCAATTAAGGAAATAATCATATTCCAATATTTCTCAAATATTTTCCATAATTATTTCATGAAATTAACAATTAATTTCACTAATTGACAATCACATGGTTCTTGATTAGGAAAGTAATTTCAGCAGTGACCCCTGCTTACTAAAATTAGCATATCTCAATCAATTTAAATCCAAATTAAGCAAAGTAAGTTTCCATAGTTTGCTAACTTGATTTACAACAGAACCTATGTGTTTTGCATGCATTTCGAGGCGTCTTTAAACAGTAATTAACTCCTTAATTACGTTAAGATTCGCAGTTCCCGTAACAGTGAATACATGTTCATTAAAACTACCATATGTAGAGCATACAAAATCCGATTTACGCAAACTCAGATCCTATGGTTTCCTTATTTAATGGGGAACAAATTTCAAGTATTAAATTCGTGTTTAAACAATTTAAACAGTTCCGAATATATTTACTAAACAGATCTGCGAAATCAAATGCGATGAAAACTTTCGCGACCTTAACGAACCCAAGTCGTCCTCGGTTAGCGAATCATATTCGGAACCATCAACCTAAGGCTCTGATACTACTTTAAGGATATGGTTAGATCCTCAAGCGCATCACGGAAGCGTGAGCGTCGTATCGAATACGACGAGGAGCGATTAGTCGCACTAGTTGCTCGATGCAGCGGAATTTAAAAAATTTTATTACGACGAAACCACATGATCCAAGAACACTTCTCGGATCATTTCGCCTAAACCACAAACAAGTAATTAGGATTACCTCTTGAAGCGTGGTTGCGATCAAGTCTCTAAACGAAGAGACCTCCTGTCTCAAGTCCGATCCGACGGAGGAGATGCTTGCGAGCGCGGGGATGAACCGCGTGCTTCTCGCAATCCATGTTGATGATCCAAACGGCGGATCTCCTGATCTCGACACACGAGATCCGACGTCCTCTTCACGAGCGAGGCGCACCGAAGGAGACGGAGATCCACGAGCAGAAGAACGGGCAGCATAACGACGATGCCGCGGCGATGGAGAACCTCTCCATGGCATCCATGGTGGACGGCCATGAGAGGGAGAGAGAGGGCTGACATCTAGAGAGAAAGAGAGAGAGAGAGAAGCTTCTCAAGCATTATATGTAAAATAGAGAGCATGGTATGCCTCTCTATTTATAGGGTTTTGGGATCCATGGATCTCAATCCATGTGACATATAAAATCAATGGATGAGATTTATTTATGTTAATCCAATGGTCAAGATTATTGTTGGTAAAAACCAACAACTTGTGATTTAATTTTGATAAAATATATTTGATAAATCAAATAAATATTAATACCAAATTAAATCAATCAAATAAGGAGAGAAAATACAAAGGAGATCAACCTTCCCCTTTAGAGGGCAATCTCATGGATTCCCATGAGATTGCACATCTCCTTGATTTTCTCTCTACTTATTTTCCAACAACTATTTGTTGGGATTTTTATTCACCAAAATAATTCTCAATTAAATTTGAGAATATTGCAATCTTGACATTGGAATATTGTGAATCATATTCACAACCCAAAACAAAATGTAATTTACATTTTCAATTAATTATACAATGTGTATCCAATACACATTAATAATTAATCTACTAATATAAATTATATTTAAATCTCTCTAATACATTATAAATCACATTTATAATATATTATGAATAATTGGATATTACTATCCACATTATTCTTATCCATAATAAATAAATCACATTTAATTATATTGGATAACTTATTCTCATGTGCTCAAATAATATGAATCACATTCATATTATTTACATCTTTGATAATTAAATCACATTTAATTATTTAAGATAACTCTCCTTATAATATGAATCAAATTCATATTATTCATGATAATTAAATCACATTTAATTATCCATTTTCTCAATGCTCGGATACATATATCAACAATAGAATTATCCATGAACTCTTTCAAGGATAATGCGCTTTCCCGCGAATACATGGAGATAAGGACAGGGCGATTGTATTGTTCCACGTATAGTGACATGGATATTGAGATCACATCTCAAATCCAGATCTCGGGCCTCCCATAGATGCTTGATTAAATCAAGACCGCAAATCTAATCTTCTTATTGAATCTGAATCACATTCAGATTAATGTCCAACATTTGGACTAAGATCAGATTACTTCTCTACTGAGAGGAGTCACTAAAATCCAGACCCGTTTCATCACTCCCTAGGAATGGAAGCGTCATGGTTATACAACCGTTTATGATCACATCACCCTCGGCATTCCCAATACCTGTACATCCTGCATACTGGAAGACTCAGAATAAACCCGAAGTATTAGATCAACTTTACACTGTCTACTTCAGGGTTCTATCAGTAAGTTTCTCATTTGATCATTGGAAGTCAGTATCGATCATATACTTTCCAAAAGCATATATCATACCTAGGTCTGGATCATATACTTTCCAAAAGTATATATCAAACCTACAAATTCAGTCAAGCTTCCAAAGCGAGACGACCATGCGCATGGAATTTGATTCTTCCCAATATCTCATGAGTGAGCTCATATCTTCTGGTTCAGTAACTGAACCTGTATGATCCCTTTGAGAGATCGTATTACTCATATGCCCTTATATGCACACCAGCGCGCCGGTGTATAGACCTTGATTAGGTCATCAACCTATTGGTCTGCCAAATGTACATACTCAGACATATAGTAACACATCTATCTCCGGTCAGAGGATGTGTGCCTATATCATGACAGCATATGATATAGGACTTTGGTTATCTCGATCTCGTTAAGTCAACTCTTTGACCTAACTCATCTGACACCTCCGAATCTCTATTCCTATGCAGAGGACCTGCATCAAGAGGTCGGTCAGATATCAGCCTAAATGAGATAGGATTGCCATCTCCTACTCAGGCTGGAGATCATCTCTTAACAATCATTTGACGGTGCTCGATGAGTCCTCAATCTCATTAGATATTCATCTAAGCACCAGCCTCTATGATTCAATAATTGAATCAACAGTTGTATGATCATTAAGATGGCCATGGTACATAACCCTAATTGTACTAAGGGACCTATTATGCAAATTATGTACTCTTTATTTCAGATTTAAGGAGTGAATTGCAATAACATCTATTGCATAATGGCTCGCCGTGGGCTCGCATGTCCAACAATTATTAGACAAAAAAGTATGAGTTATGTCTAAAGTATATATACAATATATATGGCACCCTCTATACTTAGCTCGAACTATGTCCTCGTAGTGACTAAGAAGCGACAAAGGAAGACATAACTCGTGCTAAGTATAGAAAACTAAAAATAATCCTATACTACAATGACTCAGAGAATCATTAATAAAATGAATAGAAGTCCGTGATCCCCCCCATACTTAGGATTGAGTACATGTAAAATCGAGGAAAAGAATGTACAAACTCAATGACTTTACTTGTCCCCCCTATACTCAGGGTAAAAGATCCCAAGTATAGAAAAGAATATCAACAATTGAGTAATAAGAGAGATAACAGGAGAAATAAAACGAAAAATCAAGAAGAATGAAATGAACGACATCACCCCCCTATACTTATGGTAAAGGATCCATAAGTATAATAAAGAACAATACTAATGAAATAGAATGAAAATGGAACAACTCAAGTCATTCACCTCCCCCATACTTAGGATTGAGTACATCCTAATTATAGCATACAGACACGGAAAAGAGGTGAATGATAAAAATGGAAGAAATAAAGAATAAGATGCAAGGAATATGTAAAAGACAAATCAACTCATGTATCAGATGCAGAACAAGTCAAAGAATCATCGTTTAATACCCCATGAATGGAATCAACTACGGATAAGAATATATCATGATGTAGATATGTCTTCAACAATTGTCCAATCACCACAAATAGTTGTGTGTCATATGACAACTGAGAAATGACAATACTACCATTGTCACACACATCTCTCACTATGAATGGTCCAGACAATTTGCTTTTGAGTTTTCCTAGAAATAACTTCAATTTTACATCAAACAACTACACCTTTTGATTAGGGTCGAAATCTTTCTCCTAATGTGTCTTCATGCCATCTCTTGACTTTCTCCTTATACATCAGGTGGTTGTCATAAGATAAATATCGAAATTCCAGTAATCTGTTCAGATCCACTTTGCTACTCTGTCTTGCTCTCTGATAGTCCAAGTTATAAACACGGATTCCCCATAAATATTTATGAATTAACTCAATTAGCAAGTGGCAAGTCTTTCCATAAATCAATCTATATGGAGACATACCCAATGGAGACTTATACGTCGTACGATAAGCCCATAGAACTGAGTCAGGCATCTGTGAACAATTCTTCCTATCCGGAAGTACATGTTTATCAAGAACAATCTTCATCTCCTTATTTGAAATATTGGCCAAGCCATTAATTTATGTCTTGTAAGGAGAAGCAACACGATGCTCGATGCCATTCTCCTTACCTAATTTACTGACCTCTCTATAGATAAAGTGGATTCCCACATCTAAAATTAGAATCTTTGGAATCCCAAACTGTAGAATAATGTTTTCCTTGAGAAAGTGATAAACTGTATGACTATCAAAGACTCAGCTTGGGATGGCCTCCATCGAACGACTAACATAATCCATGACAAGCATGATGCATTAAAATCCCTGACTGATAGGGAATGGGCTAATGAAGTCAATGTCACGAGTATTAAAAACATCTAAAATATTAATGAACTTTAGGGGTACTGTATTTTTGGAACCAATGGTTCCTCCCATTCTCTCACATTCAGTATAATACTTCACATAATCCATAGCATCCTGAAACAGAGTTGTCCACTATAGGTCACATTATAGAACCTTTGTTATCGAGCGCTTCCCTGAATGATACCCACCAACCTATAAACCATGACAATGCTCAAGCATACAGATGTATTACTCGAGGAATGCACCTCCACCAGATACAATCCAGAACCTCACGAAATAGGTGTGGATCCTCTCACTATTAGAAATGAATCTCTGACAAAAATCTATCTACCTTCAGAATGGGCTAATCTTGTAGAACATTCTTGGAGACAAGATAGTTCACAATATCAGTATACCATGGGAGTAAGGCAATAGACAAGATCACCTCATTTGGAAAAGTCTATGTAATAGGAAGCGGTAGCAGCTCAGGGAATGCGATATTTGTGATCCGAGAAGGTTGATATGCCACAACATTTTTTACTCCAGTTTTATCTCGAATCTATAAATAGAACTCATGGAGAAGAAGGATCAATTTAATAAAGCATGGTTTGTCATATTTCTTATCTTGTAAATACTATATGGTAGTAAGATCCATTTAAACAATCACTTTGGAACCCTGTAGATGCGATCTGAATTTCTCTAAAGAAAACAACATTGCTAGCATTGCCTTCTATGTAACAATGCAGTTTCTTTATGCCTGATCAAGAGTCTTACTAGAGAAGTTTATAGAAAATGGTACTTTATCCCTTCTCAGCGCTAAAACAATTCCAACTACAAAATCTGAGGTGCCCAACATGATATCAAAAGGAAGAGACCAATCAAGTGGATGTAGGACATGATCACTAGTAACCAATTCATTCATCTGATAGAATGTAAGGAGGACATTCTTATAAAAAATAATCTCTGCAATCTTGCTGAAGTCATTTATTAATCACCTATAGAATACAATGTGTCCAAGAAATGACCTCAAGTACTTCAAATTCGTTGGTGGCTCTTGCTTGGATATCACATTAATCTTAGTTGGGTCAATCGACATACCATGTTTTGAGATTATGTAACCCAATAACATCCCCTTAGTCACCATAAAGTGACTCTTCCCCCACAAGACCACTATGTTTACCTCACAACAATGCTGAAATAGTCGGTCTGAATAAGTAAGACATGAGTCAAAACTATACTCGTAGACCGAGAAACTTTCCATGAAAACCTCTAGAAAACTACCAATCAAGTCAGCAATAGTGGCCAACATACACCTCTAGAATGTAGAGGGATCATTACACAATTTAAAGGGCATTCATTTAAAGGCATAGGTGCCAAACAGACAAGTAAAAGTAATCTTCTCCTGATCTTCTAGAGCGATTGCAATTTGTTTATACCTTGAGTATCCGTCAAAGAAATAGAAGAACACTTTCCTTGCTAGTCTCTCAACAATCTGATCA
Organism: Ottelia alismoides; assembly: GCA_037367405.1. NCBI lineage: Eukaryota > Viridiplantae > Streptophyta > Magnoliopsida > Alismatales > Hydrocharitaceae > Ottelia > Ottelia alismoides. Next base: position 198,883 of record JAZKJV010008192.1, read on the forward strand.
ATAAAGGTCAGTAGAAAGTGATCTTTCCTGGTCGTTTAGTTCAGGCATCGACAATCTACAAAGACATGTCAGAAGTGGGTACTCGGATCAGAATCTCCTCACCATGTCAAAAGTTACAATTTGTAATCCTGGATTTCTTTAAGACTACATGTAACAAACTGACCCACTTGGAATCCGAAATGGGATAAATAAATCCAACGTCACACCACTTTCTGATCTCTTTCATGACAACATCCTAAAATTAGGATTCAGACTATGTTGAAACTCATAGGTCATCCTGTTGTCATCCTCTAAGTAGATATGATACGAGCACAATGCTGTATTGATCCAACATAGATCCGAAATATTCTAGCCTATGGCCTTGTGATTTCTATCAAGAACCTATAGCAAGCGAGATTCTTGATCATCTGCCAACTACGAACTGATGATGATGGGAAACTTTTGGTGTGCTCCCGCATTGAAGGCATATTGTAGTATGGATAGTAAAACTTTGAGCTTATGCAGGGTCTGAATCTTCTCTACAACAACCTCAAAAAGTGCATTGGTAAAAGCTAAATGGTCTGCCATCTATGAAGTGTCCACTGTGGCTATAATAGGCTCAACATGTAATGTCTGAAATAAATCTGCAATGAACTCTTTCCGCTTGGAATGGGATCACTCATCATAACCCAAAAATTCCATCAATATATAACTTAAGGTCATCAAAAATGGAGCAAATGTCTATTGTGCATTCCATGCCTTCCTTTCTGGAAATGAATTCTTGGGTATCAATGTAATCCATGAATAAATATGTATCTCTTATCTCAACTAGAAAATCATGGTTCTCTAAATATAATGTAACATGATCTCTCTCTCTTCTGATGCTGGCAGTGATTGCTTTGGATCTGGTGTCGTCTCTATCTTAGCATTTTACTTGTGGGAGTGAAAGAGTTATCCCTCCAATACGATAATCAACTTCCGCTTCAATCATTCGAAGGAATGACCAACCAAGTATTATTGGGGTATGGTCTAATGGTGTTGAGGTGTCCATGTCCAGGAAAATGAAGTCCACGGGGACTTGCATTGTTACGATATCAATGCCCCTTGGACTCTTATTCAATCTATCAACAAACTAAAGGATCGTCATGGTGGATCTAAGAGGCCCCAAACCAAACTCTTTGAGTATTGAGGTAAGCATAAGATTGATGCATGATCTGCTATTGACTAGAGTCTGATCAATATCATTATGAAAAATGCAAATGCAAATGCAAGAAATACACACTTTGTTAAAGAAAAGAAAAGAATTTTCTACTTTATATTTTTATGAGATTGTTAAAGAACTTTTGCAATTTTTTATGGAATTTATCTTTTTCCTTTTTTATAAGTTTCTAATAGAGTTAGAAAATTAGACATAATAACCATAATTTACAAGTATTTCAAACAAATTTTCACAAAATTTTATATAAAGGAATATACAAGAATTGTACAAGTTTAATTCTATATTTTTATTACAAAAAGAATTTTATTTACAAGTTTTATGTACAAATTTTCCAAAGGATTTTATCTACAAAAGGATTTTACAAAAATATAAAAACTTTTAAATAAATTTTTTGTACAAAGAATTTTATTAAAGAAGAGATTTTATTCACATATTTTACAAGTAATTACAAGGTATACTTACAAGAATTTTTACAACAAGTTATACACATTTTTATAACAAATAATTTTACACAATGTGAGAAAATAATTTTTACGAACTAGTTTACAAAAGATTTTACAAATAATTTACAAAACCATTACAAAATATTTTATAAAAATAATTAACAGAACAATTTAAAAAAATGCTAAAATTTTACGAACCCTTTTTTACAACCCTTTTATTTAAAATATTCTGCAAAAATATTACTCAATAATAATTTTATACATCAAATAATTTTACAAACATTTTATAAAAAAATAATTATACAAACATTTTGCAAAAAAGTATGCAAAAATAAATTTACAAATATTTTACAAAGAGTTTACAAGACTATTTTATAGAAATATTTACAAATTATTTTAACAAAAGATATTTTACAAACTTTTTACAAAACTTTTTTATACCAGTTTTATTAGCCAAATAATTAGACAAACAAAAGTATGAGTTATGGCTAAAGTATACAAACGATATATATGCCACCCCTATACTTAGCTCGAACTATGTCCTCATAGTGACTAAAAAGCGACAAAGGAAGATATAACTCATGCTTAGTATAGAAAAAAAATACTACAATGACTCAGAGAATCACGAATAAAATGAACAAAAGTCTGTGATCCTCCCATACTTAGGATCAAATAATTCTAAGTAAAGAAGACAAACAAACATGTAAAAATGAGGAAAAGAATGTACGAATTCAATGACTCGACTTATCCCCCCATATACTTAGGTTAGAAGATCCAAAGTATAGAAAACAATATCAACAATTGAGGAACAAGCGAGATAACAAAAAAAATGAAAAATTAAGAAGAATGAAATGAACGGCATCACTCCCCCGATACTTAGTGTAAATGATCCCTATGTATAATCTAGAACAATAGTGATGAAATAGAAAGAAAATGTAACAACTCAAGTCAATCACCTCCCCTATACTTAGGATAGAGTACATCCTAAGTATAACATACACACAACGAAAAGAGGTGAATGATAAAAATGGAAGAAAGAAAGAATAAAACGAAAGGAATATGTACAAGACAAATCAACTCATGTATCAGATGCAGAACAAGTCAAAGAATCATCATCTCATACCACATGAATGGAATCAACTACGAATAGGAATGTATATTGATCTAGATATGGCTTCAGCGAAATTCCGTTCACCATAAATAGTTATGCATCATATGACAACCCAGAAATGACAATACTACCATTGTCACACACTGCTCTCTTTATAAATGATCTAAACTATTTTCTTTTGTGTTTTCCTAGAAATAACTTCTATTTCGCATCAAACAACCACACCTTTTGTTTAGGCACAAAATCTTTCTCCTAACATGTCTATCATGCCATATCTTCACTTTCTCCTTATACATCAGGCTGTTGTCATAAGAAAAATCTTCGAATTTCAGCATTCTGTTCTGATCCACTTTCCTACTCTTTGTTGCCCTCTAATAGTTGAAATTGCAAACACGGATTGCCCATAAATATTTATGTATTAACTCGATTAGAAAGTGGAATGTCTTTACATAAAACAATCTATATGGATACATACCAAATGGACACTTATACGTCGTACGATAAGCCCATAGAACCAAGTCAAGCATCTGCAAACAATTATTCCTATCAGAAAGTACAAGTTTCTCGAGAATAATCTTCATCTCCTAATTTGAAATCTCAGCCAAGCCAATAGTTTATGGCTGGTAAGGAGAAGCGATACGATGCTCGATGCCATTCTCCTTAATTAATTTTCCGACTTCTCTTTTGATAAAGTGGCTTCCCACATCTGAAACATTAAGTTTGGGAATCCCAAACTGTACAATATTAATTTTTTGAGAAAGTGACAAATTGTATGACTATCAACGATCCGGGTTGGGATAGCCTCCACCCATAAACTAACATAATCCTCGACAAGCAGAATGCACTGAAATCCATGACTGATACGGAATGAGCCCATGAAGTCAATACCTTAAGCATCTAGAGCATCTGAAATCTGAATAAGCTTTAGGGGCATTTCTATGGAATCAATGGTTCCTCCATTATCTGCAAATCAGTATAACACCTCACATAATCCATACATCCTTAAATAGAGCTGTCCATTGCAGGACACATCATAGAACCTTTGTTCATGTGTGGTTCCCCGAATGATGCTCACCAGCCTCTAAACTATGACAATGCTCAAGCGCACTGGTGTATTCCTCTTGAGGAATGCACCTCCACTAAATACAAATCCACACCCTCACGAAATAGGTATATATACTCCCACCAGTGGAAATGAATCTCTGACAAAAATCTGTCTACCTTTAGCTTGGGCCAATCTTGTGGAACTTTCTTAGAGACAAGATAGTTCACAATATCAGTATACCATGGGAGTAAGGCAACAAACAAGATCACCTCATATGGAAAAGTCTCTGTAATAAGAAGTAGTAGCAACTAAGGGAATGTTGCATTTGTGATCCGAGAAAGGTGATCTACCTCAACATTATTTACTCAAGGTTTATATTGAATCTACAAATCAGCTCCTGAAGTAGAAGGATCCATCTGATATAGCATGGTTTGGCATCATTCTTAGCTTGTAAATATTGTATGGCAGTAAGATCCAGGTAAACATTCACTCTGGAACCAAGTAGGTACGATCTCAATTCTCTAAAGCAAACAAAACTTCTAGCATCTCCTTCTCTGTAACAGTGTAGTTCCTTTGTGCCTCATCTAAAGTACTACTAGCATAACATAAAGCAAACGGTACTCTATCCCTTACATGCGCTAAAACAACTCCAACTGCAAAATCTGAGGCGCACGTCATGATCTCAAAAGGAAGAAAGCAATCATGTGACAGTAGGATAGGAGCACTAGTTACCAATTCTTTCATATGATGGAATGTAAGGAGAATTTCTCATAAACAATAAACTCACTCTCCTTGCATAGAAGATCAGTCATTGGTCTTGCAATCTTGCTAAAGTCCTTTTTTAATCAAATATAGAAGCCAATGTGACAAGGAAATGACCTCAACTACTTTTTATTCGTTGGTGGCTCTAGCTTGGAGATCACATAAATCTCAGTTGGGTAAACCTCCCATGTTTTGAGATGATGTATCCCAATACCATCCCATCAGTCACCATAAAATGACTCTTCTCCCAAAAGAGCACTTAGTTTACCACACAACAATGCTGAAATAATCAGTCTAAATAAGTAAGACATGAGTCAAAACTATCCCCATAGAACGAGAAACTGTCCATGAAGACCTCTAAAATACCAACCAAGTCAGCAAAGAGCGTTACACAATCCAAATGGCATTAATCTAAAGGCGTAGGTGCCAAACGAACAAGTAAAAGTAGTCTTCTCCCGATCTTCTAGAGCAATTGCAACCTGGTTATACCTTGAGTATTGGTGTACGTGGGATCGATTCGGGTTAAGTAAGAAATTTACGTGTCATTACGGCCCAAATCAATCCAATGAACAATCGAGAAAATCAAACCACTAAGATATGAAACAATCAATGTATGCGGCTTCGCTATTTTATTTACCTGTTATAGCAACCATGGTCGAACACAAGGAGACAATTAAAATCAAAGTAGTCAGATTTCATGAATAAAAATTTTTTTAGTGGTTTTTTAATTTTCAAAATAAGGACAATAAGCACAAGGAATAAAAGTCTCACACATATTTTTCTTGTATTTTTCTGCCATGTCAAAACACTCAGAAAAATATGATAAAGATATTTTTGGTTTTTTATATGTTTTATATTATTTTTGATAATTTTTATTGACTTCTAAAATGTTTTTGTGATTTTCTAAAAATCAAACATTGACAAAAATAACAAACAATGCATAACCAAGAGTAATTTGCAAATTAAAATTAATTAAAGTGCCCAAAACTCCTAGATGGTATTTTTATGATAAAATAGAAGTAAATATATACAAACAGAGACTGAAAGTGCTATTTTTGAATTTTTTTCTATATTTTTATATAATTTTTATAATTTTTTGTGTGTTTTGTAATTATTATGGTTTTTATAACGAGTTATCAAATAAAATTGATATTTGAGATAAAAGACAACAAAAGACAACTACCCTAAATTTATGTATTTTTTAGATGATTTTTCAAATTTTTACGATTTTTCAAAGTAAAACACGATGCATTTTACGTATTTTTGAATTTTTAATAATATAAGGTGCATGCAAATCAACAAACGAAAATTACTAAAAATAATACATGCAATCAGAGACTGCAAGTAATTTTGAGATAAATTATGGAATTGATTTAATAACTATTACATTAAATAAAAGGCATGTAATTAAAAACAATTTACAGGGACCTTTTTGCAAATAAAAAAGTTATAGGGCTTAGCAAATAACACATTAATAAAGCTCAGGGGAGATTATGCAATTAATCCACTCAATTTGTGTGCAACACGTGATTTAGGTAGGTTGTGGTATAAATGCAAATATCAGAACATAAACTTCAATCAATAACCAGCAAAAAGATCGAGGTACTAAATGCAAATAACCCAATATAACCGTGCATACGCACGTGACTCAGACCCGACTATACTAAAGTGTAAACACAGAAATTAGTGGGCCAAAATGCTAATATTCTTAAATACACATTTTATTTACTGAACTAAAGCGAAATAAAATAACATGCATAGGTCACAAGGAAATATACCCAGATGGCACGTGAGGTGCACATGGAGGCTCTAACGGCTCTGATGGATTTCTGCAAAGGGATATGATGGTTCAGAGTTTGTCGGTGATGTGCGGTAAGATCTGTTGCGTGAGACCTGATTTTACGCCATGCAAAGATGATTGTCAGGTGGCTCAGATAGGGAGCCCTGATCTGATCCAAGCATTAGGATGAGACACGAAAGAAGGGCTCGGAACAAATCTGGAGTGGTTACCCTAGATCGAGCAGCTGTAGAAGTGGCTGGAAGAACAGGTGCCTGGCGAACTTCACCCAAGCATGGAGGGTGAGCCATAGATCCGATGAAGACACTCAGGGGTCCAGCATAGTCATGGAAGCACTCCACATAGAGTGCCCAGCTCAGATGGAAAGATGATCGGTCGGATGAGCAAGACAGTGGTACTCCACCTGGAACTGCTCCGTCTGAGCAATTGGGGCTCGAAATGGTCCTCCTTGCGCATCTTGAACCTGCAGGTATACTCCCAGCTCGATGACCAAGCTTCGAACACGGTTTATTTTGGCTGAAATGAAAGGAAGTGGAAGGGGGATGCTAAAGGGCCTCTGGTGAAAGTGGGGGAAGAGGTCGTTACTAATCTTGCTCCGGTGAGCAAGATCCAGGGTAATCAAGATGCGTAGGGAGATGGATGGTGAGCGAAGGTGTCGATTGGATCAGGTAGGTGAGTAGAATGGGGCTCCAGACCTGACGATAAGAGCTGGTGAAGTGCATCGACAAAGATGACAGAATCAAAGTGAAAAATGGGAAATGCAAGGGATGTAAGTGATAGCTAAACGTGATGAAAGACTCAAAAGCCTCAGGAGATGTGAACGGACGGGTTTTGTCCTCAACTGCACTACAACGGACCAGGGAGGCTAGACACGACGGATCACCAGCCACGTTAGGGAGCTTCAGCCAAGAAGCCACCAAACATTTCTCCAAAAGCTTCTCTGAGCTATTGTCACTCTACTGGAGGTGGCTAGGGAAGAAGAGAGAGGCGAGGCACAAGCTACTATGCTCGGGAGGTGGAAGAGACATTTTATAGACGTGCCTAGGGTTCCAGAAAGATTGAAGTGGTGCTCGAAACCCTAGGGCGATCCGGCTGGCCTAGGGATCAGCGAGGATCATGGATCTTAGGAGCATAATCAGGTGTAAGAATCAAGGTGAATGGAGTTCTAACCCTATCGAGAAAAATAGAGAAGAAGCTCCAGTGAAGCAAGAATCGGGTCGGGTCAGCTGGGGGAGAAGGTTGACCGCAGTCAACAATCCCAATGGACGAATCAGAATTCGAGATTTAGAAAAAAAGGGTTTTATAGATTAATTAAGGGTTTTAAATGAATTGGTATTGTATACATTATACATACATGTGGCCTTTTTAAAATGAATTGTGGATTTTATTTTATATTTTCTGATTTTTATTTTAATTTTATATTATTATTTGGACTATATAAGTGTTCAAAAATAATATGGTATTATGCAATGTAAAATAAATATGCATGTTTATTTGTACATGTATAAGTGGTATGTACAATAAATAATGTACCATATCTCTCTTTACTTAATTTTTTTTTGTCGATCAGGTCAACGTATGACCTTCTCTTTGGGATTTAGGCCGACCTATATTTATTTTAAATACATCTTTCTATTTCTTTTCTCTTTATTATTTATTTTGGGAAAATAAGTGTTAGTTATGCATTATTAATGGAGACATGTACAATGATAAATTATTGTATTTTACATATAATTACAAGTAGTTCTGCTAAAAGATAAAGCTAAAATAAAAGAATAAAGAATGAGAATCGTAGATTCAACATCCCCATATAATTTACCGTTAGTAGTCCAGTAGCAAAAGCTTATTTGAAAAACAAGTGAAAATAAGAAGAAAAGAAAAAGAACCAAAGTCGACTATTAAACTTATCTTCATTAAATCGGAGTATGAAGCTCAGTTAGACCTTTGGATTATTAGTTTGGCGGAACCTTATTGGGAAATAGGTTTAAAACTCAAGAGCCACCAAGTTCCACTATTCTATGGTCAGGACTCCTTAATAACGAGGTCAGAACAAGTCTACATATGAAAACTCTAATGACTATGAATCTTTCCTTGTACTGTGTAAGTGATATGTAGCTCACCACCTCAGAAATGGCAAATAAACAACCTCCCTTAATAAGGTCTCTAATCTCCCAGTCTAGCAACTCTTTCCTCGAGGAGTTGGGTATTCCCTTCTAAGTTCAAGTACAACCGACTCAAGAAGAGGGGGAAAGAAGAGAATGAATCGTGACCAATGTAGCCACGTATCCCTTGGAGCTTAACCAGTGTAGCTAAGTCTCCGACTGCAAGCTTCCATGACATGAGATGGTGGAATACATAAGCTTTGCTTATTCACTATATACACTCCAACAAGCATTTTATTTTCAATCAAGCCTGCCCCCTTTTTTGAAGTTTTTGAAAACTTTCATTTTTTTGATGTGCATATGTACAACATATCTACATGGTGCAGCATATACATAAGTAGTTTTTCTTCTTAAACCATTAGACTATCCCTCTTTTGAAGCATTATTGCAACCCATCCAAACCTGTGGATGCTAGAGTTGAGGGTTCTGTCCACTTTTACGAGGAAGAATCGAGTTACCACCCTTCCACTGAGTCTGCTCCGACCCTAGATGAAGGAGCAATGGAGAAGGCCCTTCTTAGAAATCAAAAATTACTTGACAATTACCAAAAGAGAAAGATTCCTCGATTCAAAGGTGTAGAGACAACTGCTGAGGTTGAATTATGGCTTGATGACTTTAGAAGGATGTTGTGACACCTCGACGCACTTTGTTGATTACTCCTTAGCTGATTATGCATGATGATGGTGGATAGCAATTTCCAAGAAATTAGCAGATCATGTTCCATGGGATATCTTTGAAGAGAGGTTCCGATCTCACTTCTGTCCCTCCCATTGGGAAGCATTATATAGGAGAGAGTTGGCTTCTTTAAACCAGGGTTCTAAGATCGTGCAAGATTATCATATCCACTTTACCGAGATACTATGTTACTTCCCAGTTCTAAAAGCTTCACCACAAGAGTGTCTAACCAAATTTGTTAGCAGTCTTCAGGGAGATCTGAGAGAAAAGTTTGCGGGTTTTAGAGCTACAACCATAGATGAAGCAATGGACATCAACTCTCGTATTGAGATGGAGAGGGATGAAAACTGCCAAAGAAGAAGTTTCCACTTTAATGGTCGACCATCCAAACGAAAGGCAGATTATAACCGAAGAGATCATCGCTATCATCCAGCTGGTTCCAGTATAAGCTCGCCATAGACCTTGGGCCAGGAATTATAAGGAAGAGGGGGTTTCTCTAGACCTCCACTATACCCTCGTAACTCAGCACCAGGAACTAATACCTCTGTAGATGGGTCTTCAGCTCAGATAGGAATACGTGCATGTTATCACTGTCGTCTTCTGAGGATGGTATCATTGTGCTGGACGGGACTGTACAAAGTGTGGTGTAGGGACGAAACTGGTTTCCTGGTGATCTAGGGAAGGTTGGCGTTGCTGACCATTCCATATCCCCGACTGTCTGCCGATGGGGTCATGGTTGTACCACATCCCGTTGATGTCAAACACCTGCGAGGCTCGTCAAAGTCTGACTCCACCGGTGGGGGTGTGTGCTGCAAGTGTATTGCTGCTCCTCAACCCAGCTTCTGTGAGGCCCATGTACCTGCTCCTATACTAGGTGAACTTGATGTACATGTACAGGTGGTGTAGAAGGTGCGGGTAGTCGTATCTTGGCTACCTTCTCAGTTAATTCGTCCACTTGCTTCGGCAATCGTGAAAGCACATTAAGGTCAGTGACCCTCTTATGGATCTGTTCTACCATGGAGAGCTTATCAGCTATTATCCCCATGCTAGGGATTAGGTCATCTGTCAGATCTGCTACAGTCCTCGTAGATGTCTCATTAGATAGGCATGAGGGAGACACCTAATAGGCCACGTTGGCCTGAGATCTGCCTATTTCCGCCATCTGCTCTAGGATCATCCATACGGCATCTTTGTTCTTATTCAGATAGCTACCTCCACATGCTGCACTCACCAACCCCTGTATTTCTGGGGTCATGCCACAGAACAAGGTCTGGACTAAGATCGCCTTGGTAATGTCATGGCAAGGGTATTTTTGTGTCAAGTCATTGAATCTATAACGGGCTTCATGGAATGGAACATGGGGGCCTTGGGAAAAGCTGGCGATCTTTGTGCTCATATGGTTAGTCCTATTAAGTGGGTAGAACTTCTTCAAAAATAAATCTTTGAATTGCCTCCAGGTTGTGCATAATGGGTAGCCTTATCTCCTAAGGCAAACTGGGTAGCCTTCATCCTGATGTAATCTTGTCCAACCCTAGGGTGACTAAGGTTGTTACATACCAGCTCGAAGTCTGTCAGGAAAGCATATGGATCTTCAGTGGCATTTCCATTAAACTTCGGTAGCAGACTAAGGAAATGGGGCTTCAACTCAAATTCCTCTGGAGGTACCTCAGGTACGAGCCAATTATGCATCTCATTCTCAACTGGGTTGTAGGCATCTAACACCGGTCTATCTATTACAATTGCATCAATCACATGTCCCATCTGCCATAAGATATGCATTCAGCTGCTCAGCTCTAGGTAAACAGGCAAGGACATGATGCATAGGATCATCTCTATGTTCCTCTTCATCTAGACTTTTATTAGGCATATTGGTTTCGTGTTCGTCTTCTTCACCTGATGCAACAATGTGGTCTATATTAGAAGAAGATTTAGGAACAAAGATATGCTTGCTGAGGCTAAGGTCTTCCTTGGAGAGTTGAGAGGAGAGGAAAGGAATGGTTTGAGGCTAACCATCCTGAGAGTGGGGGATCCTGAACTCAAGAGGGTCATGAGATAGGGTTGGACCAAGTTGTGCTTGGGCTGATGAAGACGAACTTTGTGAGGGGTTCAATGAGAGATTTGTGAAGCTTGAGTAAACGTCCCCCTAGTCAGTCATATTTGACATTAGAAAGAAGAATCGGGAGCACAAGTGTGTAAAGATAGGATCTGACTCCTACCTAAAGCAAGCAAATGAATCGCAAACCCTGAATTCACACTCAACACAGTGAAGGACCCGAAGCCAGGTCCGATTAATCTGGTTGATTTTAAGTGTGATTTTCAAGAAAGTAGCAAGGATTACATGGCCTATAGGGAAGTCGACTCAAAGGCGGATGCGTCTCCCCTGTTTAACATGTCGCCTAAGATACCAACGTCCTTCCATTCTTCGCTCCTATCACTAGCTAAGAAGTTCAAGGACCTGCCCCTATATACCTATCGAAGTAGATAGAGGCTGAAAAGGCATATAACTTCACCCCGGAGGGTTACTAGCAACTTGTCGCTATGCACTGCTGCTTCACCCCTATCTACCTATCGAAACAGGCGGAGGCTACTTGGCGCTGGTCAGTTGAATTTATAAGAATTCAGCCTGTGATATTTGCTAGGATCAGGGTATGTGGTATGGAAGGCAGGGATTTTGACTCTACCTTAGGGTCTGCACACACACTCTGTACCCTCACTCAGCTTGAAATCAAGGTCGGGGTTATTCTCCCGTAAACAGAATTTCTAATTTTATGTTGATTTTTTTGGTCAATTTGTTTAGCAGTCCTGATTGTAAGTTAAATGACCACTTGATTAGTCCAACACACAAGGCACACCTATCGTCCAGTCCCAATTTCCTTTAATCCTAAGTTGGACACCAAGGGAGAAGGAGTCGAGAAAAGCTGATGCACGATAAAACAATGATGTGTGCCTAGTTCAGAAGACTTACAATGATCCTCGTGATCTACATGCAGGATGCAAAACAGAATTGAAATTTTATCTAAATGATTGAAGTCAACGAAAAAGTCGCTCCTAGACAAGCAAATCTATTAGCGAGTGATGAAGAAGTTAAATTTGGTTAAATTATGTGGTCTAAGTGCATCTTTTAATGGTGAAGTGTGGTCCTAGATATTACGAGCACAAACAGTCCTAAGAAAACTCTAAGAGCTGCGAGTGAAAGTCCTATCCTACGTCAAGCGACCACACAACACACGGAGACTCTTTTTATTATTCACTTACACGCATGAGAACCCAAACGAGAACCATTGTAAATGCAAACTTTTTTTACATGTTCTCTAAAAAACCACTCAGTTCAAATTGATGCAGGTTCTTCGGTTCGCCTGGTGAATTGCCTTCGATGCCTCGTGTTCCTCGCACCAAAAATAAACGATGGTCAGAGGGAGAGTGACACAAAATAAACAAATGCTAGAAATAAATAGAAAAATCTTCACAAGAAAAATAGGGAATCATAATACCCAAGGATGGAAAACCTAAGATCTAAACTTTCTAAAAATTAACCTAAGCTGTGCCTCCCCGGCAACGACACCATTTGAAAAACATGAATTTCACCCATTTAATCTAACTGGATTAACGATTAAATTTAATGTGTTCGTTGAATTCGAGCAACATCGTATTTATCAAAAACTACCATAATTAATATATCAATTAAATATCGAGCGGCAATTTTTATTTTACTTGGGCAAGCCCAAGGTCGAACTCAGGGAGGCATCTTTCTCCTTAGATTAATTTAAAGTCGTTCTAGATGCTAGGTTTTCAGGAGAATATTTTTTATGTTTTTATGCAATTAAAAATGCAATCCAATCTTGGACATATTAGAGGTTTAAAATGTGAATATGATAAAACTAAGTCCAAAAATTCTCAAACTTGGCCAGGATGTCAACTATGATGAAATGAAGCTACCCTATTTTTTTTTGGAATTTTTCGACTCTAACTGAATTACCTACAAATTATATATGAATGCAGGGAGATTTTCACAAAATTAATTTTAATAAATACCATATTAAGTCATTTTCAGAAACTAAAATTATCCTAGATGATTCTATGTGGAATGCTCCAAAAAAATTACTATATCCTAAAAATAATTAATTTTTGACTTATTGAAAATCGATTAGATGAAACATCACTTAATTTATTCAGACCTCGATTTACATGCAAATGATGTGATTTTTTGGCACAAAATCGAACTACTCAAATTCTACCGAGTGTGACTTTTTAGTGAATTTCGGAGCAACAATCGATTTAATAATCAATTAAAGGCAAACAGTGAGCAAAATGTGATATTTTCCACTAAAATAATCATATTAAATAACAGAAGCTCACAAAAATATAACAAGTATTCACAATGATAAAGCCTAAGATGTTCTACAATATGCAATTTTTTGAATGATAAAATGATGTTAAATGGACGTTTAAATAAATATGCAAATACAGGGGTATGGATGCAAAACAGAAAATGAAAATGATTAAAAATAAAAATATGCCGGCTGGACTAAAATGAAATTACCTATACCCGCAAGGATATTCATGCAACTTCTCCGATCATCATGTGCATTGCAAGTGTTTTCCAGCTGGTAGGGACTTAGTCGTAAGCATTTGATTTTATGGGGGCTTGGGCGCAAATTTCCCACCGCCCACGTGCATCTCACGTGAAGGCCTGAGAGGTTGGACCTTTGTGTGATATGCGAGGCTGCTTCAGGTCTGACCTCCACGTTGCGGTCTTCGGAGCTTCGGTCGAATCTGAATCTAAGGTCAAGGGCGAGGCTCGGCATGATGGACTCTAAGCCGCTCGATGAGAATCGAGCGGTGCCTGCACATTTGAGCAGCTGGCGATGCAACGTGGAGGTGGGAGGAGTCGACGTTGCCCAGACGGCCGAAACACGGCCAAGGGTCGTTGGGGCAGAGTCGTCTACAAGGATTGTAGGAAGTAGGCACAATCAGGGCGTTCGAGGTGAGGCCGACACACGGCCGACGGATGTTGGTGAAGCGGGGAGGTCGATAAAGAGCTTGAGCCATCGAGTTATCAAAGACGGAGGAGCCAGAACAGTCGGGGGTGCTCGGGGGAGGATTGGTTGCTCGAAGGGAGAGGGAGGAGATGATGATGAATTGGAATCGAGGCTACGATTGAGTGAACAAAGGGGAGAGATGGAAACAGAGGAATAGAAGAAAACAAGGGAATTAGAGGAGAAAGAAGAAGAAGGGAAAGAGAAGAATAAGAAGCTTTTACCTAGGAGTTCACCTAGAAGTAATGTAAAAAGATCCTTCCTCCGATTGTCGCCTTGCAATGGCCGAGGCGAATGGACACAAAGCTTGTATAGCAAGCTCAGAGCTCGTTGTGGCAGGAGGGTACGTCTCCTGGATCTCTGATGATGCGCGAAATCTACCTCTTTAATAGTAGGTAATTGTAGTATAGGAGGCGGATTTCGATCGTCAAAATACCACAATCTTTGAATGTTGTGGAATATTTTTACTTGGTAAGTTTACCAAGGTCGAACACAGGGAACGGTGATTTTTAGTTGCGTGATCTTAAATCAAATTAAATAATTAATTAATGCTCGATTAATTTCTGAGTTGAGAAAATATACAATGCAAAACAATGATATGCAATTAGATGCAAATAAACAAAGGTAACAATTCAGTACAGGATCTGGGATTTAGATTTTCACGTCGCTTAATATGTTAATCAATATCCTCGAAATTTATCGCAGATCGAAAGAAATTTTGTCCGGAAGTATTTATCAAAATAAATTCAGCAGTAGGCAGAAGGAGAATAATTCTGAGAGACAATCCTGCAATTTACTTGGATAAGACAAATGATTCTATTGATAAATCTTTATTCTCTGATCGAAGCCTCCATAAAGTTATCCTGTAAAAGAATGAGAGATCAATGTCTATCCTTCAAAAGAGCACCCCTGTGTAAATTGATTCATCAATTGATCCACGAAAATGCAGTACAAATATGTCAAATTTTAGCCGGCAAGAGTCAACTGAGATCCTCAAATAATAATTATCAACTAGCCATCTCAGATCTGTTCACAAACTATAATAATTGGTAGAGCATGAAAAGAGCTTCGAAACGACATATTATACGCTAAAATCGGAGTCTGTATGACAAAGATATGATAAAATGAAATTTCAGGGACTAAAATGTAAATAAAATAAAATTTTTCTTGCAAAAAGGTCCCTAGGAGGACTTATCTGTAATTAATAAAAAGTTGAGGGTCTTTTCTGAAATTTTCCCCTGGCGAGGATATTTCTGCAAATTCTCGAAACGCCAGGGGCTTTCTTGCAATTTTCCCACTTGCGCACGTGCCTTGCACGTGCACCCAGGAGGCTCGGTAGCGGGGTTACGGCTCGGGGGTCCCGAGCCTGTGGCTCGGGTGATGAGGCGGAGGTTCGGAGGTCCGGGCCTACGTGGCCGCAGGTGGAGGCTCGGTAATTCCGAGCCTAGGTTCGGGTAGCCCGAGCCTCTAGGCTGGGGCCTAGGCTCGGGTGGCTATCGTGGAGCGCTGGTGACCGTCGGATCAAGGGCCGCCTGCCCGATCCGACGGTATCTGTGCTTTGCGAGGTCGGGGCGGCGCAGCCCGTGGCTAGGGCGGAGCGGCGGTGGGCGCACGGCCGAAGCAGAGCCGCCGCGCGGGCGGTGGGGCAGAGCTTTGCGGCCGAAGCGTGGGGGGCGCAGTCGGCTGGCCCTAGACCGGTCGACACACGACCGGCGAAGGGTGGTCGAGGCTGAGGAGGCGAGCCCGGGGGCGGAGGTGGCGACGTGATGGCCGAGGTCGGGCGACAGGCCCTTGGCCGGTCGACACACGACCGGTCAAGGTGTAGGAGGCGGAGCGGCCCAGCGGAGGAGCGATGAACATCGCTGGCGGAGGTGGCGACGAGGCTGCCCGGCGTAGGATGCGCTAGACCTGCAAGGTTTTGAAGCAGGAGAAAAGAAAGAAAAACTAGGGTACGGGGGACAACGTCGCCTGGGTTCGTGTGGAGATGGAGCTCCGACCTTAGCGAGGTCGGAGATGGAGATGTGCGGTGGTGTCGTCTCTCTCCGATGAAGAAGAGAAGGTACCTGCTGTCCTTGAATGGAGCAGCACCAAGGAGCACAGGTGCGCTCCTTGGATCACGCCTGCCGGAGGGCTTGGTCTTGCCTTGCTGTCACCAAGGTGTTGAGAGATGCTCCAGAGATGGCGGATGCTCGCCAAGGTGGAGGTCGGCGAGTTAAATAGGGGCTGGCGGGGGGAGGGGAGGTAACGGCCGGCAGTGATGGAGGAGGCGCGTAACGGCCGGAGGCGAGGAGGAACGGCGATGGTTATGGAGGAGGGGGGGGTTTGGGTAACGGATGGAGAAGAAGAAGAGGGTCACGTGCACAGCACGTGACCCGGGGGCGGGCTTGGAGAGATAAGGTGGGGGTGCCACATGGCACGCCCAGGGGCTGCCACGTGGCACCCCAAAAAAAATTTCAATTTTTGTAGACAAAGAAAAATATAAAAGAAATAGCAGAAGACCTCGGATCGAAAAATTTCCTTCACAAAAGTTGCTCGTCTCGACGAGATCTACAACTTTCATGAAGGACTCGGGAGCAAAAGAGGTCACCTGTGAGAAGTGGCATTTTTGGTGGCTCTCCATGTGTAAAGAAAACTGACTTTTTGGGTTTTTGTATTTTTTTGGTGATTTTAGAGGGGATAAAAATTATAGAAAAAATACGATAAAATATAAGAAAATTAATTACACACTAATCTAATTTTTTTAGATTTTTAAAGGATAAGAAAATAGGAAAATAAAATAAAGGTAAGAAACACACAACTTTAGTACAGACCAACAACGGACACTTGAACTTGGTCAGTTTCTTTGATCTCAGTTTTGATCTGGATTTGGAATTTTGCATTTATTATTAAAACTTTCATCAAAGGATACAAATGAAATAGAAATAAAATTAAAAGAGTTAATTATGCACATAAAAACTCTGGTCAAAATTGGCAAAAAGTTAAAATGCGCAAAAGAGGCCCAAAACCCAACTTTCACATATGAGCTCCGAATTTTGTGAAATTGGTCTTGTTTTGAAGGTATTTGAAAATGGAATACTTTAAAAGTGAGTAGACCAAAATCGGACACTGTTTGTGGGAGATATGCTCATTTTAGTCCATCAGATGTGAAATTCGACTTTGGGACTATTTGACACTTATTGGGGTTAGCATTTTTTTTTATTTTTTATTTAATGAGGTTAGTAATATCTACACAATGGAGGTGGTTTTGGGTCAATCGGAGTTAGGATGAATTAAATAAAAATAAGAGAAGTTAGCAGCTTTTTGGGCTAATTTACACAAGGGATTTTTAATGCAATTTATGCATGATGAAATGCAGATATTATTTACACAAGTATGAATGCTAATAATGCTCTATTAATGATTAATTGAAAGTGGATGATGGGGGACAGAGCCTAAATGACCAATTTTAGCATGATGAATACAGGATTCATCATACCCCTATACTTAGACCATGCTCGTCCCTGAGCATGAATGAATGAATGAGTAACTTAGTTGAATACATCCCTGACTGTGTATGTGAATTTACAAGGCTCAATTCAGAGAAGACCCTTAATTTGAGTGATCATAAAATTCCGTGCTCAACCAAGCTTTAATCAAAAGGAACCCAACTTCTCCAATTTTCAGACTCTCTTTTTGTACATATAGTATAAGGATATGATTCTTACTGTACTGCATTCATGAGAGTCAAATCGAGACATCACCCAAAGTTCCAATCCAAGAGACTCTCCTCTAGACCTGACCCTCAACCCTAGGGAATAAGTATATTCTTGCTTCAGTCAACCGTCTCATTAGTCTGTCAGACTTGAAAGTGTAGATGGACGGCCAGTTGATGGAGGGCATAGGATTGTGTCTGATTTTCTTTCCCTTTCATTGGAACAAGGTGCCTCTCGAGTACCTTATTACTCAACACAAATATATTTTTATTTTGTTGATCAATGTGTCCGTCAAGAGAATTTGGAGTCGTCTGCACTTGTTTTTCTAGGAGTACACCGGGGTGTGTCTCTTTTGAGAATCTAAGATACCTTCGACACCCAGACTTGTATCGCTTACGATGCAGAGCCCTTTTATGGTGTCAGCCCGACTCCTTGGTCCTAATTAGTGTTTGGTCCAAGTGGACACTTTGAAAATGTTTGGGAGTGCTCGCCATTGGTGGAAGCTCATTTAGAATTTGACTTTGGATGATAGAGCTTTTCTTGACATTTCTTTTTCTTTTCTTTTGTTGGCTAGCTCCACTGCTTTTACCAAAAGTTGGCGCACATTGATCAACAATTTTCCTTAAGTTTCAACACACCCTGGCACTTAGGTCAATATCAAAAGATAGCATATGAACTTGTTCATATACTGGCTAGGTTTTTGCTGACACTCAGGTTTTCTGAAGCCCTCATTAACTTTATCCCATCCTCGAATATCATCAGATCGGATCTAAACTCAAATCTCTAGTCCTAGTTCCTCAAGTGATATCTCAACTCATCTCATCAATCATGCAGTTGTGGGATTGATTGTACTGATCATATTCTTTTTGAATGGTAGAGATGAAGAGTGCAATGTAGCGCTCAAATCTTTCAGACTAGGGAAGTGTGGATTATTAAGTTCTAAAAACCCTAATGACTAAGGCAGGCTAACTTAGAATCTCAAGATTTCAGAAATCAAGTGTCCTCAAAAATCCTTAAGCCTTGAGTGATAGTGAATGTTTCAGGAATATATCTACCAAGGAATGCATGAAATGCTTGATGAAATGCAAGACCATGAGTTTTTTTTATGCAAAAAGGATTTTTTTTTTGCAAAAAGTATTATACACACTACTTGTACCCATCCCCGGAGTTAGATAAAAACGATTAAAGTACGAGCTATGGATAAAGTAGATAAGATATATACAAATACACCCCCCTATACTTAGCGTGTGCTATGTCCCCATGGCACAAAGTGAAATGTTGACATAGCTCGTACTAAATATAGAGAGATTTAAAAACAAAAGAAGAGAAGTGATGTATAAACAATGGTAGCGGTCCCCCTATACTTAGGCTCAGGTCAGCCTAAGTATAATCGGATAATTACAGATGGGGAACTGAGCAGAATTTCGGATGTAGGTTCCGGAGAGGTGTGCTATCTGGGCAGATCAAATTTTTCGTCAAAATTTATGCACTGAGTGAAGGAGATCTGTTCAACTTGTACTAATTGCTCATTGGATTCGACAAAATATTTCAGCAGCTGACCGTTGACCATAGATGTTTGCGCGCTATCTGCGGTCTCTGAGATCTCAACACTCCCATTATTGTGTACCTCTCTTACAATGAAGGGTCCCGTCCATTTCGATTTCAATTTCCCTTGGAAAATTTTCAACTTTGCATTAAATAGCCAAACTTTCTGCCCAGGGACAAAGATCTTTGTTCGAATGTTCTTGTCATGCCATCTCTTTACCTTGTCCTTGTAAATGGTGCTATTTTCATATGCATGATTTCTAATTTCAGACAGTTCATTCAAATTCATGTCTCGCTTCTTCTTTCCTTGGTGACAGTTCCAATTAATCTTTTTGATTACCCATTCTGATTTATGCACGAGTTCTGCGGGCAAATGGCATGGTTTTCCATATACCATTCTAAACGGGGAGGTGCCCAATGGGGTCTTATAAGCCGTTCGGTAAGCCCATAAAACTTGGTCCAGGAGTTGGGACCAGTTCTTCCTATCAGGGCGAACGAGCATCTGTAAAATTCCTTTAACCTCCATGTTTGACACCTTGGCCATGCCATTGGATTGTGGGTGGTAAGGAGTAGCGACACGGTGCTCGATGCCGTATTCCTTAGTCAACTTCTTCACCTCCCGGTTGACAAAGTGGCTTCCCCCATCAGATATTAAAACTTTTGGAATTCTAAACCTCGAAATAATATGATCTTTCAAAAACTTGCAAACAGTTTTGCTATCTGCAGCTCGAGTAGGGATAGCCTCCACCCATCTAGATAAATAATCTACCGCGAGAAGAATATATTCAAATCCTTGACTATTGGGGAATGGGCCCATAAAGTCAATGCCCCATGCATCGAATACGTCACAGATGATCACTGGTTGCATAGGCATGGCATCTTTGGAACCAATGGTTCCTCCCATTCTCTGACAGACGGGGCACGACCTCACAAAATTGTAAGCATCCTTAAACAAGGTCGGCCAGTAAAATCCGCATTGCAATATCTTCTCAGCGGTCCTCTTCCCAGAGTGATGTCCTCCCGCCTCCAAGGTGTGGCATAAATTGAGGATACTTTGATATTCCTCTTGAGGAATACATCTTCTCCATATGCAATCTGGTCCTTCAAAGAAAAGGAAAGGATCTTCCCAATGATAGTGTCTCGCTTCAGATATGAGTCGATCGATTTTGTTTCTGGGCCAACCTTGAGGAACTTCATTGGTGACGAGATAATTCACTGTGTCTGCATACCAAGGGAGTGAGTCAATAGTAGAGATTGACTCGTCTGAGAAGGTTTCATGGATGGATTCAGATTCCGGAATTTTGTTATGTTCAATCCGTGATAAATGATCAGTCACGACATTCTTCACGCCAGGTTTGTCCTTAATGTCCAAATCAAATTCTTGAAGTAGTAGAATCCATCTCAGAAGTCGTGCTTTTACGTCCTTTTTGGCCATTAAATAGCGAATGGCAGAATGGTCTGTGTAAACTATCACCTTAGATCCTAGAAGTATTGATCGAAATTTTTCCAAGGCAAAAACCACAGCAAGCATTTCTTTTTCGGTCACAGTGTAATTTTTCTGAGCAGGGTCTAAAACTTTGCTTGCGTAGTGAATAGCATACGGGATTCCATCTTTTCGTTGTCCTAAAACAGCCCCTACAGCGAAATCAGATGCGTCTGTCATGATCTCGAAGGGAAGAGACCAGTCGGGAGCTTGTAGGACGGGTGTCTCAATGATTCTTTTCTTGAGTAATTCGAAGGCTTCTAGACACTTATGATCTACCAGGAATTCGGTGTCTTTCCCAAGAAGGTCTGTTAACTGTCGGGTAATTTTTGAAAAGTCTTTGATAAATCTCCTGTAAAATCCGACATGCCCTGTAAAAGACCGTACTTGTTTCACATTTGTGGGTGGCTCAAGCTTTTTAATCACATCTACTTTGGCAGGGTCAACCTCCATTCCCTTCTTGGAGATGACATGCCCCAGTACAATGCCCTCTTTCACCATGAAATGGCTTTTCTCCCAAGAGAGCACCAGATTCACTTCCCTGCACTTTTGGAGGACTCGATCCAGGTGCGCTAGACAATCATCGAATGAATCACCATGGACCGAGAAGTCGTCCATGAAGACTTCCAGGAAATCCCCAACCATGTCGGCAAAAATTGCAATCATGCATCGTTGAAAGGTGTCGGGGGCATTGCAAAGATCAAAAGGCATTTGCTTGAATGCGTATGTGCCGAAGGGACATGTGAAAGTAGTCTTTTCCTGGTCCTCGGGGGCGATGGCTACCTGATTGTAGCCCGAGTACCCGTCTAAGAAACAGAAGTATTCTCTCCCTGCCAATCTCTCCAGGATTTGATCAATAAAAGGCAGCGGAAAGTGATCCTTCTTCGTTGCGGCATTCAGGCGCCTGTAATCCACACAGACACGCCACGACGTAGGTACCCGTGTCGTAATCTCTTCTCCCTCCTCATTGGTGATAATCTGGAGTCCTGACTTTTTCGGGACTACATGCAAAGGTGACACCCATTTGGAGTCGGAGATGGGATATATGAACCCAGCTTTACACCATTTTTCGATCTCAGTCTTAACCACTTCCCGTAAGTTTAGATTCAATCTACGTTGGCATTCACGGGAGGGTTTAGCATTATCTTCCAAGTAAATATGGTGTGAGCCTGGGTTAATCCCTGGAAGATCCGACAATCTCCAGCCTATAGCCTTGCGGTTTTTCTCCAAAACATTAAGCAGGCGGATCTCCTGCTCTTCGGTCAGTTGTGAGCTGATAATGACCGGAAATTGTCCTTTTTGTCCTGCAAGGAAGGCATACTTAAGTGTCGGGGGCAATGGTTTGAGTTCAGGTAAGTCAATGATATTTCTCGAATCTAGTTCTGTCTGTGATGTTTGTTTTTGTGATGTGGATACTTGTAGTGTATCAATGTTGACCACCATCATGGTTGTATCATGGATCGGATCGCTAATGATGGAATGAGGTGTGGCAGTCGTCGCGTCCGATCTGTGTACCTTACTCAGGGATTGTCCATAAGGAGAATAGACTGACAGGTCTAGAGTGGCCTCTGAGTCTCCAAGAGTATAGGTAGATGCATGGATGAGCTGGCATACTAAATCATCAACAATTTCCTCACCAGATGAGGTTGATTCTATAATAGCGGCTGGGTTTTGTCTCCAGGACACAATTGTTGGTTCTGTAGTTTCAGTCTCAGTTTCTGATTTTTCAGACTCGGTGCTCGACTCAGTGTCAGGTCTTTGGAACCTAGTTTGCTGCATTTTAAGTTCAACTTTTCCGAACTGGATTCTCCCGGATGTATAATCAAATATAGCTCCTGCGGTCCTAAGGAAGGGTCGCCCTAGTATCATCTGGGAATCTTTCCAATTTCTAGGGACATCAATGTCAAGAATTGTAAAATCCACTGGGTAGTTTTGTCCCTCTATGTTGATGACAATGTTTCGAATCTCGCCCCTAGGTCGCTTAGTTGATGTGTCTGCGAATTGAAGTACAGCTGCAGATTGTTAAAGAGGACCTAGATTTAGATGCTCATATAGGGTTGTGGGCATGAGATTGATGGATGATCCATTGTCTAACAATGTTCTCGCAAACTTGATTTCCTTGATGTAGCTAGTGACAAAGTGAGCACCCATGTCTCTCTTCTTTCTTGGCAGCTCATTTTTTATAAGACGAGATGTGGCTACTGAGAGAATGTGTTTCTTTGTTCGGCTAGGAGTTTGTTTGCTGGCCCTAGTTGGTGTGCATCTCACCTTCAGGTATTTTCAAAAAGCCGAGTCTCTTTCTATCATCTCGTCTAGGGACAGAGTGACCTTAATATTTTCCTTACATATGCGGGCCATCTCTTCATCATTTTTTTGGTTTTTTATGTTTTTCTTCTTCCCTGCCATAAGAGCATGGGGGAAAGGAATAGATTTGTTGTGATCAACATCATCACTTTTATTGAATGAAAAATTTCGTACAGGACTCTGACTCGGACTAAAAACAGGGAGATTTGAGGTTAGAGGATGGTGTCTTGGTGGCATTTCTTTGTCTGACTCAGACTCAGACTCTCCATTATATCCGGGTGGTGTGGGTGGGACTTGTTCTTTCTCCTCCTGTCTTGCTTTGTCAATTCCCCCAGGGTTGTGTGAATTGGTGGACACTGGGGCTATGTCTTCGTGTTCCTTTGCTCGATCAGGCATGGTTACGGTCCTTCCGCTCCTAAGAGAGATATGATAAGAGTCATTATTTGAGGAGGGCTTAAGCTCAGGTATGGAATAGTCAGAGATTAATACCTGATTGTGTCCAAGGCTATTTGGGTTAGCCTGGACTTGAGCTGGAATCACGGTCTGGGGTGCTCTCACCTCATCTCTCCAACGAGAGAGTCGATTTATGTCGACTCTCATGTCATGAAGCTCATCCAGCACTCGCTGGAGTTCTGGAGAGATAGTAGAAGAGGAGGAGGACCCTTGGCCCTGCCTGGCCTGAGGTCGCTGATATTGCCCTTGTTGGCTTTGGCGTTGGTTTCGCTGTGGCTGAGGTTGCGGGTTCTGATAACCCGTGCGATAATGCTGCCTCTGCTGTAGTTGAGGCTGGTAGGTTGGCTGGGCTTGCGGTGGATGAGGGTTTGGAGTAGAGTTTTGGCCTGAGCGATTGACTGGTTCCAAATTGTACCAGACTCCGTTTATCTCCATGACTTGTGGAGGTTCCTCAAAATCAGTCTGAGCGGAGGTTTCATCAGTTTGAGAGGACAAGACTTGGTCTCCACCCCAATGGCTATGTTGCCCTACCCCTTGACCTTGAATGTAGTGAATTTGGTGTATGGGTGCGGGGGGTGCAATCTTTGATACCCTGTCAGCCAATTCCTCCATTTGTTTAGGCAATTTGGCTAATTTCTCCATATCAGATGATTTATGGATCTCATCCACCTTTTTATAAATCTGCTCAACCATAGTTAGCTTATCATCTATTATTCCCATGTCAGCATTGTGATCGGTCGCCAGATTATTCACCATTTTTTTGGAGCCGGCTATGTAAGCCCGACTGGTGGTTTGTGCACGACTAGATTCAGCAAGTCTCTCAAACACCCTGTAGACTGTGTCCTCGTGGCGCCCCATGTAGCTTCCTCCGCAGGATGCACTAACCAACCCTTGAGTCTCAGGGTTCAGCCCGCTCACAAGACTTTGGACCAGCATCATTTTTCTTTTCCCGTGTCCTGGGCATTTCTGTACCAAGTCTGTGAATCTTTCCTAGGTTTCATGAAATGGTTCATTCGGGTGTTGGGTGAAACTTGTGAGCTTTATCCTCATTTGATTAATTCTACTAACTGGGTAGAATTTCTTTAAGAACAGAATCTTGAATGTGGCCCATGTCGTGACTATTTCCCCTAGATTTTTTAGCCAGTAAGACGCCTTATCAGTCAAGGCGAAGGGGACAGCTCTCAACCTTATGTAGTCCTGGCTAACCTTAGGGTGGCAGAGGTTAGCACAGACTAACTCGAAGTCGCAGAGGAAGATATATGATTCTTCATGGTTATTTCCTCCGAACTTTGGCAATAGTGCAAGGAAATGCGGTTTGTGTTCGAACGCATCCTCAGGGGGGACAGGTCTCAACCAATTATAATCTTCATCTAATTCTGGGAGATACGTGTCTTCCATAGCAGCCTCGCCTTGTTGTATTATTGCCAACTGCATCCTAAGTAGTTCATTGGTTTGTTCGGCAGCGGTTATCCTAGCCAAGAGGGCATGGATGGGGTCATTGTTGTTCTCGTCGTCACCAGGGTTCTTCTTTGGAGGCATTGTGATTCACCTTCAGAAAGGAAGAGTTAAGTGTTAAGTGTCGGAATTGAATGAGGTCTTTGATAAGGATAAGAGATTCCTTAGCAAAGGAGTGAAAAGAACAAGACAAGAAGGATGGAGAGAATCTTTACGAGGAAGCAGACACAAAGCAAACACAAGCCAATTTTCAAATTCACCACTCAACACAGATGAAGGCACGTCAGGGTTCGGCCGCTTATCTTTTCAATTTTAATTTAATGACAAGACAATCTTGCAAATTAAGCGGAGCTGTTAGGAGCCAAAATATTTCATAAAGACTGTCCCGAGTTCATACAACTAGTTGCACCCACTTTCAACCAGTATAGGTGTAAGTACGGACCGTTTAAACGGCTACCCGTGTTACTTGAGGACGGTGCCTTCCGCGGTGTCCTCTAAACCACCTACTCTGCTAAGGGAAGTCGGACCGTAAACGGCTACCCGAGACCCTCACTGAAAAGTAGCTAATTGTTTTTAAAATCAGTAGTCTGAATGAAGTATTTCGGATTTTGGCTCTACCCTAAGGTGTGCGATCTTGTCCTTAAATCAAACAATGAGTGGGTTTCTCTCCACCAAACAAAAGTTAATTTTAGGCCAGTTTATTTGCAGCCACCTTGATTAGCAGTCCCAATTTTAAATTAAGATTATCACTGTAGTTTATGTGAGCACAAGAATTCATGCCTAACGAGCAATCCCAATTCCGTTAATTCCTAAGTTGTAAAACTCGAGGAGAGAGAATCGAAAAAGCCAATGCAAGCGTAAATCAATGATGCATGCTTAAGAGAAGGACTTACAGTGAATCCTCGCGTTCTTCATGCGGGATGAAAGACAAGGATTTTTAAAATTTACACTAAATGATATGCACAGATGAAAACGCCCTAAACAGATAGTTCTATTAGCGGGAAGAATTGAATTAAAATTTGGCTAATGTTGAACGATCTATAGTGCGTTTAATTAGTGAAAAAGTGTGGCCTAAAGATTACGAGCACAATCAATGATAAACAAGCAAGCGTATATGTGCCTAAGTCCTACGCCACTCAAGTCGGGTCCCAACCACACAGAAGGGGTTGAAACAGACCCGACACACCACAGGAATGTTCAGTCTTAATTATTACAAGGGTTCAAAGAGAGGGACCCTGAGAATATTACATAAATTAAACCTATGCTAAGCTCTCTCTCACAAAATTAAAATTCGATCTTCATAGAAGATCCTTGAATTAATTTCGAAATCCAGCTCCCAGAAGTCTGCGAAGAGAGAATTTGCGGTTAGTAGCAAAAGTTAGAGAGAAGTGCAAATTAAAATGCAGAAAGAAAAAAAAATGGCACAAAAATCAATTTTCACAAAAATCAATTACTGAAATGATTTAAAACCCTAAAAATTAGCCGTTCCCCAGCAACGACGACATTTGATGATGCGCGAAATCTACCTATTTAATAGTAGGTAATTGTAGTATAGGAGGCGGATTTCGGTCGTCAAAATACCACAATCTTTGAATGTTGTGGAATATTTTTACTTGGTAAGTTTACCAAGGTCGAACACAGGGAACGGTGATTTTTAGTTACGTGATCTTAAATCAAATTAAATAATTAATTAATGCTCGATTAATTTCTGAGTTGAGAAAATATACAATGCAAAACAATGATATGCAATTAGATGCAAATAAACAAAGGTAACAGTTCAGTACAGGATCTGGGATTTAGATTTTCACGTCGCTTAATATGTTAATCAATATCCTCGAAATTTATCGCAGATCGAAAGAAATTTTGTCCGGAAGTATTTATCAAAATAAATTCAGCAGTAGGCAGAAGGAGAATAATTCTGAGAGACAATCCTGCAATTTACTTGGATAAGACAAATGATTCTATTGATAAATCTTTATTCTCTGATCGAAGCCTCCATAAAATTATCCTGTAAAAGAATGAGAGATCAATGTCTATCCTTCAAAAGAGCACCCCTGTGTAAATTGATTCATCAATTGATCCACGAAAATGCAGTACAAATATGTCAAATTTTAGCCTGCAAGAGTCAATTGAGATCCTCAAATAATAATTATCAACTAACCACCTCAGATCTGTTCATAAACTATAACAAATGGTAGAGCATGAAAAGAGCTTCGAAACGACATATTATACGCTAAAATCGGAGTCTGTATGACAAAGATATGATAAAATGAAATTTAAGGGACTAAATGTAAATAAAATGAAATTTTTCTTGCAAAAAGGTCCCTAGGAGGACTTATCTGTAATTAATAAAAAGTTGAGGGTCTTTTCTGAAATTTTCCCCTCGCGAGGGTATTTCTGCAAATTCTCGAAACGCCGGGGGCTTTCTTGCAATTTTCCCACTTGCGCACGTGCCTTGCACGTGCGCCCAGGAGGCTCGGTAGCGGGGTTACGGCTCGGGGTCCCGAGCCTGTGGCTCGGGTGATGAGGTGGAGGTTCGGAGGTCCGGGCCTACGTGGTCGCAGGTGGAGGCTCGGTAATTCCGAGCCTAGGTTCGGGTAGCCAGAGCCTCTAGGCTGGGGCCTAGGCTCGGGTGGCTATCGTGGAGCGCTGGTGACCGTCTGATCAAGGGTCGCCTGCCCGATCCGACGGTATCTGTGCTTTGCGAGGTCGGGGCGGCGCAACCCGTGGCTAGGGCGGAGCGGCGGTCGGCGCACGGCCGAAGCAGAGCCGTCGCGCGGGCGGTGGGGGAGAGCTTTGCGGCCGAAGTGCGGGGGGCGCAGTCGGCTGGCCCTAGACCGGTCGACACACGACCGGCGAAGGGTAGTCGAGGCTGAGGAGGCAAGCCCGGGGGCGGAGGTGGCGACGTGATGGCCGAGGTCGGGCGACAGGCCCTTGGCCGGTCGACACACGACCGGTCAAGGCGTAGGAGGCGGAGCGGCCCAGCGGAGGAGCGATGAACGTCGCAGGCGGAGGTGGAGACGAGGCTGCCCGGCGGAGGATGCGCTAGACCTGCAAGGTTTTGAAGCAGGAGAAAAGAAAGAAAAACAAGGGTACGGGGGACGACGTCGCCTGGGTTCGTGTGGAGATGGAGCTCCGACCTTAGCGAAGTCGGAGATGGAGATGTGCGGTGGTGTCGTCTCTCTCCGATGAAGAAGAGAAGGTACCTAGCTGTCCTTGACTGGAGCAGCAGCAAGGAGCACAGGTGCGCTCCTTGGATCACGCCTGCCGGAGGGCTTGGTCTTGCCTTGCTGTAACCAAGGTGTTGAGAGATGCTCCAGAGATGGCGGATGCTCGCCAAGGTGGAGGTCGGCGAGTTAAATAGGGGCTGGCGGGGGGTAGGGGTGGTAACGGCCGGCAGTGATGGAGGAGGCGCGTAACGGCCGGAGGCGAGGAGGAACGGCGACGGTTATGGAGGAGGGGGGTTTTGGGTAACGGATGGAGAAGAAGAAGAGGGTCACGTGCGCAGCACGTGACCCGGGGGCGGGCCTGGAGAGATAAGGTGGAGGTGCCACGTGGCACGTCCAAGGGCTGCCACGTGGCACCCCAAAAAAAATTTCAATTTTTGTAGACAAAGAAAAATAGAAAAGAAATAGCAGGAGACCTCGGATTGAAAAAATTCCTTCACGAAAGTTGCTCGTCTCGACGAGATCTACAACTTTCATGAAGGACCCGGGAGCAAAAGAGGTCATCTGTGAGAAGTGGTATTTTTGGTGGCTCTCTATGTGTATAGAAAACTGACTTTTTGGGTTTTTGTATTTTTTTGGTGATTTTAGAGGGGATAAAAATT
This sequence comes from Ottelia alismoides, assembly GCA_037367405.1. Lineage (NCBI taxonomy): Eukaryota > Viridiplantae > Streptophyta > Magnoliopsida > Alismatales > Hydrocharitaceae > Ottelia > Ottelia alismoides. Next base: position 227,874 of record JAZKJV010008192.1, read on the forward strand.
ATAGAAAAAATACAATAAAATATAAGAAATTTAATTACACACTAATCTAATTTTTTTAGATTTTTAAAGGATAAGAAAATAGGAAAATAAAATAAAGGTAAGAAACACACAACTTTTGTATAGACCAACAACGGACACTTGAACTTGGTCAGTTTCTTTGATCTCAGTTTTGATCTGGATTTAGAATTTTGAATTTATTATTAAAACTTTCATCAAAGGACACAAATGAAAAAGAAATAAAATTAAAAGAGTTAATTATGCACATAAAAACTCAGGTCAAAATTGGCAAAAAGTTAAAATGCGCAAAAGAGGCCCAAAACCCAACTTTCACATATGAGCTCCGAATTTTATGAAATTGGTCTTGTTTTGAAGGTATTTGAAAATGAAATACTTTAAAAGTGAGTAGACCAAAATCAGACACTGTATGTGGGAGATATGCTCATTTTAGTCCGTCAGATGTGAAATTCGACTTTGGGACTATTTGACACTTATTGGGGTTAGAAATTTTTTTGTATTTTTTATTTAATGAGGTTAGTAATATCTACACAATGGAGTGGTTTTGGGTCAATCGGAGTTAGGATGAATTAAATAAAAATAAGAGAAGTTAGCTGCTTTTTGGGCTAATTTACACAAGGGATTTTTAATGCAATTTATGCATGATGAAATGCATATATTATTTACACAAGTATGAATGCTAATAATGCTCTATTAATGATTAGTTGAAAGTGGATGATGGGGGACAGAGCCTAAATGACCAATTTTAGCATGATGAATACGGGATTCATCAATCTCACCAAGGGAGAAGGAGGTTGTCGCTCAACCAAAGCCCTCTCAGCTATCACCTGGGGGCTGATGGGAGCTTGCTTGCCTCTCACGCAATAATGGCGGATCATTTGGCAATGGTGGAGTTTGGGGCTCCATTGGCGGAAGGAGTGTGTTGTGTGGCCGATAAGGAGCGAAGGAGAGGGAATCATGGGTAGCGTGCGTGCCCAAGAGGGTGACAGAAGATGGGGCTTTGTCGTGGAGTGGTTGGCGAGTAGAGAAGGTAGAAGATGTGGTCGGGAGAATAGAAAGGGGGCGGTGATTTCGCAAGGTGGCGATCGTGGGAGAGAGGGGCTAATTGGAGGAGGAAGAAGGGTCCTCGGCCGTTGGATCTTACGATCCACAGCTGAGAAGATGGCGCTCAAGAGCGGCTTGGATTAGATCTAGGGTGATACGATCGAGCAGTATTGGAGCGCGCCACGTGGCGAGCTGAGAGGAAGGCGGGATTAGACAGGGGAGATGAGATATGGGCGTGGATCGAACAGTGATAAATCATAGCTGGAACCGATGGCGGATATTGTGGTAAGGTGGAGAAGATCAGGCGGTGACAATTAAGCCATGTGTCGGTAGGAGATAAAGGGTGATGGCAGACGGGCGAGATAAAATCAAAAGGAGATCGAAGGTTGGAAAAAAGATGCGGTAACGAATGGTTGAGATGGAAGTAGGAGAAGAGGGTGATCTAACGGCTGCGGGCGAAGCGTGTGTGGCGTGTAACGAGTCGGGCCGCGTGGCGCAACCAAAGAGCGCCACGTGGCCCAATCTAGTTATTCGAAAAAAAAACCTCGCAAAAGATGGAGAAAATGGCCAAATTGGTGGAAAACGCAAAAGATAAAAGTTGTAGACCTCGATGAGATCTACAAGTGTCATGTTGACCAAAAATGGATCCGAGGTCAAATCAAGGGATAATTATTTTTGTGAGTGTTACTAAGGGTATAAAAACACTACGATTTTTATTTTGTTATTTTTTGTCATTTTTAAATTAGAAAAATCGAAATAAAAATAGAGAAAATATGAAAGGAATATTTACAATTTAATCTATTTTTTTGGATTTTTAATAATTAAGAAAATAAAAAGACAAAGGGAGGGTATTATGGTCAATATGTACAATATATAATAGGGGTCCAAAACCCAAGTTTCACATACGATCTCTGATTTTAATGAAATTGGTCTTGTTTTGAAGGTATTTGAATGTATATTACTTTAAAACTGAGTATACTTAAATCGGATATTGTATGAGAGAGATATGCACATTTTAAGGCTCCTATTTTCAAACTTGGACTCAGGTTTTATCGGTCAATTTTACAAGTTAGTATTTTTTTGATATTTTTCCATAATTAGTGCAGTGATATATACACTGTAGAGTTGATTTTATTGGATTTGGAGTTACTACAAAATAGATAAAAATATGGTATTTACATGTGATTTTTTACAAGTGAATTGGGCTTCTTATTTAATGCAAATATGAATGGTAAAATGTAGATATTATTTATGCATGCATGAATGCTAATTATGCAGTATAAGTGGAAATATGTAGCTAATTACTCAGGAACAAAGCTCTATTTTCAACTTTTAGAGTGATGAATCACAGATTCACTAATGGTACACTGTTGCTCTGTTATGATAAGTGCGCACGAAATAAATAATTTGCAGCGCTTGGTACTGGGTGCCAATATCTTCGGGTTGAATGACGGAAGATATAGTCATTCCATGTGGAGGCACGGGTGGTTGGACAGCAGCTGGGTCACGATAACATGTATTTAAAGCCTCTAGGTTATATGATTAAATGTTAGCCTGAGGTTTTAAGCAACCGATTCCTCGAGGACGGTGTGATCCTTTATTTGTCAGACTGAGGGCTTAAGACCCTGATTCATAAAAGAAAAAGAAATTGTCAGGGTAGTATTGGAGGATTGGTTGAGGCGACGTGCGGCGCCATAAGCTTACTAGATCAATGCAATCTCCAATCCCGATGTATCCACAGCTTCGAAGTCCATATAGTGGTGAGGTAATTCCCTGGAATAATCCCTAACGTGGAATGGAAAGGAATAGGACTTAAATTAATGAGAAGGAATGAACTTTTTATGATAACAAGTTTTGAAAAATTACACAATTTGTTTGCCTTTATCTTCTTTGTTACTTAGCATTCACTAATTGTTATCCTATGAGTTATGGAAAACCCAACAGGTGTCGATGAGCCATCGCAAGGACTTTAATAATCCACCAACTAACATAGTCATCTAACCAGCCATAGTATCTTTATTTTATAAGGTAGTTAGTAATCTTTTTGTGCGTTTCCTTCCAGCCGATGTACATGTAAATGATTATAGTGGGACAATGTATCATGTGAAGTTTGTTTTGTGAATGGAAAAGTGTTGAATACTTCCTTCTAAGTATTTTTAATTGCATTTTGTTCTAAATGTTAGTTGTGATTGCTGAATAAATTATTGTTGAGTAATCAGATCCAGATTTGGGAGAATCTGACTGCCCGAAATCAGGGTCGTGACAGAGTTCTAGTTTTAAAGAGTGTCTTTATGTTCTAGATGTTAGAAGGGATCTTATATCTGTATCTAAGTTAGTTAGAAATAGATATTCATTTCTATTCTGTAATAAACGTGTTATAAATCGTTATGATAAATATATTATCAACGGTGTTCTAACTTGTGGTGGACTCTATGAATTGTGCATTAATGAGAATGTCATGAATGTTACTACCATTGACAAAAATTCTAAAAGAATCAAGGAGGATGGAAATCATTCTAATATGATTTGGAATCAAATACTTGGTCATTTATTTATTGATAGGATCAATAGATTGATAAAGGATGGATTCTTGATTTTCTATAGGTCCAAACTTTTCCTACCTATGAACATTGTATTCGAGGTAAAATGACAAGGATGCCTTTTCGTAACAAGGTTATAAGATGTGAGGGTATTCTTGAGCTTATACATACCGATGTATGTGTTCCTTTTCGTACCATGACCCCAAAAGGATATCGATATTATTTGATGTTTATTGATGACTATTCGTGATACGAGTTTATCTTCCTACTATGTCATAAATATGAAACTTTTGAAAAGTTCAAAGAGTTTGTGGGTTTAGTTGAGAACCAAGCCGATAGGAAGATTAAATGGATTCGAACTGACCGAGGTGGTGAGTAACTCGTAGATGAGTTTAAGGAATATCTCAAAGAGAAAGGAATTTTCCCAATCTCAATGCTCCTGAAAATCCCCCACTTAATGGTGTTGTTGAAAGACGCAACAGGACCACCATGGACATGGTTCGTTCAATGATGAGTAAAGCACATTTACCTCTTAGTTTATAGGGATATGCAGTAGAGATTGCAATATATATCATGAATAAGATTCCTAGCAAATGTGTACCTAAAACTCCTTATGAACTATGGCATGGTACCAAACCTAGTGTTAGATAAGGATTTGGGGTTGCTTAGTCCATGCAAAGAACGTGGATGCAAGTAAGCTAGAATCTCGCACTCTAGAGTGCTATTTCGTTAGTTATGTAAAGGATGGTATTGGATACCAACTGGATGACCCTGAGACTCAGAAGATATCGTCTCTAGAGATGTAAAATTTATGTAGGATGACTTCCTTAAGAGTAAAGACAAAAATAAAGTAAAGGAACTCGTTGAATCTCCTGAGGATACTGAGCTTCCTGAACCAGAAAGTGAAGAAGTAAATAAAGATGTAACACTCGTACCTCTTTGAAGTCGTTCGAGGGTGGTTGCACCACCTAAAAGGTACGGATTCTATGTGTTAGGTGAAACTGACAATGATCCAGCTTCATTTGATGAAGCATTCACAGATCATGACATGGATTGATTGATGCTAGCAATGAAGTATGAAATAGACTCCATGTATAAGAATGGTGTATGGACCCGAGAGGATCCACCTAGAGGGGTAAAACCCATTGGGTGTAAATGGATCTTCAAGAGAAAAAGGGGGCCTGATAGGAAGGTAGAGACCTTTAAATCATGGTTGATGAATCTCCATTTCATCACCTTTATTCTATCATTTTGGCCTTAAAAATCCTATCGAATGCAAGTAAATAGCATTATTTTATATAGATTAACATTTGTTATTTATTTCATTTATTGTATATAGAATATTGTTTTTAATATCGAAATTATAGAATAAAGGAAAGAAAAGAAAAAGGATAAAATGCCAAAAATATTTTATGATCATAAACCCCGAGACTTAGGCATCTTGATGACTGGGTCGACAAGGAATAAAGTAGGGGGAGATAAGGGCCAATAAATCGAATAAATTCTTATTCTTTAATTCATCAATAAGTCCATTTTGGGACCCATTTTAATTTCTAGTATTTACTCATTAAATCAATAAATTTTGTACATGAAAGTTGTAGATGATAATACATAGAAAAATATAAATCGAGTTTACACAAAAATGACATATAGTATACAAATTATACTCAAAATAAAAAGCCAAAACCTAAAATTCACAAACCCATATCTCCTAAATAAAAACTCAAAATGTATGAAAATTACTTCTAATTGTATATAATTTTAATAATCTATTTAATGAAGGTGGTTTCATTAAATTCGGATTTAAATTGTAAAAAATAGGATTTAGACCCCTGTTGTATAGTATTCCTGAATAAAATATTCATTTTATTTATTCTTTATTAGTTTTACAATTGTATATTTTTGTAATTTTGTATATATTATTTATAATACATGTATATATTAAAACTACAATAAGACCGTAAAAGGAAATACAAAAATAAAATAGCCTATATAAATATATAGATGAAATGTCTATACTTATACCTATATAATATATATACCTATTTATTTAAGTATACAAATAAATACAAAAAAAATAAAAATATATTTGTGTACATAAAAATAAGTTGTAAATATAAAAATAATAAATAAATAATAAAATCAAAAATATAAAATAAAAATAAAATAACCAAAACATAGATTAATATATCTATAAATATACCTTTAAAAATTAACTTGTAATAAATAAACCCAAAAAATAAATAAAATTCATAATAAAATACTACATAAAATAATAAATATTTTTTATTTTATATTAAAAAATTAATAAAATAATTTACTATATTTAATTAATTATTTTCCAATAATAGGGAATATTTGGTCTTGTGGCATCCCCCATGGACCAATGAGAACACAGGGAATGTAGACCTTGTTCAACTCCCTGTCTTCTCTTTGACTTGTATCAGAGCCTCGAGTCCCCCATTTCATCGATTTTTCCAGGCCGCCCTATTGATCGATTCACCTCGAGCTCTTCATGAAGATCATGCGTTTCGCATCCCTCTTCCACGCCTAATCATCAGATTTCCTGAATTATTCTTGTGCCAAGCAATTTTCTTCCTCGAAGTTCATTTGACCTCTTGTCTATAAGTAAACTCCCTAGGTCTTCATGCTAATATGATCCTTCTTTGAGCTCCATTGTTATCCTAGCGTGTGTGTGTAAACCACCGGTGATAGAGGCAACTTCCCCCGAGGTTGTAGAGCATCGGAGCAAAGAGGAGAGGCAATCCACGGTAATGCTCCGGCCTGCTCTGCTCCCTTCCCACCATCAGGTATAAGAGTTGCGCCCTTTACTTTCCTTAGGTAGTTTTCTTTCTTACCTTTCATTTTGCAATTTGATTAGTTTTTTAGCGCACGTATTAGCGTAGAATTAGTTAATCCCCTTGTCATAGCTCTAGAGCTCCGGCCGTGTGTCACCATATTTTAGACCTGCTCCGACCACTGTTTCCACCTCACTACACCCCCCCCCTTCCCTTCTCCATAAAATTTGCCCATCGAGACAACCAGATCCCTCGTAGACCTACGAATCGAGGGTCCTCCACCACCCTTCGACGGACCCTCACCGCCCACCTCATCTACCATACCATTCATCTTAAAATTTGGCTATGTTTCTTCGTCATGGACCAAGGAATATCTTCTTGCATGTCCTGCATCAAAGGGACACCTCCTGGGTCGAAGTTATGCCAGCTAAAGACTCTCTAGGTGTTCTATCTTCTCTAACAGTCCTGAACCCCATCACTGGGTCCTGGACCTTTTTTAGCATGCCAGTAGCTACGAAAAACCTCCCTGGTTATGGAGATCTAAAGAACATCCTCAGAGACCATCGTAGGGAGGATCAATAAAGGATCAAAGCTCGGAGGCAGGGACCTTCTTCCATGTTCCTTGAGCACAGCAGCAGCCTTCTGAGGAAGGAATGCCTCTAGTTTTAATTCCAGCATCCATTTCCCACACCTTTGGGCCATTGGTGAAGCGTTACGATCATATCTAAAGTGCCGATCACTGAAGGGTATAACGGGTTGTGCGATCAATGCATGGAAAGTAGATGGATCAAAACCACACGATAGTGAGCCCTTCGCGGGTAAATTGCAAACCAAACCCCCCTCATATTTGTATTTATTTATTATCTTACAAACAAAATATGTAGTCTAAATAAAATTGGACTTTTTGCAAAGAGGACCTTGGATTTATTTAATATTCCACTTTGGTCCTGTCCAACTCAGCTCATGTGTCGTCCCACGTGATCTAGACAAATTGCATGCAAGCCCTCGTGGGCTCTTATATATATTTTTAGTCCATTAAATTTAAATATGCATTATATATTCAAGGAAATTTGCACATGAGCCCATGTCTTTAGTTTTATTTGCAAATATGCCCTTCCTAGTTCATGTATTTTTTGTGATTGAATTTCATTTATTACAAAAAATCGCATGTGCTCCAAAAATTATGCAAAAATAGGGTTAGATATCTGCAAGCATGTATTTTCATGCTCTATATTTATTTTGGCATTTTAGGCATTTTTACTATTTGTTAAAAAGTAAGTGAGCATGTTTTTGTCCCTATCTAATGTAGAAATACCATAAAATAGAAAAACATTTTAAAAACTTCAAAAAAATCATATATTATTTATTTTAGCATTTTTATAAAAGAAATCCTTGAAAATAGAAAAAAAACAATCATAAAAAATAAAAAAGCTCCAAAATCCAACAAAAATGTTAAAAATCCCAAAAATATTTATTTCTATTCTGATTTTTGTATATTTTTTTCTACATATTAAAATTGATTTGAAGAATTTTGGATTTTATTTGCTATTTTTAATCTTCATTTCAATTCAGCATATTTATTTAATCCATGAATTGGGATACTTTTTATTTTAAAAATCCATAAAAATTAGCAAAAATTTCAGAAAAATCAACAAAAATGAAAAAAATATTTAAAACCCAAAAATATTTTATTCCATGTATTTTGTTTATTTTTATTAGTATGTATAATTATATAACCTTATATTGTATATATAACCTTATATATTCCTCTATTATATAAATAATTAAAAAATAAAAATTAGAAAATAAAAAATATATATTATTATCAACACTTATATATTTATTTATATTATATATATGTATATGTATACAAATAAAAATGTGTATATCCCTACCTATTTGTATATGTGTGTATATAAATATGTATATCGATCTACTATATCATTATTATCATTTGGTTATATACATACACTTACTATTATCTAATCAATTAAAAAAAATATTTGTACATAAAATTAAAACCCCACACAAAAATAGAAACAAAAGGATATTTGTACATGGTATGCATTAGTTAGCAATAAGCATAGGCTACCTAACTTGCTCTATGTGGTTCAACCTCTACACATGCTTACTTGTTATACACTTGTGTTGTAAAGATAATAAATTTTTACTCCGCATTTTTACTATTGATTGCTTTATATTCATTGTGGGTTAATTGTTGTTTGACTTGGGTTTCTTGAGTGGTCAATGCATCGACTGCGGTCTCGCCTTGTGAGATCATGCGACCCCTTGAAAAATCATGGTTATCAATGGCTCGTAGCCAAGGGATACTTACAGAGAGAAGGCATCGACTACGATGAGATATTCTCTTGTGACTATGCTTAAGTCCATCAGGGCGCTGCTAGCTATAGCGGTATATTTTGACTATGACATCGCGTAGATGGACTTCAAGACGGCTTTCCTCAATTGAAACCTCAAGGAGGATATCTATATGGAGCGACCCCAAAGCTTCATAACCAAGGAAGGTAAAGTATGCAAGCTGAAGAAATCCATCTATTGGCTTAAGAAAGACTCTCGTATCTGGAACATCAGATTAGACAAAACCATATAGAGTTATGATTTTGTTCAGAATCCTGATGAACCGTGTGTGTACAAGAAGCTTAGTGGGAGCGTCATTGTGTTCATCATGCTTTACGTAGATGACATCCTTATCATTGGGAATGATACATATATGATGACCAGTATTAAGATTTGGATGTCTCATACCTTCGAGATGAAAGATCTTGAAGAGTCCTCTTATATCTTGGGTCTAAAGTTGTTCATAATATGAGAAAAGAGGATTTTGGGATTGTCACAACATGGGTACATTAAAAAGATCTTGGAACATTTCCATATAGGGAATTCCAAGAAAGGCTTCCTTCCCTTAAGACACGGTACCCACCTATCTAAAGGGATGGTTCCTCAAAGTGTTGAGGATAAGAAAGTCATGGTTGGATGCCCCTGCGCATCATCTGTGGAAAGCCAAATGTACACCACGATGTGAACAAGGCCAGACATCTGCCATGCAGTGGGAGTGGTAAGTCGTTACCAATCCTGCTATGTATAGCAACACTGGAATGTAGTAAAGAACATCTTCAAGTATCTAAGACAGACTTAAGATTACATCTTGGTCTATGGAGATGTTCATATCCAAGTCTTAAGATACACAGATTCTGACTTCCAGTAGGATATTAATGATCGAAAGTCGACATCAGGATTTGTGTTCACATTGAACAGTGGTGCTATGATATGGAGAAGCAAGAAGCTGGACACTACAGACAAGCTATCGCATTGGATGCTGCAAAGGAGGTGGTGTAGTTATGCAAGTTAATTTTGGAACTTGGCGTAGTTTCCCTCGATACTCCCATCCTGCTGCTCCGCGATAACACGAGAGCCATATCTCATGTGAAGGAACCTAGATGGCATCAAAAGAGCAAGCACGTGGAAAGGAAATATCACATCATTCAGGAGATACAAAGGCATGGTGACATCAGCATCACCAAGGTGACCTCTATCGACAATGTTGCTGATCCCCTTGCCAAACTTTTGACACTGAAGGTTTTCAATGAGCGTGTCATGAGCATGGGTTTAAGGATTGTACTTGAATGGTTTAGATGGCTAGTGGGAGATTGTTAGCCATGTGATCCCAAGGAGAACCATTTCTGCGATAAATGTTATTGTAATCATCGATATATCAATAAATATTATTGATTTATTTCACCTCCACTATAAGGCCCATTAGTAAAAATAAATTTATGTACAATGGCCATCTTAACGTTCAGATAATTGTTGATTCAATTGTTGATTCATAGAGGATGGTGCTTCGATGATATCTAAAGAGTTAGATTAAGGACTCATCAAGCACCATCTAATGATTATTAAGATATAGTCTATAGTTTATGAAGGAGATGGCAATCCTTCTCTATAGGTCGATATCTGACCAACCTCTAGATGCAGGTCCACTATATAGGAGTAGAGATTTGGAGGTGTCAAATAAGTTAGGTCAAAGAGTTGACAAAATGAGATCGAGATAACCAAGACCGATGTCATATGAAAATCATGATATAGGCATGCATCCTCTGACTGGATACATATATATTGCTATATGTCAGAGTATGTAAATTTGGAAGACCGATAGGCTGATGACCTAATCAAGGTCTATACAACGATGAGTTGATGTGCATACAAGGGCATATGAGTAATGCGATCTCTCAAAGGGATCTTACAAGTTCACTTGTGGACCAGAAGACATGATCTCACTCTTGATGCATTGGGACAAATCAAATTTCATGCATGGTCATCTTGCTTCGAAAGCATGATAAGAATTTGTAGGTATGATATATGCATTTTGGAAAGTATACAATGGGTACTAACTCCCAATGATCGAATGATAATCTTAATGATAAAACACTGAACAAGATAATATTAAATTGATCTAAATATTTGGGTTTATTATAGGTCTTCCATTATGCAGAATGTACGGGTATTAGGAATAGTCGAAGGAGAGGTGATCACAAACGATTGTATAACCATGATGCTTCCATTCCGAGGGAGTGATCAAACATGTCTGGATTTTAGTGACTCCTCTCAGTAGAGAACTGTGATCTTAGTCCTTGTTTTGGAAATTGATCTTAATGTGATATAGATGCAATGAGAAGATTAATATCTTTCAGAGGCCTCGGGATCTGGATTTCACATGTGATCTCAATATCCAAGTCACTATACATAGAACGTACAATCACCATGTCCTTATATCCAAGTATCTGTGGAGACTGCACATTATTCTTGAAAGAGTTCAAGAATAATTCCATAGATGAATAATGTATCTAAGCATTGAGAATATAATTAAATGTGATTTGATTATCTTGAATATTATGAATGTAATTCATATTATTTAGATATATGTGAATGAGAAATCAATATAATTAAATGTGATTTAATTACCATGGATATAAATGTTGTGGATAGTACTATCTATATTGATCATATATTTTATAAATGTGATTTATAATATATTAGAGAGATCTATCTGTAAATAGTATTTATAATTTAAATATTGATGTGAATAGGATTCACATTGGACAATTAATTTAAAATACAATTTACATTTTACTTTGGGTGTGTGAATATGATTCACAAATTTCCAATGAGAAGATTGAAATTATCACAAAATAATTTGGAATTATTTTTGTGAAATTATTTACAATAAAATTTGTTGTAAATAATTAAAGGATTATGTGAGATACACAATCTAACATTATTGGAAAAGAGTATGTCATTTCATTTAGAGAGGGTGGACAACCACGCTTGAGTCCAAATTCAAGGTGGTCATCCCCCTCCTTATAGGAAGGAGCTTGCCCCCTTTCCTAATCCTTCGATGTGTATTTATTGATTGAATTAACTTATATTGATTATGTATTCAACATATTTAATTTAATTAATCGTTGTTGTATTTTAACAACAAAATCACGACCACTGAAAGAAACACAAATCAATATCAACCAATGATATTGTATTGTTCATGGGTTATGATCCATGGACTCCAAAAATATTATAAAAATGAGGAAACCCTAGATTTTCTTTTGCATCATAGAATTTAGCTAGAAGCTCTCTCTCATCATACATGCCCCCCTCTCTCTCTAAAGTGGTCTTCCACTTTGTGACCTAGAGAGGATTGTTGTCGTCACTATGCAGTCATGTTGTCGCTTCAAACACTCGTGGATCTCCGTCTTCCTCAATGCTTCTAGTACGCGAAGAAGACCTCATATTATGTCTGACGAAATCAAAAGATTTGTTGCTTGGATCAACATCTTGGATTTCTAGAAGGATACATGTCATCGGTACACTCGCATGCTCCTCGTCCATCGTGTTGGACTTGAGACAAGCAGTCTCTTACGTTAGAGACTTCGATCGCAACCACATTTTAAGAGGTATTCTCATATCTACTTTATGGTTTGGATGAAACGATTCGAGAAGTATCCTCGGATCATGTGGTTTCATCGCGTTAAATATTTAAATTCCGTTGCCTGGGCTACTAGTACGACTAGTCCCTCCCGATCGCATATGATGCAATCTTCACTCTTTCTTGATGCGCTTAAGGTTTTTTTCATAACCTTTATGCACCCACCCTTGGAGACAACTACTCTACTACCCACTTGCTACTTAAGATCAATCATCGTGGAATGGATGAGAACCTGATGGGAAGGGCATCAGCTGAGATGAAATCGATTGATTGTGAATCTAACAATAGTCTATTATGTCACAATGTTGAGGTATGTTCCTTAATTCTATTGGATATTTAATATTAATTAATGTAATGTAGATCCCAACTTTCGCTCAGATTTTCAAACAACCTATGAACAAGAAAATACCCAAATAACATAATAAAAGACCCAACTAAATGGGATTGCAGTCGGATCCATACCAATCATGGCGAAGAACAAAGAGCGCTCAAAACATGGTTCGCTATAAGAGTCAATAGAGGGGCCACACGACCCATCTGTTTATAAAATATACAAGGACTTCCCAGGTGGTCACCCAACCTAGTGCTACCCTCTCCCAATCATGCTTAACTTCAGAGTTATGATGGGATCGTGTGCATTAATGCTGGTATGATCGCACCCTTGGGTGTAGAAGAGGTGCATAGACGAGTAATCTGTCATCCGACGTTGCCATTTGTGCTACTGTCATTGGAAGATGGTTAGATGATAGGTCTTCCGATGCTAGCCTAGGTCATTCATTCTTTTGTCCACCCATTGGTGATGGAATATATTCCAAGGAGAAATGCTAACCAATCGTAGTCTTGCAAGTGTTCAACTTGCATTATTGAGAGGGCGGGGTTTGAAATCTATGTATCACTGTAATCCACTTGAATGTTCATTGAGTGTATCATCATACATTTCCAAATTAGGCTTAACAACAATTTGTGCCCCTGGTTGAAATGAAGAAATAAAGTTCATGGTATTGCCCTTACTCGTTGATAGGAGATGAAATATTACATATGGAAGTAACTAATGAGCATGGCATATTTAATTGCACCCAAAAATATTCACACCTCTAAATTTTCAATTGATATTGCTGATTTCGTTTATTAGACATGGCTAAGTTGTGTATCTATGCATATTTTTTTATATTTTTGTGCAAACCGATTATGCAGAATCTATATATGCACTTCAAATAGAACAATCAGGGTTATAATGCAACAATAGTATTAATTTTTAGTTGGACGCACACATATAGTATCTTAGAAGAGATTGAGAAGAGCAGGAAGATGGGAAAAAGAAGATAATAATTAAAGTTCCAAATATTCAAATTCCAGATTTGGATGGAGTGTATTGCATATTCATGTACCGCTAAAAATCTCCAGTAAAACATGCAGTAAGAAAATGGCTTAAAACAAGAACAAGAAAAAGAGTAGAGAGGATGTTGAGGAAACCAAAACTAACATGGGAGCACACAATACCAATAACACTAATGGGAGAAAAATATATCAAATGACGGATTTCTAGCAACAATCATGTCAGTCTTGGAATCAGTGTGGAAGCTCTACCAGTTAGATAAGGGATTTGGGCCTATGGGGACTTTGTGCTTTCTCTCATTGAACTGATGGTACGAAGATGGACCATGAGGGTGGAGATCCATGGTCTGATGTGAAGAAGAGCAGGAGTATCAAGATCTCATAAAGGCCACCTGTGGATTTGCTCGACATGTCAACAAAAGAGCAGGAAGAACACCAACAGGAGCATCCGGAAGCAAAAGATAGTGGACGAAACCAAATGGATTGGAATGGGGAGGATATAGGATCGAAAATCATGTGGAATATGTAGCAAGAGGGAATTAGACATCGTACCTCAAAAACTTGTTACCTCAGTTTCCCCTCTCATGGAGAACGATATGCTCGACGCTAGTTGGTGACGTGAAACCGCACGAGATGGTGGCATTGACCTTCTCTACGCAGTGATAGCTTCGGATCGCCGATCCGACACTTTTCGGCGAGCTTCAATGTTGTTCCGGGGGAGGGGGGGAGGCTGCTGCTCTTGGGTTTGGATTTTTGGGAGATGAGAGTTAGTTTTAGGGGTTTTTATGTGGGGGCAAATTCGAATCCAGATCTTGGTTCGGATCTTAAACTTATCCGGACCCTGACTCACTAAAATGACCATAACTCGAGCTCCTATACTAGGATTTTTGCGTTCTTAGAATCATTTGAAAGATCTCGACGAATTCTACGCGACAGAGTACTCAATCAAAATTTTTTGAACACTAAATTAGAGCAGTTTTTATAAACAGATCCAGTTCTTACTACAAGAGATCTCACAATTATCATGATATATGTATCATATTAATGGAATATAAGATGTCTTGATGGTAAAATCGTATAAGAGCGAGGCTAGAAATCTCGTACTAAAGAATGCGGAGGTTCGAGTACTCTTGAAGGCATAATATGGACATCTTCATAATACCTATATATATTGGAAAAGTAATTGAGGTCGAACATTTCCGTCATGTATTTTATGGGTTCTCTGAATCGGCGAAGCGAGGGAATATGAAAACAATCTTTCACTACTAATGAGAACCCGATATGGACAAGTCAATGCGAAATAATTTTCACAATTATGTCCTCTCTTGTGACATCTGGAATTGGCAACGTGTTTTTCGTCGACTACGAGAGGTGCCCCCATCCAAGACTGGAAACGGTGGACGAGAAGATGCAGATACATATATAAATAATATATCACTGTCCTTGTTGTCACCGTTGATCTGGATAATTAGTCAGCGATTATTACAAGTCACAACATTCTAGATACGGATTTGATACGATCATAATTATTTGCTAATCTTCGTCACTCCATTCCGCATCACGTACTTCCCTATCCACCTTATCCCATCCTTGTGGTGCACCTATCCCTATACTCTGTGCGCAGATTTTCTTCAACATTTATCATAGTTAATCACCTAGGGTAAAGTCCAAGTATTTATGTATAATATCCATGTACCCTGTGGATCCGTTTGGTAGTCGGTGTATACCGGTGTACACCGGCATACCCCTCGTTTCAACCCTTTTAACTTGGGTTTGGACTACTTGTATGGACACTACAATTTTTTTGTATAATATTTTTTAACTATGTCTAAAAAAATATTAACATAAAAATATATTTTAATCATTAAAAAAGTTAATATAACACATAATCAGTATCACATCACATCACAATTATCACTCCAACCTTCCCAACCCTCCAAACAACTACTATTCATAAGGGATACACCAACCCAACCCAAACCCATTACCAAACGGAAATGTTTCCTGGACATTATATGTGTTTTACTCCGTTAATTTTCCTTCCCTAACATGTCATGCATTTACCCCAAAATTTCGTCACTGTATGTTTCTTCTCCTTATTTTTGAGTCTTCCCAGCAGTCCTCGCCAAGCAGCATTATCGCGGGAGCAAATCCTCTCTATAATATACTTTACATCAGATGTGTTGTGACTCCTTTTTTGCGAAAATTGATTCCAAATATCCGACCTTATAGATTGCATCTATGATGAATGTTCTATAGAGCCGCCAAATTTCAATCAAATCATGTACTTGTAAATATTTCATCTTAAAGGTTAACAGAAATGACAACATTAAAAGTACTCAAAATCCATTAAAATGGATTGAATATGTGGCCATTAAGATGGAATTATTATATGCATCGTATTTGAGCAAAATTTATCTGGTATGTAGAACATTCATCGTAGATTTAATCTGTAAAGTTGGATTTTTTGAAGCAATTTCGCAAATAAAGGAATCAAATACCCCAATATTGCCACCTACTTTCCCACTATCTCATCCGTCTCAAACATCAACTGGAATATGTTAGCCAAACGAACTATTACCGGTGTTTATGAATTAAACTTTATCGTCTTTGTTTACATTGTCTTTCCTTGTTCGACTAGTGGAATTATAGCTTGATCGATCCTCTATACATCCATTGATATAATATTCAAAATGAAGAGCATTAATCTCAGTTTCAAAGTATGAGATTACATGAAGTCACACTTTTTTAATCTTTTGTCAGCTTAACCATCAATGTAAGCGACGATTCACGATGTGTCATACTTTTCGATTGCAAGGTGAAATATGGGCAAATAATTTTTAAATTATCAATCTCTAAACCTTCTTCAAGTTGCATACCTGAGATCAATGGAAGTGCTGCACTCTTCAATTTTTAAATGGTTAGGGACGGACATTCGTTAAGTTGGAAATGTGGTAATTATTTGATTTTCATTAATAGCTATATCTTTTTTCATAATCTTGCAATAGAACTATGACCTTACATTTAAGGTAACAACCAGACATCCAATATCTAATATTAATATCGCTATTTTTTGCACTTTAATTACTGTTCAGTTTTTTAAGTGGGTTTTTTAAAGGGAAGATATGAGATAGTATGGTTAGGTTGATGACTCTATCAATAATCAGGATTAGATTTTATAATCTCACAATAGATCTACGACCTTACATTCAAGATAACAATCATACCTCCAATATCCAATATTAATATTGCTATTTTTTTCACTTTAATTACTTTTCTATTTTTAAGTGGGTTTTTAAAGGGAAGATCTGAGATATTTGTAGCTTTCTTTTCCCTTTTTCTCATGTAGATTTCCACTCTCAGAGGAGGTCATGAGATGAGGCTTTTAAACTTTTATGTTACAACAGTGGAGTAATACTGTGAAATTTGGCCTATATTATATGTACCTTGGATTTCTTGTAACGAATTGTTTGCACTTTGTGTACCAAATTCTATTTGTTCTTGGGCTCATACTATATTGTACATTAAAAATGATACATGATCTTATCATGATGTGATTGTTTATTCTGAGATAGTTTATAAGGGATAAGTGTTGGGCATATTGCAGTCCAACCCCAACTTGGGGGGCTGCACCTTGGCCTTTCTTGCAGGGGTCTTTTGTGCAAAATGACCAGATTTTGTGCCCCATTCCAGGGACGGCAGTACCCCATCTGTCCCCATTCGTTCCAGCCCTATACACATTCCAGAGAAGAGAATCGAAGACTCTATTCGGCCATTCCCATTTCCAGCGACGCCAGTAGCAAGGGTTTTGGAACCCCATCTTCTCCTTCTTCCTCCAAACGAGCGGGAGAGCGAGAGGGGGAGAGAAGCCGAGCATCGATGCTCGAGGGCAGTAGCAGCTGGGTCTCTAGAGAGCTGGGTTTGGGTTCGGAGGGCGGAGGTGCTGGGTGAGCTCGAGAGGAGCGGGGAGGTCGTTGCGGACGACCTCAAGAAGCCGTAGCCATCATTTGGATCTCCATCCGGGAGCCCACAAGGGAAGATACTCCATCTCCTTGTTTTGAGCACAATATTGATATAGTTAGATACCTAGGGATAGTTTGATACTTGTTGAAGAACTATCCATTGTCTGTGGCTTGTACCTCGGTTTTGTGGGCAACAAAACCGGGAAGAACATTTGGCTCCATTTGACCATAGTGATTAGTTGTCGGTCTTGCCCTTTGGTTTTTCCCTTACTCACATTGAGTAAGGGTTTCCACGTAAAAATCCCTGTCTCTTGTGGTGATTGCTTGTGCTTGCTTGTGATTGTGCTTGTCATTGTTGCTATTGAGTTTCCGTGTGGGGAACATATATTTGTTGTGCCAGCTTTGTTGTAGGACAGTTTTAGGGGGATAACTCCTGTGTTGATTATAGCATCATATCCCTAACAAGTGGTATCAGAGCTCATATTTGAGCAATGGGAAAATATGACTAGGGAACAATGATCAAACTCACAAGTAGCAATTGGCAGATTTGGAAGGCTAAGATGGAAGATATTTTATATTGCAAGGACCTCCACGATCTGGTGGAGGGAGAGAGCGCCAAACTGGAGAACATGTCCGCAGGAGAATGGACAAAGTTGAATCAAAAGGGCATCGAGATCATTCGGAATTGGCTTGACATGTCCGTTTTCCATCATGTTGCTGAGGAGATGAATGCGAATGAGCTGTGGGATAATTTGTCCGAGCTTTATGACCAAAAGACCACAACCAACAAGGCTTTCTTGATTAGAAAGCTTGTGAATTTGAAGTACAAAGATGGAACCAATGTGACGGAGCATCTGAACGATTTTCAAAGCATAATCAACAAGTTGACATCCATGGGTTTGACACTTAATGACGAGTTGCAATCACTTCTTCTTTTGTGCTCATTGCCGGACAGCTGGGAGACTTTAGTAGTCAGCGTGAGCAACTCTGCGAAGTATAGCAAGTTGACCATGGCTATGGTCAAGGGCAGTCTCCTCAATGAGGAGATTAGACGTCGCTCTTTGGGAGAGGCATCCTCCTCTTCACATGTGTATGCCGTAGAGAGGAGAGGAAGATCCTGAAGGATATGGTTAGATCCTCAAGCGCATCACGGAAGCGTGAGCGTCGTATCAAATACGACGAAGAGCGACTAGTCGCACTAGTTGCTCGATGCAGCGGAATTTAAAAAAATTTCTTACGACGAAACCACATGATCCAAGAACACTTCTCGGATCGTTTCGTCTAAACCACAAACAAGTAACAGGATTACCTCTTGAAGCGTGGTTGCGATCGAGTCTCTAAACGAAGAGACCTCCTGTCTCAAGTCCGATCCGACGGAGGAGACGCTTGCGAGCGCGGGGATGAACCGCGTGCTTCTCGCAATCCATGTTGATGATCCAAGCGGCGGATCTCCTGATCTCGACACACGAGATCCGACGTCTTCTTCACGAGCGAGGCGTACCGAAGGAGACGAAGATCCACGAGCAGAAGAATGGGCAGCATAACGACGATGCTGCGGCGATGGAGAACCTCTCTTAGGTCATCCATAGTGGACAGCCACATGAGAGGGAGAGAGGGCTGTCGAGTAGAGAGAAAAGAGAGAGAGATGCTTCTCAAGCATTGTGTGTAAAATAGAGCTTGGTATGCCTCTCAATTTATAGGGTTTTGGGATCCATGGATCTCAATCCATGTGACATATAAAATCAATGGATGAGATTGATTTATGTCAATCCAATGGTCAAGATTATTGTTGGTAAAAACCAACAACTTGTGATTTAATTTTGATAAAATATATTTGATAAATCAAATAAATATTAATACCAAATTAAATCAATCAAATAAGGAGAGAAAATATAAAGGAGATCAACCTTCCCCTTTAGAGGGCAATCTCATGGATTCCCAAGAGATTGCACATCTCCTTGATTTTCTCTCTACTTATTTTCCAACAACTATTTGTTGGGATTTTTATTCACCAAAATAATTCTCAAATAAATTTGGGAATATTGCAATCTTGACATTGGAATATTGTGAATCATATTCACAACCCAAAACAACATGTAATTTACATTTTCAATTAGTTAGACAATGTGTATCTAATGCACATTACTAATTAATCTACTAATATAAATTATATCTAACTCTCTCTAATACATTATAAATCACATTTATAATATATTATGAATAATTGGATATTACTATCCACATTATTCTTATCCATAATAATTAAATCACATTTAATTATATTGGATAACTTATTCTCATGTGCTTAAATAATATGAATCACATTCATATTATTTACATCTTTGATAATCAAATCACATTTAATTATCTAAGATAACTCTCCTTATAATATGAATCAAATTCATATTATTCATGATAATTAAATCACATTTAATTATCCATTTTCTCAATGCTCGGATACATATATCAACAATAGAATTATCCATGAACTCTTTCAAGGATAATGCGCTTTCTCCGCGAATACTTGGAGATAAGGACAGGGCGATTGTATTGTTCCACGTATAGTGACATTGATATTGAGATCACATCTCAAATCCAGATCTCGGGCCTCCCATAGATGCTTGATTAAATCAAGACCGTAAATCTAATCTTCTCATTGAATCTGAATCACATTCAGATCAATGTCCAACACTTAGACTAAGATCAGATTACTTCTTTACTGAGAGGAGTCACTAAAATCCAAACCCGTTTCATCACTCTCTAGGAATAGAAGCGTCATGGTTATACAATCGTTTATGATCACATCACCCTCAGGTATTCCTAATGCCTGCACATCCTGCATACTGGAAGACTCAGAGTAAACCCGAAGTATTAGATCAACTTTATACTGTCTACTTCAGGGTTTTATCAGTAAGTTTCTCATTCGATCATTGGGAGTCGGTATCGATCATACACTTTCCAAAAACATATATCATACCTAGGTCTTGATCATATACTTTCCAAAAGTATATATCAAACCTACAAATTCAGTCAAGCTTCCAAAGCGAGACGACCATGCGCATGGAATTTGATTCTTCCCAATATCTCATGAGTGAGCTCATGTCTTCCGGTTCAGTAACTGAACCTGTGTGATCTCTTTGAGAGATCGTATTACTCATATGCCCTTATATGCACACCAGTGCGCCGGTGTATAGACCTTGACCACCTTGATTAGGTCATCAACCTATTGGTTTGCCAAATGTACATACTTAGACATATAGTAACACATCTGTCTCCGGTCAGAGGATGTGTGCATGTATCGTGACAGCATACGATATAGGACTTTGGTTATCTCGATCTCGTTAAGTCAACTCTTTGACCTAACTAATCTGACACTTTCGAATCTCTATTCCTATGCAGAGGACCTGCATCAAGAGGTCGGTCAGATATCAGCCTAAATGAGATAGGATTGCCATTCCTACTCAGGTTGGAGATCATCTCTTAACAATCATTTGACGGTGCTTGATGAGTCCTCAATCTAACTCATTAGATATTCATCCAAGCACCAGCCTCTATGATTCAATAATAGAATCAACGGCTGTATGATCATTAAGATGGCCATGGTACATAACCCTAATTGTACTAAGGGACCTATTATGCAAATTATGTACTCTTTATTTCAGATTAAGGAGTGAATTGCAATAACATTTATTTCATAATGGCTCGCCGTGGGCTCGCATGTCCAACAATCTCCCACTAGCCCAAAGAGCCATTAATGGGCTTATCATTTATACCCACACTCATGTGACAATCATAGGCTATTTAGAAAATAGCTAGGTAAGTTGATCAGTCACTCCGTTCCCAAGAGACTACGCCAAGTCCTTTTACGACACTTGCATATCTCCTAGTAACAATGCTCGCATCCAATGCGAATGTTGCATCTCATGCAACCGATACTCAATTTTGTTGGTTATAGTGTCCTTGACACTACATCTTATTAATTATCATAACCAGTATTCCCATAATCCTTATTAGAATACCTTCATTACTCGAGATCTCTATCTCCTAAGGTATCTACAGTTAAGACCCTTATAGATCACTATCTACAAGGTCTTAAACCTTTGAAGATAAGACTTTGAGATCACTATCTCTAAGTTTCATCATCTTTGAAGATATTGTTATTACTGCAACTAAGTGTTTTATTTCCAGAGAAGGATTAGTAATAGTTTACTACTCCCACTGCATGGCAGACATCTGGCTCTTGTACACATCTAGCATATACCCAGCTTCTCATAACTGATGCACAAGTGCAAGCAGTTCTAGCATTCACTTCCTCAACTCTTTGAGGTGCTATCCCTTTAGACAGGTCACTACCACATCTTAAGGGAAGGAAGCCTTTCTTGTAATTTTTCCAGAAAATGGAATAAGTCCAAGGTGTACTACTAATGTGACAGTCCCAATAACCTCTTCTCTTTGCTTCTGAATGACTTCAGAATTAACATCTAAGAGGTATCCTTGAGATCGTATCTCAAGGTATGGAACAACTAAATTATAAAACACTTATTATTTATTCTTATATCATTCCAAATGATTAGGATAATATCTACATTTAGCACGATGTATACAATGGCACTCCCACTAAGCTTCACATGGTTCATCAAGATTTTATCTGAAATCATAACATTTACAATTTCATCAAATCTTATGTTCCAAATACAAGAAGCTTATTTGAGTATAAAGATGGAGTTCTTTGGCTTGCACACCTTGCTTTCCTCAACCATGAAGCCCTGGGGATACTTCATATGAATATCCTCAGAGAGGTATTCATAGAGGAATGCAATCTTGACTCACATCATGAAGATGTCATAGTCAAGTTGTGTAGCTATAGTTAGCAATATTCTGATGAGTTAAAGCAAGGTCACTGGAGAGCAAGTCTCATCGTAAGAGATGTCTTCTCTTCGGTATGTAGCTCATGGCTACGAACCGTGCTTTGAAGGTCTCTACCTTCTCATCAGGTTCCCTCTTTCTCTTGAAGATCCATTTACACCTTAATGGATCTGACCCATATAGGTGGATCCTCGAGGGTCCATATACAACATTTGTATATGAAGTCTACATTAGACTTTTATTGCCAACATCCATCTTTCCATGTCATGATCCTCAGGAACTTCATCACATGAAGTCCGGTTATTTTTACATGGAATACATCCTCAAACTTATTTGAAGAAGTATTAGTGTTCATCTTCAATTATTCTTTTAGTTTCTGATTTTAGGAGCCTCATTATCTTCTCAAGATTTAAATGAGTTCCTTTACTTCATTTTATCTTGATTCTTAAGAGAGTCATCCTCCGAGAATCTCATTCTCAGATATGAGATCTTTTAAGAATCTCAAGGTCATAAAGTAGGTATACAATACCATCCTTTATTTTCCTAATGAAGTAGCACTCTCTAGTGCTAGATTCCAGCTTACATGCATGGAACCTTATTAAGTATATAATGTAGTCTCTACTACATATACACCTTTGGAAACTAAGAGATAATTATGCTAGGATTAATCATTGATTAAGTCATGTCACACGTGATCAATTGTATCTCCCTACAACTCTATTGAGTTCAGGTTCATTAGGAGGATTGAGATAGGAATGATATTCATATCTCCATAAGGTATTTCTTGAATTCATCTAATAGGTACAGGCTACCTTGGTTAGATAAAATTCATTTCATCTTCCTTCAAACTTTGGTTCTAAACCAAAATTGTGAAATCTTTGAACATTTCAAATATTTCTAAGTGAAGAGAAGAAATCTCATACATAATCATTTACAGATATCACATATCCACAATGTTTACTATGATATAGATGATCTGCATACATCAATATGTATGAGATCATGAATACCTTTACATCTTACACCTTTCCCAAGCAAGGGCGTATTGGACATTTTCCTTTGAATATAATATTCACAAGTATGTGAGATTTGAATCTTTAGACAATCTAAAGTTTCATGTCTTACTAGTCCATTGATCTCATCAACAGACATATGTCCAAAACTTGGTGCCAGATCATTGTCAAATGATCTTCATCCTCCTATTGATCTTTTAAAGGTTTAATTTTCAGTATTAGAAATCCTAATGAACCATTCATTAATTTTCTAATTTAATAGAGTCCACTAGATTTTAGATTACTATCTGAAATATCTCCATCATAACTCTTTATGACAGATTTATTACAGAATTCATGTTTATATCCAACAATTAGAAATAAACAATGAGTGTATTCTAATATCTAGGTCATAGAGACATTCTCTAAGACTAAGGGCTCCTACTGAAAATATGAAGTCTATTGATCCAATGGAAATTGTTGCAACACTTGCATCACTTTCAACATGGATGACCAATAAACCATAAGATCAAAATTTTTTTAATATTCTAATACATATGCAACCAATTGCAAGTGTTATTAGAAGAATGAGATTCAATTATTAGACTTTACCTTATCAAATAAGTAAGTCAATTTCAATGATTATATGTAGGCTATTCTGATATATTATCCGATTCCTTCTCTAAGGATTCTAGATAGATTTAATAGTCATACTATCAACACATCAACATATTGCAGTATTGGCATTCATCCAACTCTTTGGATGTCATGTGGAAGTCACAGAAGTACAGTCAACTCTTTGATTATACTTCTTGCTTGGGTCCAACCCATGCTTCCACTGCGCTCTCTATATCTATAAACAACCATTGCTTAAGACTAAGGACCTATTATGTTAAATTCAAAAGAATTTAATGTAAGAGCATTTTGACATTTATAAATGCTTCACCCAATTCATACAATATGAATATTATGAAGCTTCATGAATGACTAGAGTATAGACTGTAGAATGATGACACTCATCATCTACATCCATCTAAATTCTTAAAACATAGGTTCAGGTAGGTATTCAAATAATTTGAATACATCATCTCTTATAGAGCTACCATTCTACATGATGCAGAGAACCATGTCATTCATGATTAAATGTCAAGAGCACATATGTATGCCAGAAATTCTTTATTGATTTTATAAGGATTATTTGATAATTACGATCATCATCGACATGTCACTTCCAAAGTACATTCAATGAGATCAAGACTTATAGAGACATACAAACCCTAGGGTTTTAGTCCTATTGTCTTATTTAATTATCACTTCTCATTATTATGAGGAAACTTGCACATTGCAACCACATACATTATGTGTTCAATTGCAAGTACAATATCTGGATCAAGGGTCCAATCCATGATATTCTACTGGTTATTATTGAGTATAACATTGAGTGGGTTTAATGAAGGATTATCTGAAATAAGAAATTAGCATAAGGGTATATATTTATATATATACATGTTTTACTTTGATTTAGGAATTTTTATATCAAAGTTGTCTTGCCATGTCAACAATGAAAGTTCATTTCCTTAATCACTTTCAATGTAAGAGATATACTTACCATTATATCTCAAGCAAGATCTGGGATCTCCTTCCTTATCTTTGTTGCATTTCAATAATATGAGAACCTACAACTTCGATAAAAAGAAGCGGGAACACATTCCGCCTTGCAAGTCCAACTTGCATCTCCCAATTCGGTCTTTAACACCCGGGCCCACCACTCCTAAGGTGATGTTGACCCGTCATTAATTGAACCAACCGTCAACAGGAATACAACTCGCTATGCGCAATCCAATATCGCCCCAATAATATGAGGACCCTATATTAGGGTCACTACGCATACGTCCTTACTCTTTCGAGAAGCGACGAGCCCGATCCAAATGGATCATATGCAGGAGCTGTCACTTCAGACAGGCGTCTCCCACATAATATCTGACGATAAAACCCTTCGCCTTGACGGGAGACCATGGATGTCACTTATGTGATCCTCCATATCATATTCAAATTCTAATTAATTATCCTGAATCATATTCACATAATTAATTCTTCCAAGGGAATTATCAACTCTAATCATATTAGAGTATAATTGGACATAATCAATTCAATCATATTAAATTAATTATCAATCTAATTCAATCAATCAAACTTGATTGTTATGCTTGAATATATATGGTATTATTCTCAAAGTACATATTAATTCGTATTTTAATAATTAGAAAAATGCAACTTAATCCCTAGGAAATTATCCCGGCCCTACCTGCTGTCATGGCTAGTACCGGCGGGAGTGGGACGAACCGCATACATTGCAACCCGCTACCCCAGCGATCCCCGACTAGACACCATATCCGCCTCGGGAAAGGATAATGCCAAATTGATTAATTTGTACTTGAGATGATCATCGGTTCTTTAACCGAAATTATACCATATAGTAATCAAAACAATTTTGATTATAAGGAAATTTGCTAGACAAATTCCCAATCCTATTCAAGCAAGGAGTTTGATGATTGTGTTTCCAATTATGATCTAGATCAAATCTAATCAATTAATTGGTTGAGGTCAAGTCAATTAAAGAAATAATCATATTCTAATATTTCTCAAATTTTTTCCATAATTATTTCATGAAATTAACAATTAATTTCACTAATTGACAATCACATGGTTCTTGATTAGGAAAGTAATTTCAGCAGTGACCCCTACTTACTAAAATTAGCATATCTCAATCAATTTAAATCCAAATTAAGCAAAGTAAGTTTCCATAGTTTTCTAACTTGATTTACAACAGAACCTATGTGTTTTGCACGCATTTCGAGGCATCTCTAAACAGTAATTAACTCCTTAATTACGTTAAGATTCGCAGTTCCCATAATAGTGAATATATGTTCATTAAAACAACCATATCTTGAGCAAACGAAATCCGATTTACGCAAACTCAGATCCTATGATTTCCTTATTTAATGGGAAACAAAATCCAAGTAAATAATTCGTGCTTAAACATTTTAAACATGGTCGAAATTATTTACTAAACAGATCTGCGAAATCAAATGTGATAAAAACTTTCACGACCATAACGAACCCAAGTCGTCCTCGGTTAGCGAATCATATTCTAAACCATCGACCTAAGGCTCTGATACCACTTGAAGGATATGTTTAGATCCTCAAGCGCATCACGGAAGCGTGAGCGTCGTATCGAATACGACGAAGAGCGACTAGTCGCACTAGTTGCTCGATGCAGCGGAATTTAAAAAATTTTCTTACGACGAAACCACATGATCCAAGAACACTTCTCGGATCGTTTCGTCTAAACCACAAACCAGTAATAGGATTACCTCTTTAAGTGTGGTTGCGATCGAGTCTCTAAACGAAGAGACCTCCTGTCTCAAGTCCAATCCGACGGAGGAGACGCTTGCGAGCGCGGGGATGAACCGCGTGCTTCTCGCAATCCATGTTGATGATCCAAGCGGCAGATCTCCTGATCTCGACACACGAGATCCGACGTCTTCTTCACGAGCGAGGCGCACCGAAGGAGACGAAGATCCACGAGCAGAAGAATGGGCAGCATAATGACGATGCTGCGGCGATGGAGAACCTCTCTTAGGTCATCCATAGTGGACGGCCACATGAGAGGGAGAGAGGGCTGTCGAGTAGAGAGAAAAGAGAGAGAGATGCTTCTCAAGCATTGTGTATAAAATAGAGAGCATGGTATGCCTCTTTATTTATAGGGTTTTGGGATCCATGGATCTCAATCCATTTGACATATAAAATCAATGGATGAGATTGATTTATATCAATCCAATGGTCAAGATTATTGTTGGTAAAAACCAACTTGTGATTTAATTTTGATAAAATATATTTGATAAATCAAATAAATATTAATACCAAATTAAATCAATCAAATAAGGAGAGAAAATACAAAGGAGATAAACCTTCCCCTTTAGATGGCAATCTCATGGATTCCCATGAGATTGCACATCTCCTTGATTTTCTCTCTACTTATTTTCCAACAACTATTTGTTGGGATTTTATTCACCAAAATAATTCTAAAATAAATTTGGCAATATTGCAATCTTGACATTGGAATATTGTGAATCATATTCACAACCCAAAACAACATGTAATTTACATTTTCAATTAATTAGACAATGTGTATCTAATACACATTACTAATTAATCTACTAATATAAATTATATTTAACTCTACCTAATACATTATAAATCACATTTATAATATATTATGAATAATTGGATATTACTATCCACATTATTCTTATCCATAATAATAAAATCACATTTAATTATATTGGATAACTTATTCTCATGTTCTTAAATAATATGAATCACATTCATATTATTTACATCTTTGATAATCAAATCACATTTAATTATCTAAGATAACTCTCCTTATAATATGAATCAAATTCATATTATTCATGATAATTAAATCACATTTAAATATCCATTTTCTCAATGCTCGGATACATATATCAACAATAGAATTATCCATGAACTCTTTTAAGGATAATGCGCTTTCTCCGCGAATACTTGGAGATAAGGACAGGGCGATTGTATTGTTCCACGTATAGTGACATGGATACTGAGATCACATCTCAAATCCAGATCTCGGGCCTCCCATAGATGCTTGATTAAATCAAGACCGTAAATCTAATCTTCTCATTGAATCTGAATCACATTCAGATCAATGTCCAACATTTAGACTAAGATCAGATTACTTCTCTACTGAGAGGAGTCACTAAAATCCAAACCCGTTTCATCACTCCCTAGGAATGGAAGCGTCATGGTTATACAATCGTTTATGATCACATCACCCTCAGGTATTTCTAATACCTGTACATCCTGCATACTGGAAGACTCAGAGTAAACCCGAAGTATTAGATCAACTTTAATTAGTCTACTTCAGGGTTTTATCAGTAAGTTTCTCATTCGATCATTGGGAGTCGGTATCGATCATACACATTCCAAAAACATATATCATACCTAGGTCTTGATCATATACTTTCCAAAAGTATATATCAAACCTACAAATTCAGTCAAGCTTCCAAAGCGAGACGACCATGCGCATGGAATTTGATTCTTCCTAATATCTCATGAGTGAGCTCATGTCTTCCGGTTCAGTAACTGAACCTGTATGATCCCTTTGAGAGATCGTATTACTCATATGCCCTTATATGCACACCAGCGCGCTGGTGTATAGACCTTGATTAGGTCATCAACCTATTGGTTTTCCAAATGTACATACTTAGACATATAGTAACACATCTATCTCCGGTCAAAGGATGTGTGCCTGTATCATGACAGCATACGATATAAGACTTTGGTTATCTCGATCTCATTAAGTTAATTCTTTGACCTAACTAATCTGACACCTCTGAATCTCTATTGTTATGCAGAGGACCTGCATCAAGAGGTCAGTCAGATATCAGCCTAATTGAGATAGGATTGCCATTTCCTACTCAGGCTGGAGATCATCTCTTAGCAATCATTTGACGGTGCTTGATGAGTCCTCAATCTAACTCATTAGATAATCATCCAAGCACCAGCCTCTATGATTCAATAATTGAATCAACAGCTGTATGATTATTAAGATGGCCATGGTACATAACCCTAATTGTACTAAGGGACCTATTACGCAAATTATGTACTCCTTATTTCAGATTAAGGAGTGAATTGCAATAACATTTATTGCATAATGGCTCGCCATGGGCTCGCATGTCCAACAGATCCAGTAGCAGAGGAGCGTCACAGGAGAGGCAGAAATCCACAGACAAGTCCAAGGGCAGAGGAAAGTGTCACCATTGCTAGAAGCCCAGTCACTGGAAGAGAGATTGCAGGGTTTTGAAGAGAGAACAAGCTGAAGTCTAGAAAGATCAGAAAAAGGAAGATGGAAATGTAGCTGCAGTTGTGGCAGATGAAAGTGGAGATGAGGTGATTCTCACCATACAGGATCAGTGCTTGCACGCAGGGAGTGATTTGGAGTGGGTCGTTGATACGGCCACCTCCTATCATGTGACTCCACACTGGGAGTTCTTCACCACCTACACTAGGGGTGATTATGGGAGAGTCTTGATGGGTAACGAAAGTTACTCTAAGATCATTGGCATGGGCACAATCTCGATCCAGACGGATGTTGGGTGCTCAATGACTCTTCAGAATGTGAGGCATGTTCCTGATGTGCGGCTTAGCCTTATATCTGGCTCACAGTTAGATAGTGAAGGCTACCATCTGATGTTCGACGACAGCAAATGCAAGATTAGCAAGGGTTCTCTTATCATGGCTAGAGGCAGCTTGTGTCACACACTCTACATGACTAGAGTGAAGGTCATGGATGGCAGTTTGCATGCTAGTGAGGCAGATAATTCAGATTTGTGGCACCGTCGGCTTGGCCACATGATCCAGAAGGGATTGCAGTTTTTGAGCAAGAGAGAGTTGATCCCCCACCACAATGACATCACTTTGTCTCCTTGTGACGCAAGTGAGGTTGGGAAGAGCAGGAGTGCACCATACAGAGCCAGATCCAAGGTAATGGGATACCTTTTTACAGTTGGTTTATTCTGATGTTTGTGGTCCTATGGACACAGCCTCTTTGGGAGGCAACAGGTATTTTGTCACCTTCATTGATGATTCATCTAGGAAGGTGTGGGTGTATGTGCTGAGATCGAAGGATCAAGTGTTTGATTGCTTCAAGAAGTTCCATGCCATGGTTGAGCGTGAGACAGGGAAATTGTTGAATTGTCTATGCACAGACAATGGGGGAGAGTACACCTCCCATAGCTTTCAGGGCTATTGTGCAGAGCACAGCATCAGGCATGAGAGGACAGAGACAGGCACACCCCAGCACAATGGTCAAACTGAGAGGATGAACAGGACCATTGTTGAGAGAGTTCGTTGCATGCTGAAGACAGCGAAGTTGCCCAAAACCTTTTGGGCTGAGGCGGTTCGCACCGCATGTTACTTGGTAAACATATCTCCATCAGTTCCTTTGGGCTTCAAGATTCCAGAGTGTGTTTGGACAGGGAAGGACCCCTCATATGCTCATTTGAGGGTGTTTGCATGCAAAGCCTATGCATTGGTACCGAAGGAGCAGCGGAAGAAGTTGGATGACAAGGGAGTGCCTTGTATTTTTCTTGGATATGAGATCAGGAGTTTGGATACCGTCTTTAGGATCCAAGGAAGAAGACCGTCACCAGACACAGGGATGTGATTTTCTATGAAAATCAGATGTTGGCTGAGGACACCACTGAGAGGGGTGATGGAGATGAGATCTCCATGGATGATGACAGTGATGAGGACACAATGCCCTCTCCAGTACAGGGTACAGGTGGAGAGGATGGGCAGCTAGAGCAGCACGAGCCAGATGCAGACCTCGTTGATGCAGGTCCAGGGGACTTGGGGCAGGGGGAGCAGCCTCATCCACATGCAGACGCAGCAGAGCCTCAGGTCAGGAGATCAGAGAGGACACGCCAGCCATCATCCCATTACCCCACTTCAAGGTACGTGATCCTTACAGATGCAGGTGAGCCGTACACCTTTGAGGAGGCACATGATCATAATGAAAAGGGTCAGTGGCAGAATGCAATGAATGGAGAGATGCTATCTCTCAAAAAGAATCACACTTATGATCTTGTTGAGCTTCCTAAAGGGAAGAGATCCTTGAAGAACAAGTGGGTATACAAGCTGAAATCAGATGACAGCAACAAGCAGGTGAAGTACAAGGCAAGGTTGGTAGTGAAAGGTTTCAGCCAGAAGGAAGGAGTGGACTATGATGAGATCTTCTCCCCAGTGGTGAAGATGAACTCGGTGAGAATGGTGCTAGGACTTGTTGCTAGCATGGACCTTGAGCTGGAGCAGATGGATGTGAAGACGACATTTCTTCACAGTGATTTGAAGGAAGAGATCTACATGGAGCAACCACAGGGTTTTCAAGATAAAGGGAAAGAACACATGGTTTGCAGGTTGAGAAAGAGTCTTTATGGCTTGAAGCAAGCCCCGAGACAGTGGTACTTGAAGTTTGATGCTTTCATGGGAAAGCAGGGCTTCAAGAGGACTGCAACTGATCCGTGTGTATATGTTCGTCAGCTTCCCAATGACAGGTTCGTCATTCTTTTTATATATGTGGATGACATGTTGATTGTAGGTCATGATTCCAACCTCATTGCAAAGCTCAAGAAAGAACTATCCAAAAAGTTTGAGATGAAAGATTTGGGCAAGGCAAGTCACATCCTTGGGATGCAGATTACAAGGGACAGGAAGAAGCGCATGTTGTGGTTGTCACAAGAAAGCTATGTTGAACGCGTGTTGGAGCGGTTCAACCTGAAGAATGCAAAGCCTGTCAGCATGCCCTTAGCCTCTCATTTAAAGCTGACCAAAGAGTCATGTCCTTCTACTTCTGAGGAGAAAACAGAGATGGCCAAGATCCCATACCAGTCAGCAGTTGGGAGCCTCACGTATGCAATGGTTTGCACTAGACCCGACATAGCCCATGCAGTGTGAGCAGATTCATGTCCAATTTGGGGAAGGACCATTGGGAGGCAGTGAAGTGGATCTTGAGATACTTGAGAGGGATCTCAAATATGTGTCTTGTGTTTGGGAGGTCAGATCCCAAACTTTGTGGCTACATTGATGCAGATATGGCAGGAGATACGGACCAGAGAAAGTCTACCTCAAGCTACATTTTCACTTTTGCAGGGGTAGCCATACCATGACAATCCAAGCTACAGAAATATGTTGCTCTCTCGACTACCGAGGCAGAATACATTGCAGCAGCAGAGGCTGGGAAAGAAGTGTTGTGGCTACAACGCTTTCTTGGTGAGTTTGGATTGGATGACAGTGAGTCAGTTGTGTTTTGTGATAGCCAGAGCGCTATAGATTTGAGCAAGAGTACAATGCACCATGCTCGCACAAAACGCATTGATGTGAGATACCAATGGCTGAGGGATGCAATTGAACGGAAGCAACTCATGTTGAGGAAGATTCACACTGATGAGAACCCCTCAGACATGTTGACCAAGGCAGTCACTCGTGACAAGCTTCAGCTCTATAGAGAGTTGAGCGGTGTCACTTCTTCTTGATCTCCAACATTGGACAACACCTCCCCGTTGGGGTTGGAGGGGGAGGTTGTTGGGCATATTGCAGTCCAGCCCCAACTTGGGGGGCTGCACCTTGGCCTTTCTTGCAGGGGTCTTTTATGCAAAATGACCAGATTTTGTGCCCCATTCCAGGGACGGCAGTAACCCATCTGTCCCCATTCGTTCCAGCCCTATACACATTCCAGAGAAGAGAACCGAAGACTCTATTCGGCCATTCCCATTTCTAGCAACGTCAACAGCATCGGTTTTGGAACCCCATCTTCTCCTTCTTCCTCCACATGAGCGGGAGAGCGAGAGCGAGAGAGAAGCCGAGCATCGGTGCTCGAGGGCAGTAGCAGCTGGGTCTCTTGAGAGCTGTGGTTTGGGTTCAGAAGGCGGAGGTACTAGGCGAGCTCGAGAGGAGCGGGGAGGTCGTTGCGGACGACCTCAAGAAGCCGTAGCCATCATTTGGATCTCCATCCGGGAGCCCACAAGGGAAGATACTCCATCTCCTTGTTTTGAGCACAATATTGGTATAGTTAGATACCTAGGGATAGTTTGGTACTTGTTGAAGAACTATCCATTGTGTGTGGCTTGTACCTCGTTTTTGTGGGCAACAAAACTGGGAAGAACATTTGGCTCCATTTGACCATAGTGATTAGTTGCCGATCTTGCCCTGTGGTTTTTCCCTTACTCACATTGAGTAAGGGTTTCAACGTAAAAAACATTGTCTCTTGTGGTGATTGCTTGTGCTTGCTTGTGATTGTGCTTGTCATTGTTGCTATTGAGTTCCCGTGTGGGGAACATATATTTGTTGTGCCATCTTTGCTGCAGGACGGTTTTAGGGGGGATAACTCCTCGGTTGATTGTAGCATCATATCCCCAACAATAAGGAGCAATGCGAGAGATAGGGACTGATGTTATGCGAAATTGAGAGCGCTGGATAATTTGAAAACTCTAAGTTTGGATGACATTGACCACTATAATTGGAATATAGTCAATCCCACAGGGCATCCTAATTGTGGCTGATTGAAATAGTCAATCACACAAGAAAAACAATCTTGCTTTGATTTATCTTATCTCACCATGCTTTTGTGAAATTACTTGAACTTGAGTATTCTATTTTTGATTTTCAAGTCATGTTTTTGATTACAAACTTTATTTGGTTTCGACACATTATTTTCTTATTGTTGCACCATCTATTCTTCTACGTGTAGTCAATATGTATATTCAATACAGATCCGTGATGCTCTATACAGATGCGATCCATATCATTGCTTATATATTCCCATATATGAATATATTGTGTGCTATTGATGGAAAAGTTCTTTGTGATGTTGTATACAGATATGTGATACATGTCATTTCTTATATATTCCCATGTATGAATATATTGCGTGTTGTCAAAAATCTTTTAAGCACATTTTGCATATATTCTAAGCAACATTTGACACTATTCATTCACTGCATTTATTCAATTACTGCATGGATAGGATCTTTTCTTATGAAATATGATCAACTAAAAGATAGAGATCTTTCTATCTTGTTTTGTTGCTATAGATATTCTCATTTGCATTTTATGCTCTTAGTTTCTAGGTTCGGGTTTTCTCGACCATATTTTAGGTGCTGGATGGGAGTAAGAGAAGGGAGCAAAATAAGAGAAACCAAAGTAAGAGAAGCAGAGGAGAAACCAATTGGGTATGTTTATGTGGGAGCAAGGAAATGCCTAGCTAGTATAGACAGACACAACCTTGCACAGAGGGTAAGATAATAAAAGATGAGAACTATACTCATTGCTTTTTTCTTCGAGATATGCCTTCCATTCATATGAATCGAAGATGATGTTTGCACTTTAGTGGTAGATAAACATTATACCCATGGTTAATTTTTTTGTACATTTGAGGTTATTAAATCTATTGTGACAGTATGAAATATTTGTTGACAGATCGTTTTTAACTTGGTTTCTCTTCCCTTCTCATAAGGGAGGATATAAATCATAGGATAAGGCTGCTCCAACATCTTGTTCCTAGTTGTCAAATGGTCACTGGCCAAGCTTTCATGCTCGATGAGATCATCAACTATGTGCAATCCTTGAAGAATCAAGTGGAGGTACTCCCTAACAAACGAACATGACTTCATTTGTTTCTCCTCCTCCATCCTTTATATGATTACAATGCCCAATTCATAAACATGCAGTTCCTCTCCATGAGTATTTCTTCTCTTAGTACAATAGTATATGACTTTGCATTTACATGGGCGATCACTTACTTGAGCCAAAGGAAACACTTGCATGTCTAATCTTTCTAACTAAACTTGTGCATCTCGACATGATCTTAATTTTATAATAAATTCTACATGCTCTTAGTTTTTTAATAGATTGATTCGAAACGACATAAAGTTGCAGAAAACAAATAGCAAAATTCCAACTGCAGTGTCACCAAATGGGGAACATGTCACATTCAACCTTCTAATGCAGCAACCACTATTCAATTTTGGAGAGAACTTCTCCTTTTTTGCTGCATGGACATGGATCAGTTGCCAACTCTTAGGCCCCTACACAGCCCATTTTCATGTAGTGAATCGAGTTTGTTTGTATTTGATTATATAGAAAATCAAATAAAATGATCCTAAAAGGTTTTACCTCTCTTTCAGATTGTTGATGACTGTAGCATGAGATTTGCTTCTCTCTTAAAAAAAAAGGAGACAAACTCTTTGTAGCGAGAGGGCATTCGGCATGATATGGGGACGGAAGGAAGAAATATTCCAAATCTTGCGAGGGATTCTGCGTCTCATTCCTGTTTGTTGCATGTAGTACTGAGATAGCAATTATGTCTAGTTCGAATCATGTGTATTTATATTCTTATATATAACTCCTACTTATAGATTTCAAATTTTATTCTTCATTTTTCCTGTATCCTGACTAAAAATTGGTAGTTGTAGATATGGAGCTTAACGAAAATCAAAAGGGGTAGATGTTTAGAAATCAAAAGGTGCAGATGTGACTAGATGTTGTCTGATATAATCATGAATCACCACACCGGCAACTGTAAATCAGATATTCTACGTGTGCACTTCACTTTCCATCTTTTAAGACACATAGTGAACTTATGTACATCTTGTTCTGATTTTGATATGACAAAGAAATTTTCGGTCCAAGTCATCTAAGACTTTTGATGGCTGTAGGTTGCATCACATTTTTACTACCCATGGCATCACCTTTGGTCGGATTGTTGAGATTGTCGACTAGGGAACGAGCTGTGAATATATCAATCATGATGTTATCTTCACGCCAAACGGGTTTCTGAATAGATTTTCTTAATTTAGAACTTGACTCCAAGTGGTGTCAATAATATATATCTTTCCATGCCTAATCTAGAAATCTAGACATGTGTTTGTTTCCGAGTTGATCTGTATCATGTAGGTTGTTGCTAAAGATACAACGACCATGTTTCTCCCCTAATTTATGGGGTCATTAATGTCTGATTGCAAATTATC
The DNA here is from genome assembly GCA_037367405.1 of Ottelia alismoides. Taxonomy (NCBI): domain Eukaryota; kingdom Viridiplantae; phylum Streptophyta; class Magnoliopsida; order Alismatales; family Hydrocharitaceae; genus Ottelia; species Ottelia alismoides. The sequence continues at coordinate 264,050 of JAZKJV010008192.1, forward strand.
TATGATATAAAAATGATCTCAGTTGTATGAGGTTGAGAGTTGCTTCTTATCCAATGACCTTTTAGATCTTTATCTTTTCCGTTGCTTTGAAGTCATATAATGTTAACATCCACAATCATACAGACTTGGACATCCACAATCATATAGACTTGGGCAGGCAACTAGTCAACAAACATCCAAATAGTAAATTGTTTATGCTTGCAAATTTGTGCATGTAGCATGTGGTGCATGTGGTGCTCCATATGGTCTCATCTACAGGCCCATCGGGTTCCAGTGCATCTACTCATGCGTATATCACACAAAGATGAGGGGCAATACACCCCGGTGGGGGATTCATGCAGCGACTTCTGCATCCACTATTGTTGCAAGAGACGGATAGAGGGGGCAGGTATAACACTTGCAATCTTTTGTATTGTTGTAATGTAATTTACAATGATGTTTGTATCTATTTATTGATATATCAACCATGAATGTTTGATGTATCCCTATTACTTCTATGCTAAATTTACTATATTTGGTGCTGAGATAAAGTTTTGTTTTAAATAGGTAGAGGTGCATGACGCGCAATCCACAAGGTTGATGCAAATTCAAGTACCATACACTGCTTGTTAAAAGGCTGATGTGTATGCTTATGCCCTTTATTTACTTAAAAACGGATCACAATTACATGAAAGACCAGCTGATGAGGAATTCAAAGCAACAAGACAATACTCAACAAACTAAATCATTCGATCTTTACCTATATTTGCAGTCAAAGTGGCGACTCTTCAGTGTTGGAAAAAGAAACTGCAGATACAGTCAGATACAGAAGCAAAGCTCTCAAAGTGGAAGATCTCTTTAGAAGCAACAGATGCGAGAATTGTCATTGTACTGCAGAGCTCAGATGGATATAACACTCCACCATCTTCTAACCTACATTAAATTTCAATCTGATCATTCAAGATGGGCTATAGATTGCTTGTATTAAAAAAGACAACATCATCATTTTCATTCATTGTGAATTATCTCAGTAAGTATTAAAAGCAACAAGGTGATACTTCTTTTCTTCTTTCCATTTTTGATGCAAATATATTTGCGTAGTGATGAAAAATTAATTTTGATGGTGGAATTTATTTGGTAGAAGAAATTGGAAGGATTGAGAAAAGAAAGCATGCCGGTTGCGCGAGATTTGAAGACAGAATCGCGAAGATCGCGTGGGGAAGGATAGAGACAAGAAAGAGAGAGAGATAAAATCTCAATTTTTCATATATCCTGAACTGTCTCAAGATAATAACCTATCATTTATTTATATAGGAGGGATGAGATTATAAAAATAGAAATTCAAATTCAAATTCAAAACTACTTATCCTAATTTGATTCTAACTGACTAACCAATTGATTTGAAATAAATTCAAATCTCTAATTGACTCTAACTAACTAACTAACTAAATTGAGATCACACGTGATCTCGTTAATCTTCCGACGAATTGATTGATCTTCGATGCATCGCTGGAGAATTCGATACTGAAATTGTAGCTTCAAATTTCTCAATTAGATCCTTTTCATTGTTACATTTGTAATTTCTTTCCACTGAGGTGTATGGCTGCAAATGTTCTACCCTTTCACTTAAACAAAAGTCATAAGGTAATTTCTCTAATTGACCTTTGGGATAAATGCTCTTGTATGGAGTGGCTTTTCTGCAAATTGTCCAAATCAATTCCAAAATCCGAGTTTGGTGGGATACGAATCCTTTTGAAGAGTAGCCATGCGTTAGGGTTTCTCTCATCCTCAAGTAACGACGGCGCAACATGGCGAGGGCACGGGGTGGTGCGGCGTGATCGATGTTGGCAGGCGGTGTTGAACCCTGGGGTTAGGGTTCCAATAGCATCGGCGACTCAGGTTTGCACCATGGTAGCAGCACACAATCTCGTGCAGGCGGTGGCGCGTAGTTCTCCAATGACGGCGGTGCGCGGTAGCGCAGGGACCGTGTAACCAGGACTTTGTGGTCGATTGCTGGCGGCATCGGGTGGCATCGTGGGCTGCGGGGAAGGGGTTGTGGAATAGTGATGGCAATGGGAAGAGGTGGGGGGGGTCGGGGAAGGCGTGGTAGAGAAGGAGGGGGGAGGGCTGGTGCTGGGGGGGTGCACCGCAGGAGGTGCGATGGTGGTGGGAGGGATGCTGAGGCTGTGGGGTGCGTTGCAAGAGGTGCAATGGTGGCGGGAGGGGGCGTTGAGGCTATGGGCTGGGCAGCAGGGGGTGCGAGAGGGGTTCTGGGGTCTATTTGGTGGGGGATGGGGGGTGCAGGGTGTTGGGAGAGGGTGCAGGGGCTGGGAGAGGCGCAGGGCGGGGCTGGACTGATTGTTGGGGCCACGTGGTTGGCGGGAGGTGATGCTGGGGCAGGGAATGCATCGCAGGGGTTGCAGGGGTGGCGGAAGGGGCTGAATGCGGGGCTGGGAGGGGTGTTGCTCCGATCGGGGAAGGTGACAGAGGTGCGAGGGTGGTGGATGGGTCCGCGAGAGGGTCGTGGATGGGTAATAGATCAATTCCTGCAGCTTTTGCAAGTCAGAATGTACCTGGACAGCAAGCAGATCATTATTTTTTCTCCTGAAACGACTGGATAGCAAGCAAATCGTCTTCGACGTTGTTGTTTTCGCCTGACACGGTCCGGACAGTGAGCATGTCATCGTTGTTGCCGTTTTTTCCATCTACAACGATCTGAACAGCGCACACATCATCGTCGACGACAAGATTTTGTTCTTCATCAACTTGTACCATAAAAATATCAACATTGTATCATGAGTCTATCCATTGTTGAACCTTGATGCTTGTCTGGAGGCGCTTCTTGAAATTTTGTTTACGCGAACGCGCAAGTGATACCTGTGATCGGGTTGCTTGATCGAGCTTAATCCTCCAATATGTGACGGGACCATCAAATCGTGAGAACGATTCGACTTCCATGCTCTGATACCAATTGATGCAAATAGATTTACGTGGTGATGAAAATTTAGTTTTGATGGTGGAATTTATTTGGTAGAGGAAATTGGAAGGATTGAGAAGAGAAAGCGCGCCGATTGCACGAGATTTGGAGACAGAATCGTGAAGATCGCGTGGGGAAGGAGAGAGACAAGAGAGAGAGATAAAATCTCAATTTTCATATATTCTGAACCTGTCTCAAAAACAATAACCTATCATCCCTTTATATAGGAGGGATGAGATTACAAAATAGAAATTCAAATTTAAATTCAAAACTACTTATCCTAATTTGACTCTAACTGACTAACCAATTGATTTGAAATAAATTCAAATATCTAATTGACTCTAACTAACTAACTAAATTGAGATCACTCGTGATCTCGTTATTTAAAGAAAAAATGTGATGACTCAATTATTTGTAAGTAAAATGAGACTCTAATTATCGGACGAAAATAAATAATTAAGACCCTATTTATTCGTTGTGCGCTGCATTTTTGGACCAGCCAAGTCATTTTGGTATGTCATATGCTAATATCATTTTTTATGCTAAATCTTATTATAATAGTGACAAACCTAAATTTTCATGATGCGGAACAAAGCAGTGACAAACACTTCCATCTTCACGAAGGAAATGCACTATGTCATCTATTTATGGGTTGTTTGAAATATGATGGTCTTTATCAAGTCATACAAATTGAAGGATATGCTCCACGTTTCAGATGCCGAAGAACTTCTACGATGATTTCAAGTGTGCTCAAACAACTCAATGGTTATCATCTTGAGTCGATTACTAAGTTATTGACTATCTTGCATCCTTCCATTCTCGAACTAGAAATTCTTCTCCTATGCATTAAATTGTATATGTTAGTTAACATGACATCAGGAGCAAACCTCTAGTGATATGGTTATATTCAGGATCAAGGATTTCACTTGCCTTTTCTGTGAAAGTGGACTTGATGCACCATAATACTCACAATTATAATCATACTGTATGACAAAGAATAGGTCGCTTTTGTAGAATAATGACTTCTTTGAATAGTGAGACAATTCCAAATATCCGCAGATTCATTGGATGTTTGGTAATGCCAAGTTACCAACCCACTGCCATATTGACATCAACATATTACTTTGGATTGCCAATATAAACATATATTTTGGAATCAATAGTGCGCTCTCCTTTTTAGGTACGCATTCTCATTTGTCAAATTGCAGTTCATATAATACCATATTAGACTAAAAAAATTATTGGAGTAAGTAATCAAATGTTGTTGCTTCTTGTTTGTACGTTTGAAGTAAGATAAGATATTAGATCGGCTTGATTTTGTTGTTCCCTAACTAATACAAGTTACATTATATTGTTCTCCATTCTCTCGAAAACCTATGCTTTGATTAGTGCATTAAACATGCTTTAGCTTTATAAATTTCCTTTCATCCACCTATAAACGGTTCCATGAAGTGATTCACGTTCATCATATATTTTAACTTTATAAAATTTCACATATTCAGTGGTATCTCAACAATCCTCGTGAACGATGCCGTACAATTTTTTTAATATTGTTGATCATATATTTTCAGATGTTTATTTCTCGTCTGGACGCGTCTTATTTACAGCTTTCTTGCCGCTTATGACCTGGTTTACTTTCAGTTTTCTACTTAACTGCTAGTTTCCCTTTGTAAAAAGAGAAAGAGGTTTTTACAACCATGGTTATATAATTTTTTAAATTTACTTGGAAATCATAAGTCATACAGTTCAGATTAATATTACGGGTGAACGGGAGACATGAGCTGATTTGAATTGTTTGTGAAATAGGTATGATAAATATGTATCGATTTCTCCCATCTTTTTTGCTTTCCTATACATTTCTTCAATATTTATATAGTTTGATCGCGTCTAATGTATGTACATGCATCATTGTGGATCCATTTGTTCGATGGAAGATTTTACATCAATTAAACATGGTATACTTATGCAAGCGATCCATTACTTCGTAAAATGGTATCTCATTTAATTTGGCATCCAGGTGAGGTAGCTTGCCTCGACAAGCATAATGTATGAACTGGAGTCAGGGCCTTCTCTTGGCCAGGAAGATCTTCCCATGGGACTAAAGAGTAGTTGAAGATCTACCTTGAAAAGATCTTTGATGCTACAATCGGGTTTGTATGCTTTCATTGATTGAGCTTCAATTTTGTATTGTCTTCATTGCAATTCTCCGAAAGGTTCACATCATTGACATTCCATGTCAATCATCGTGAAAATGTACCGATTTCCCTTTAGGATTGCTGAATGAAGTAGGTTGTGTAAAATGAGCTTTCCAGATAATACCAAACTTAAAACAATCAGCCCACATCTCGGCAACAATGACAGGTAAATCGATCATTATGTAAACATGCATAGTCCTATTATTTAGGATGTATTTTTAGAATATTTTTAATCATGTAGGGGAGACGTCTAGATGGAGATGATTCATTTTACTTAATCCGTACAATTTATTTCAAAAATGTTGATAATCCCCTGTATTATCTATTGAATATAAATGACACTTCCTCTTCTAGAATGAAAATATTGTCTACTTGTTGGTGTCGAGTTAAACATTTATTGAATTTTCGCTGGATGTCTATTTGTCTATTCTAATGTTGTTTTGGGAAAGAGAGAGAGAGTATTCAAAATTTGCATCCAGGGAAAACAAATGTCTAGTGAATGATGCATGCCATATGTAATCTAAACTAAGTATTTTAAACCTATTTGTTTCAAACATTTGCCATTAAATTTAAATGTAGATAGTCATGTAAATTTCAGGTTTACTAAAAGCAATTCTCAAACTATAGTTCCATAGTAAGAGGCATTGTAGATGTTTTTTTACTCCTATTTCAACATTTATAAACACCAAAAAGTACCTAATCTCCATTTCACTCATTTCTACTGAATCCTTTGCCACAATCCCTCTCTCTCTCTCTCCTTTACAATAAAATGCTACTCTCAGTTGCAAAAGGTTCTCTCTCCGTGTGATTCAAATTTTTATTGATCACGTGCGAGGTTCATATTAATTGAGGTTTGCATATATATATTCTGTCATAAATGATATAGTTTCTCGAAGAAATTACACTACTACTTACATCATGACATTTTATGTCCTGACATTTTGCAATTTTGTAGATGCTTGACGGATGCAATTTATGTGGAGCAGATGTTCGTTTAGCTCATTTTAAAGTAAGACTATAGTCTGTCATTATTCCTTGCTCTATTATGTTGAGCTCTGCTATTCCAAGTTTATCATTATTTCTTGCTCCATTAATTTCACTTTTTTACAAACAAAGGAGAAGATGATGAACATGACTCAGGAAGCAGCTGATCTTGTGAAGAGTGCTATTGGGATGTGAGATAATAGATCTCATGAATCAGTTTTTGAGTATGAGTCCCTTATTTCTTATAAATGGTTGAATTTTAAAGGTAGAAGGAGTCGTAAAAGCAACGGTAGGTTAGTGGTAGAACAATACCTTGACATGGTACAAACTCAGGTTCGATTCCCGACTGGTGCATCCATATGTTTAAGTTTCTTTTTCATGTCAGCCCAATTTTTAATAATGAAGAGGTTGGGGAAGAGAATCTACTTAGTTTGTAAGCTCAAAGAATCCATCATACGCCATTGTGTTTATGGTATCCAAAGAATAAGAATTAGAATCTATTTTGTGTTTTATTATTATCATTCAAGTTTTGTTTGTGTAACCTATCCGGTGATATCATGCAATTTTTGATATAGAAAGTAACTACAAGTCTACAAGATATGGTTGATGTTGGTGTTGCAGTGGAGTTAGAATTTGCTCTTTTCTAGTTGCTAATAAAAATTCTTTGGATGAAATCTATCATAGTATGAATTTATATCATTGAGGAGTTATTTCACTTGCAAGTACTCTTTGAATCAATAAGAAACATAACAGCACATGCATGTGACATTTAATTACAAAAACAAAGCACACAAAAGAAAACATAATAGCGCATACATGTGACATTTAATTACAAAAACAAAGCATATAGAGCTTGGAATTTCCAAAAGCTAAATTTGTAGTCTTTATTGGTTTAGATGTTTTTAAAACACTTCGTAAATAGAATCATCAAGTATTAGGTGTTCAACCAATGCTTGAATCTCTTGATTCAACTGTGAGTTGGGGAGTTGCCATTAGGTACATCTAGATGCAAAACGCAACACAATATACTTGTAATAATACCAAATGCAATAGAGAAAACTAGTGCAGTGGTGAGCGACCAATCAGATTAGAGTTAAGTATCAAGGTAAATCGATGTCGTTGCTACCCTAATCAACCATTCGGACTCAACAAGAAAATCAAGACCACGTAAAGAAATCAATCAAGCTCCAATCAATCAAATGTCAACGATCTCCGGTGTTTATTTAACCTGGTATAGCGACTAGGGTCGAACACAAGGAGCACGAGTGAAACCTACGAAGTAATCCAAATCAGAAAATAAAAGGCATATTTTTGTGGTTTTTAATTTGCAAATTTATAATTTCTAATGAGAAAACAAATAAAAAGATCAAGGTAAAACAAGATTTAACAATTTTTATGAAGACTAAAAACACTCAAAAATTAGAAATAAAATGTTTTTATATTTTTCAAGTATGCAGATGTTTTGGGGAAAATAATGGTATTTTTCTGATTTCTAAATGCTTTTATAAAAACAAAACAAAATCAAAACAGGAAAATAATGTACAACCTGACCAAAAGGCAAATTTAAAATAATAAAAGTGCCCAAATGCCCAAGATATGATTTTTATGATAAAGTAAATAAAAAGACCTAATTACAACAAATGAAATCCTATTTATTTCATTTTTTAATTTTTAATGATTTTCATAAGATTTTTAGTCTTTTGGGATTTTTAGGGTTTTTATAAAAGATAATACAACAAAAAATCTACTGAAATCAAAGCATAAAAATTAAACAACAACTATATTTTATGGAAATTTAAAGCTATTTTTATTTTTTATGTATTTTCTAAAATAGAAAGGACACTTTTTAGGGGTTTTTAGTTTTTAGAAAATATCAAATAAAACTAAATCATGTCACAAAAATTACCATAAACATTACATGTTAGCAGGAGCTATTGTAATTTTTTACAGAATTTTTGGAATTGATTTGGAATTTATTTGATTAAAAACAAAGCATTTAGCAAACAAGAACCTACTTGCAATTATTGAAAAGTTTCAAGCCAAATCGTAACAGACATTGAAATCTCAAGTCTAGATTTGCAATTTAACCACCTAATTTATGCACATGCAAAATAAACAACGCGTAGGATATAACTGCAAATACCCACAAGTTGGTATTCAAAGCATAACAATAAAGAACAAAGGGGCATAACATGCAAATACACCAGGCGAGCACATGAGACTGCACGTGAGTTCAGTCAAACAGGACTAAAATGTAAATCTTAAAAGTTCGAGGTCCAAAGTGTAAATTAATTAAACTACAACTTTATTTAGGGACTAAATAGCTATGCATGAAAGTGTGAGTGTAAAAGTGAAATATACCCATGCCAGGGCACGTGACGCACGCGAGAGTGGTCGTGGACGTACAACTCTGGTCGCGACTGGAGCAGATCTAACGGTGTTCGTAATGCCCCCCTACGTGCAGTCAGATGCACCAGGAGGCGTCAGATCTGACGGCTCAAAGCTGCGATGGTCGGCGGCTGGGATCTAATCTGGTGGACGAAGGATGATTTGACGGTGGACGATGGTGCCGAAGAACAACTCCTAGGCGAGCTTCAATCGGATGCTAGCGGCGATCCAATAGTCCGATGAGCCCCAAAGTGGTCCACCAGCTTCGTAGAAGCACGGCGCGACTGGCTGGAGGGTTTGATGGAGGTGGGAGCGGCTCGATGGTCGTGGCAATGGCCGGCCACTTGGGGGTGCTCTGCTTGAGCAAATGGGAGCTCGATAGGGGTTCCTTGCACGCTGGGCACCTGCAATGCAAAGCTAGGACTCGGGTAAAGCTCCGGTCTGGGTTATTGACGCTAAAAGGGAAAGAAGCGACAGTGAGGTGGATGGTTGGTCTCCGGCGAACGTGAGGGAGGGAGATTGATGAATCCCTGATTCTCACTCTTTATTCTTTTATTTTAGCTTTTTATCTTGGCAAAGCATCATGTAAATAGGTGTAAATACAATAAGTTAGCATTCAACATGCATAGTTAACTTTTTATATTTAGCATGTATTTATGCAAAAATAAAAGAATAAAAGAAAAGAAAAAGGAAGGAGGTATTTAGAATAAATACGGAGTGACCCGAACCCCAAGAGAAGGTCAAGCATTGACCTGATCGCCAAATAAAATAAGTAGAAAGAGATAGGGCCTACTCTATACTCTACATATTACTTGTATCTATAAATAATTATTTTTGACAAAAAAAAATAAAATGTTCTTTTTACCTCCTTGTATATAGTCCTAAAAATAGAACAAAATCTGAAAAATAAAATTAAAAATAAAATAAAATCATCTTCCACTTGTACAAAACACATGTATATATATGGCTAGCTCCCTATTTATTAGATAACTGTAAATAAATAATAAAAATATAATAAAAATTTTTTTACACACAAAAAATGATGTTGTAAATAAATAAAACATGAAATTTTGGGTATTTATGTAAAAATAACAAAATAAAAAGAATTGTACAAAAAACATAGTTATGTTATACATGTATATGATATTATATATTGAATATACACTATTTTTTCGGAAAAATAATTAAAAATCATAGAAAAATTCCTTGAAAAATAATAAACACTTCTCATTTTTTACATTTTCTAATTTAAATTTATTTATTATTTTTATTCTAATTTCTTTATTTTCCTCTTTATTTTGTCCTTCAGCGGTTTTTGTCTGCATCCTAGGCTGCCCCTGATTGGTCCACCTCAGTTTGTTGACCGAGGTCATCTAGTTCCCCCTCCTCTCTTTCGCCCGAGTCGGGTTTGACCCCGATTTTCCTTGAGTTTTTCCAACCCAATCATGGCTCTTCAGCCCCGTTCCAAGCTATTGCGATGCGCGAATCCCTTATCCACGCCAGATCTTCTCCTGATCGATCCATGCCTCGGTTCACGGGCTACTCCTCATTCTTATCGGACATGTGCACCTATATAGCCTACACCTTCCCTCTCTTTTCTTCCACCTTTTGTTGCACCACCTCCTCTTGCATACCCAATCTCCCTTTCCCAGAGTGACAATAACGGTAAGATAGGGTGAGGGATCCATTTGCGAAGGTGGAAACCCTAGGTCCAGTGAGGTGCACCTCAAGCTCTGCAGCATGGAGCCGAGCCCCTGGTTGTGCCGGCCATCGAGGCTACAACCCCCTGTGGACTCCCGTCTACACCCCCAGGCACCCTCCTTCTCCTTCAGGTACCCTCTTCACCTTCCATTTCCTTACAAATCCATCTTGCATCCGTGAAACAAAGTGTATCCAATCACCCTATTCCATACCCTATTTCACTCCCCTCCGACGTTATTCCGCCTCGCACTCGACTACCCTCTTCTTCTATGTTAGATCCACAAACTTCCACGAAATGTCAATCATCGGATTGGAGTTGTTTAAGCAGGTCTCATCCCCCCGCTTCGTAGTGACCTGTCCATTCACCCGCCACATGGGTCCCCTTGGTTTGTAGCACCCTAACCCTTGCCGGAGCCGCTTCTCCGAACACTACCATTCCTCCTTCAGGATGCGAGGGGTCTCGAGAGGTTCCAGGAAGCTATAGGTTCTCCGCGCCTCCCTAGACCATCTCTTTGGTCTTGGACCCTTCCGAGCCATCCAGTAGCTGCGGAGTGCTCCACATCTCAGCAACCCGAGACGACGTCAGAGCCATGCACCAGAGCCGGATGAAACGCGTCAAAGGCGAGTTCTTCCCCAATCATCGAGATGTCGTCCCAGCCATTAGATCAGGCTTCCCTCTAGTTCTAATCTTCTCCGTTCGTCTACAAGAGATCCTTGATCGTCCGATCTGTCTGAGGGTCGCTGCACAGCCGTCCTTCGCTGAAGAGGTATCCGAAGATCTCCACCGTTCGTCCATAAATGTACCTCGTCCTGTCGTTGGATCACTCTTTAATAAAGGGTAAATTACACTCAGGCCCTTTCTTGTTCTATATTTACTTTCTAGTCCTGTAAATATTTGTCGTGGTTAGTTTTATTTTGGATTTTTTGCTTAACCCTTGCATTCTCAGTATTTGCATTTCAGTCCAGCCTGTGTGAACTCACGTGTGGCGTCACACGCTCTATGGTGTTTTTGCATTCTATCCCCTGTACTTCTTGGTTGTTATATCTAGAATGAAACTTTTTAGTATTTACATTTATAGCCCTCTAAGCCTGTATCATGTGTATTGCACGTGGTTGCCTGGTCATTTTGTAGATCTGGTCCTGAGTTTTTTATTGTATTATAGTTTGGAGTTTAACTTTTGAATAATTGCACTTAGGTCCCTGCTTGCTGTGTGATTTGTTTTTAATCAAATAAGTACTAAAATTAACTCCAAAAATTCCACAAAACATTATAGTTAGCCCCTGCTAACGTGTAATATTTATGGTAATTATTGTGACTCATTTTAGTTTTTTTTATATTTTCTAAAATCAAAAACCCTAAAAATGTCATGTCTACTTCTAAAATATCAAAAAAATATAAAAATAGTCTTAAAAATTCTATAAATATTTATGTGTGTTCGTTATAGTTTGTTTTGTTCCTGTGTAATTTTTATTTTATTATATTTATAAAAACCCTAAAAAACACAAAAGATTAAAAATCTTGTAAAAATAATTAAAAATTCCGAAGAAATAAAAAAAAATGAAATTTCTGTTGATGTAGTTAGGTCCATTGATTTACTTCATCACAAAAATCATAACCAGGACATTTGGGTATTTTTAATATTTTAAATTTGCCGGTTGCTCCAGGCTGTATATTGTTTTCCTGTTTTAATTTTATTTTAATTTTATAAAATCATATAAATTCAGAAAAATATCATAAAAGTACCAAAAACATTTGCATATTTGAAAACTATAAAAACATTTTTATTTCTAAATTTTGAATATTTTTAGTCCTAATAAAAATGGTTAAAACTTGTTTTTGCCTCGTTATTCTTATTTGTTTTCTAATTAAAAAATATAAAAAATTGGAAAAATTAAAAACAACAAAAATATGCATTTTCTGATCTGATTACCGACTAATTCGTAGATTTTACTCATGCTCCTTATGTTCGACCCTATTCGCTATACCAGGTTAAATAAATAGCAGAGACCGCTGACATTGTTTTTATCTATTTATCTGTTTCATTTTGTGCCTTGATAGATTTACTTCTTTGTGTGGTCATGATTTTTCTTGATCGATCATGCCTTGTTATTCGGGTCACAACAACCCCTAGATATACTTAACCCGAGGTGCCTGACGTGTCATCAGAATGGCACCATTGCCGGGGAGCACAACTTAGTAGTCGCTTTTCAGCCTTTTCTTTTTATTTGTTTTTAGCTCAATTTTTATAACTGCTTTCTGACCCATTTCTATTTATCTTTTTGTGTGAGAAAACTGCCCGAGGACACATTGGAGGATACCCATACTTGAGGAGGAGTGACGAGTCGCTAAATACGATATATAATTCGGTCACGTTGTAGCACGTGTACTTAGCGATTCGGTCAGAACAGGGAGAAGATCTCCGTGAAGAGTGTCTCGGCTTAATTTTTATCCCGGGCAAGTCCGGGGTCGAACTCAGGGAGGCAAAGGAACAACTTCGGGGTTAATTTACAAATTTAAGATCTAGAAATCCAAACGGTATTTTTTTAGATTTTTTTATGCAAAAATCAAAGCAAATGCAAGATGCGGTTGAATTAAGACACTAAGAAAACACACAACAAGGCCAAATTAATTTTAATGTTAAATTAGTCCAATTTAGCCAAATTATATTTTTCCTAGAGTCCTAATCCAGAGATGAACACAAAACATATTTTTTTTTAATTTTAGGGGTTAAAATGCAATAAATAAAAAATGCACACTTTTTATGGGTTTTTTCGCAATTTATCACACAAACAGTAAGCAAAAATTATGAAAAATGTTCTGGAACTAAAACATGATGCAAGGAGAATACATTAATTTTTTGGAATTGTTTGACAAGTTATGAATTTTTATGAATTTTTTAGTGAAAATAGAGTGACAGTGAGTAAATAATTCCTAATTAATCCACGTTATCAAATTAATCAAAATACAAATTATCTCAAGTAGATATTTAGATAAGCAATCTAGGAGAGTTGAAATTTCGCAAAAATAATGTATGTGGATTTAATTAAAAATCAAATACTGAAATCACTCTACAATTTATTTAAGGCACAAGACAACTCCATTTTGGATGAAATTTGGACAGTAATTACATCACATATCAAGGCATCACATATAATTTTGTGGAATTTTTAGAACAACTGTTTGTGAGATATTAATTTAATGGCACAGAATGGGTAAACTATGCAAAATTTCAGTTAAACAATTATAATTAGTTACCCACGAGTCACAAAAATATAAATAAATACCCACAATGTAGAGAATTAGTTGCTCAACATGAAAACATTTTTCATCGAAGAAAAAGATGCATAAAAGATGTCCAAATTGAAGTGCGAACACAGGGGTGTCTTTGCAAATATAGAAAACAAAATTTACAACAAAAGATATGTACAGGGACTGTTATGCAATAGTATAAACATATAATAAAAACCATGCAATTTTTACATTAAAGAAATAAAGAAAATTACCCTTTCTTGCTCCTTGGAGATACGATTGGAAGATGAACCCAACCCAGGTGGAGGCGGCGGTGTCGGGCGGATGCGCCGCACTGGCGCGCGGAGGCGGCGGCGAGATGCGGCGGCGTGGTGATGGCCGGAGGCGTGGACGGGGGCCTGGAGATGGCTGGCGGAGGGGAGGAGCAGCTGGGACTGTCGGCGGGAGCCTGGCGGCTGGTGGAAGGTGGAGAGGGCGCGGTCGGCTGGGGCGGCGGCGCCGCGAGGGAAGCTGGAGGTGGGCCGCGGCGCGGCGGCGCAGCTGTGAGAGCGCTGGCCGCGCGCGGGCGCGCTGCTGCGGCGGCAACCGCCGACTGTAGCGGGGCTGCTGATGGTTGGGCGGCGGCGGTGGGAACTTCCCCCACTGCTGTTGCGTGTATATTTTTTTGTTTTTTTTATTTTTTTTCCTTTTTGGTTTTTTTACTGTTGTAGTAAAAGAGAGAATTTTTTTTCGTTTTATTTTTTTTTAATTTTTTTTGATTTTAATTAGACAGGGAATACAAATAAAAAGAGGGCAAAGATGGTGTAGTGATGATGGAGTATGATAGGAAGATGAAGATGGTGGTGAATGTGATGTGCTAAAAAATGCAAAACTAACAAGATGATACAAAATTACCTACGATGAACGCGGGCACCTATGGGATGCTCTCGTGAGCACGGTATTCGCTCAAATCGCCGGTGTGCGATGAGCTCGAGCAGCGCGCGGTTGCGGCTGCGATGTTGGCCAAAAAGCCAACGGATCACACCGGAGAGAGGGCCGTCGTCGCTCGACCGCGGTTGCGTCACTGTCACCGATTCAACTCAGGGAACTAGGCTCTCCTCACATAAAGATGGATCAAAGGCAAAAATGAGGAGAATGTCATGTATATAAAGAAGAAGAAAAATGGAAGTTAGAATTAAGATGGAGTGGGATGGAGGTTAATAAAATGGTGGAGTTGAATTAGAAGTTAGAAAATATGGTGGAGTAATGGAGTTGAATGGTTGTTATTGTAGAGAATGTAAAATAATTAAATAAATAAAATGAAATAAAGTTATCTACTTTAATTACAATAGAATAAAAAAGAATAAAATAGATAGTGGACAATTTACAAGGGAAGACAAACAACATGTACACATTTTTTTTACTTTTCTAATATGTATTTTTTTGTCTTTTTAATAAGAGATATTTACAACAGAAAAATACAATAAAATAGTACAACTAAAATACAACACAAGTATGATTTTTTTGTATTTTTAATAATTAAGAGAGATAGAATAAAAAAAAGAAGAAAGTATGAATATATACATACTGTACAATGTACATCTAGGTCCCAAAACTCAACTTTTGCAAATGAGCTCCGATTTTAATGAAACCACTTCCGTTGGATAGATAATTTTCTAACTTGAACTTTAAAAGTGAGTTTGGTGAATGTTGGAGTTCATACGGAGCGGGAATTTAGCTTGGAAGTTGGTCTTTACGGCTTTTTCCCATTGGGATCTAGGAGCATTTATTTGAGTTGAAATTTGTTTGTATTTTTGTATTTTTATATACATTTTTATAAACAAGTTAGAGAAAGAATTAGGCAAAAAGGGAGTTGAAATGAAATTATTAAAAATCCATGAAGTTTTGAGCTATTTACAAGTATAAAACTCTTGTGATTTTGCGGCTTTTTTATGTTAATTTATTTTATACAATCCAATATACAATAATTAGTGTGTTTTATTTACAAGAGTTATTTGTTAATTAATAGATTTTATGGACATTTATTAGGGAATTTACTCATGGATTTTTGCTAAGATCAAGATATTAAGATGATGAATCGTGGATTCATCACCCCCCTATACTTAAACTTTGCTAGTCCTCAAGCAAATAAAGAATGAATAAGTTGGGTTAATCCCTGACTGTGCATGTGAATACAAGACTTGATCCGTTCAAGAACTCTCGGTTTTAGAGATCCTAAAATTCTAAGTTGAACCAAGCTCTAGTCAAAAGGTACCCAATTCCCCTAATCATCGGACTCTCTCTGTATACTATATATAAGGGATATGACTTTATGTGTTGACCGCAGTTACAAGAGTAGAGTCACAACGTCACCCAAGGTTCCAGTCCAAGAGACTCTCCTATGGACCCGATCCTTAACACTAGGGAATAAATCATTTCTTGCATCCAATCCACCGTCTCTTTAGTTGTCAGACTTGAAAGTGTAGATGGAAGGCCAGTTGATGGAGGGCATAGGATTGTGTCATTTCTTCTCACCCTCTCATTGGAACAAGGATCCTCTCAAGTGCCTTATTACGCAACACATTTTTTTGGTGTTGATCAGTGCGTCCGTCAAGAGAAGTTGGAGCCGTCTGCACTTGTTTTCCTGGGAGTACACCGGGGTGTGCCTTTTTTGAGTACCTATCGTACCTTCTACACCCAGACTTGTAGCATTTACGATGCAGAGCCCTTTTTTGGTGCAAGCCCGACTCCTGGTCCTAATAGCGGTGGTCCAAGTGGATACTTTGAAATGGTTGGGAGCGCTCGCCTTTGGTGGAAGCTCTTTTGATAATTGACTTTGTGGAATGAGAGCTTTTCTTTGACATTTCATTGCTTTGTAGTATTTGTGGCTAGCTCCACTGCTTTTACCAAGAGTTGGCGCACACTGATCAACAATTTTTTTATTTTATCACACCCTGGCACATAGGTAAATGTCAAGAGATAGTATAAGAACCATGTTCTCATACTGGCTAAAGATGCTGACACTCAGGTTTCATGAAGCCTTCATTGATTTTATCCCATCCTCGAGCATCATTAAATCAAGTCCAAACTCAAATCCCTCGTCCCAGTTCCTCAAGTGAAATTACAACTCATCTCATCATAACTGCAGTAGTGTATGTGAGGTGCTGATCATATTCTTAAGGTAGAGACTAAGCATGCAATATAACATACAAATCTTTCAAACTAGGGAAATGTGAATAATTAAGTCAAGGACCCTAATGACTAAGGCTGGTTAACTCAAAATCTCAAGACCTCATAAACCAAGTGTTCTTGATCATCACTAGTCTTGTGTGAAAGTGAATTGTGTCAGGGATTAAACCAACTTATTAGTTAGTTTTTTTTTAGTTTTTTTGTTTTTTTAGTTTTTTTATGAATGATTTTTTTTGTTGTTTTTTTTTGTTGTTTTTTTTGTTGTTTTAGAAAAAGTTTTTTTTTGTTAGAAAAGTTTTGTTTTTTTTTTCAAGAGGTTTTTTCTTTTGAAAACGATAGGTGAATAAGAAAAGACTTTTTTTTTGAAAAAGTTTTTTTAGCAAGAGGATTTTTTTTTGAAAAGATTTTTTTTTAGCAAATAAGGAAAAAGAGTTTTTTTTGTTTTTTTTGTTCTTGCAAAAGTTTTTTTTACTTTTTTTTACCCACCCCATAATTTCTGTATAATATATATAAAAAATACGTGAAAGTACGAGGTATGGGTAAAGTATATATGTAATATATACACGCCCCCCTATACTTAGCTTGTGCTATGTCCTCATGGCACTAGGTGACAAAAAGACATAGCTCGTACTAAGCGTAGGAAAGCTAAAATAATAGAAAGTATAGAAGTCAATCCGCCCCCCCTATACTTAGGCTCTGGACAGCCTAAGTGTAGAAGAAGAGCAAAAATGGGGCGGACGAGGTCAAGAGGAGAAATGATGAGTAAATACACATGGCGGGCATCGGTCCCCCCTATACTTAGGCTTTGGTCAGCCTAAGTATAGGACAAGAGTAAGTGTGAGAACCGATGTGATCTCGAGAATATACAAAAAAGGGAGAATATGTACAAGAGTGATTGAATCTTCTAAGATGGTGAATCTTGATGCTGCGTCTTCACGAAGAGTGATAAGATGTATCTGCTCTGTGCTCACTCTGTATGTGGTTGATGACCTCGACTTGGACTAACTGCTCTTTGGAATCAACAAAATGCTTCAACAGTTGTCCATTCACCACATGAGATTGTGCACCATCTGTGAGATCAGCTATCTCTACACTTCCATTCTCGTGCACTTTCTTAACCACAAAGGGACCCGTCCATTTAGATTTGAGCTTCCCATGGAACATCTTCAACCTGGCATTGAACAACCATACCTTTTGTCCAGGGACAAAGTTTTGCACCTAATGTGCTGATCATGCCATCTCTTTACTTTGTCCTTATAAATCAAACTGTTGTCATATGCCCTGTTTCGGATTTCCACGAGCTCGTTCAAGTTCAAGTCTCGGCAAAGCTTCCCTAGGTGACAGCTCCAATTAATCTTCTTAATTGCCCATTCGGATTTATGAATTAATTCTGCGGGCAAATGGCATGGCTTGCCATAGATCATTCTAAATGGTGAAGTACCCAATGGTGTCTTGTAGGCTGTCCTATAGGCCCACAGAACTTGGTCCAAAAGTTGAGACCAGTTCTTCCTATCGGGACGAACCAATTTCTGCAAAATATTCTTCACCTCTCTGTTCGAAACCTCTGCCATGCCGTTGGACTGTGGGTGGTAAGGACTAGTAACTCTATGATCAAATCCATAGTCCTTAGCTAAAGATCTCATGTCTCGGTTCACAAAGTGGCTACCCCCATCAGATATCAAAACTTTTGGAACCCCGAACCTAGCAATAATATGGTCTCTCACAAACTTACAGACAGTCTTGCTGTCTGTGGTTCGGGTTGGGATATCCTCCACCCACCTGGATAAATAATCAACCGCCAACAATATGTACTCGTGTCCTTGGCTGTTGGGAAAGGGACCCATAAAATCTATGCCCCATGCATCAAAAACATCACAAATAATCATCGGTTGCATGGGCATCTCATCTCTCTGTCCAACTGTCCCTCCCATCCTTTGACAGATTGGGCACGACCACACAAAATCAATGGCATCTCTAAACAAGGTCGGCCAATACAATCCACATTGAAGTACTTTGTGAGCGGTTCTCTTTCCGGAATGGTGTCCTCCAGCCTCAAGTGAATGACAATATGTGAGGACACTATGGTATTCCTCCTGAGGAATACACCTTCTCCAAATACAATCCGGTCCTTCGAAGAAAAGGAAAGGATCGTCCCAGTGGTATCTCCTCGAATCCTACTTCAGTCGATCAATGTTGCGCCTAGTCCAACCATGGGGAACCTGCTTGGAGACAAGATAGTTCACCATGTTGGCATACCACGGGAGGGAGTCAATAACACAAATTGACTCATCTGGGAAGGTCTCTCTAATCCGCTCATGATCAGGAGAATACTTAAGTTCAATCCGAGAAAGGTGATCAGCCACAACATTCTTCACTCCAGGTTTATCTTTAATCTCCAAATCAAATTCTTGGAGGAGTAAAATCCACCTAAGAAGACGCGCCTTCGCGTCCTTCTTTTCCATTAAGTATCGAATGGCTGTATGATCAGTATATATTGTCACCTTAGAGCCCAAAATATATGATCTGAACTTCTCGAGGGCCCATACTACCGCGAGCATTTCCTTTTCAGTCACTGTATAATTTTTCTGTGTAGGATCTAAAACTTTGCTCGCATAGTGAATCGCAAACGGAATCCCCTCTCGTCGTTGTCCTAACACAGCTCCTATAGCGAAATCTGAAGCGTCAGTCATGATCTCAAAGGGGAGAGACCAGTCAGGAGCTTGTAGGATAGGCGAGGCACAAATCTTCCTCTTCAAGAGCTCAAAGGCCTCCAGACACCTGTGATCTACAACGAACTCTATGTCTTTCCCTAAGAGCTCAGTCAGTGGGCGGGCAATCTTTGAAAAATCTTGAATGAATCTCCTATAGAATCCAACATGCCCTAAGAATGACCGCACTGACTTCACGTTGGTAGGTGGATCGAGTTTCTTGATCACCTCCACCTTGGCAGGGTCAACCTCCATTCCCCTTTTGGAGATGACATGCCCCAACACGATACCCTCCGTCACCATGAAGTGACTCTTCTCCCAGGAGAGTACCAGATTCACCTCTCTACACCTCGTGAGGACTCGGTCCAAGTGCGCTAAACATGTATCAAAAGAATCACCATGGACCGAGAAGTCATCCATGAACACATCCAGGAAATCTCCCACCATCTCGGCAAATATGGCTATCATGCACCGCTGAAATGTGTCCGGGGCATTGCAGAGCCCGAATGGCATGCGCCTGAAAGCATAAGTGCCGAATGGACATGTGAATGTGGTCTTTTCCTGGTCCTCAAGGGCTATGGCCACCTGGTTGTAGCCTGAGTACCCGTCAAGAAAACAGAAGAACTCTTTCCCTGCAAGTCTCTCCAAGATCTGATCAATAAAAGGTAAGGGAAAGTGATCTTTTTTGGTCGCAGCATTCAGGCGCCTGTAGTCGACACAGACGCGCCACGATGTAGGTACTTGTGTCGCGATCTCTACCCCCTCCTCGTTGGTGACCATCTGAATTCCCGACTTCTTCGGGACAACATGAAGTGGGGCCACCCACTTGGAGTCAGAAATAGGGTATATGAACCCTGTCTTGCACCATTTCTCAATTTCATTCTTCACTACTTCCCGTAGATTGGGGTTAAGTCTCCTCTGAAACTCACGGGAAGGTCTCACGTTATCCTCAGTAAAAATGTGGTGCGAGCAGAGAGCGGGGTTGATGCCCACGAGATCCGACACTGTCCAGCCTATTGCTTTGCGGTTCCTCTCTAAGACTTCTAACAACCTAGACTCCTGCTCTAAAGACAAGTCTGAGCTAATGATGACAGGATATCTCTCTTTGGGTCCCGCAAGAAAGGCGTACTTGAGTGTAGGAGGTAGTGATTTCAGTTCTGGCAATGTGGTATCATCAAGCAGATCTGGCTGAACTGAATCTGAATCTGGTTCCGTGCTGCATGAAGGTGGGCTAAGCTGAGTAGTACTCGCCACCAAATCAGAAGTATCGGGAGTCGGATCGTCAAAAGTATCCAAACAATCGGCAAAAGCCACGTCCGACTCATCATCTATGTCCCATGATTGTTCCGAAGAGGATGGAACTGACAGATCCGGATGGATCTCTAAGTCATCATGAGAATAGGTTGATGCATCTCTAGCAAGATCAGACAACACCTGGCAAACTGCATCATGCACTATATCCTCTCCAGATGAAAGGGTCTTGCTCTGTCCTGAAGGAATCTGTCCCCAAATCCCAACTGTGCTAATCAAACTGCAGTCTGCCTATGAAGATGAGTACTCTGTGCTACTCTCTGAATCAGGTCGCTGACACTTGGTTTGCTTCATATCTAGGTTCACCTCTCCGCCTGGAGAACGGAACTTCATCATTCCCGTACCATAATCGAAATCTGCGCCTGCGGTCCTAAGGAAGGGTCGCCCGAGAATGATATGCGATTCTCTCCAATGATTGGGGGTCTCCATGTCCAAGACTGTGAAGTCCACCTGATAGTTCTGGCCCTCAATCGAGATAACGACGTTCTTAACTTCTCCCTTAGGTCTCTTTATTGAACGATCTACGAATTGGAGTAAAGCTCTAGATTTGCGAAGTGGTCCCAACTCCAATTTCTGATATAAGGCTAAGGGAAGTAAGTTGATTGAAGAACCGTTATCTAAGAGTGTGCGTGCAAACGCAATGTCGTCAATACGACTCTCCACATAGTGAGCACCCATGTCTCTCTTTTTCTTTGGCAAAGTCTGATTCTTGAGACAATAGGTTGTGGCTACCGATAAGACATGTGTCTTTATATTTTGGTTATCTTTCTTCCTGCTAACCCTTATAGGTGTGCATCACACCTTAAGGTATTTTTGGAAGGCAGGATGGTTAGCCACATATTCATCAAATGGCACCTTCACAGTGATGTTTTCTTTGCAAAACCGTGCCATATCGGGGTCATCTTTCTGAATCTTTTTGATGCGCTTTCCTGCCGTAAGAGCACGGGGGAAAGGGATTGAAGCTAGGGAAACAGAGGATGAAGAATCTGAATCATGAACTGAAAGATCATTCTTTGACTTAACGGAAACAGAGTTCTTCATACAAGAATCTTTTTGATGCAACATGGAATCGAAATCAAAACTATCTACTAAAGGTTGTGGAATAGAAGATGGAGTGGTATCCGCCACAAACAGAGATGCAAGGTCCTCCGTAGACTCAGAAGAATATCCATGCTGACGATGCTGCGTACGTGCTCTCCTCCTCCTCTCGGCTCCCTGAGTAGAAATCCTCGAATGGTGCTGATGGGGCTCTGAAATATGATGCATCTCCTCCTCGTCCTCTGAAGACTCCTCAGGTAGAGCTCCAGAGATGCCCCTCCTCGTGTCCCTCGCCCGGTCAGGTACGACCACGGTCCTTCCGCTCCTGAGTGACATGTGGTTAGCCTCGTCACACGAAAGAATCTCATGTTCAGATTTAGGAGATGCTGAATAGTATACCTGACCAAAGTGCTGCTGAGAACTAGAACGGTTCAGGCTATTGGAGTTAGCCTAAACTTGGGCTGGGATCGAGGTAGAGGGTGCAGTCTGCTCGTCTCTCCATCTGGACAGGCGGTTGACATCCACCCGTAAGTCCTGAACCTCGTTCCTGTAGGAACGTAGCTCGTCGAGTATCTGCTGCTGAATATCCATGGGACTAGACGATGAAGGAAGTGGATAAGACTGGGAAGAAGAACGGGAAGACTGGCCCTGCTGGCCAGTGTACTGCCTCTGCTGCTGCTGTTGGGGTTGCGGGCCCTGCTGGCCCGTCTGGTAATGGCCTTGTCGGCCATACTGCTGGTACTGCTGCCTCTGCTGCTGGGGTGGATGGAATCCAGGGCTCTGCTGTGACGGAGGTGGTGTAGAGGTGAATGCGGTGTTGTGAAAGGTCGGGGGACGCTGATAGGTTTGTCGGTCTCCCGTACTTCCCTGCCTGGCAGGGTCCTGAGTATACCATATCCCATTCACCTCCCAAACTGGTGGAGGCTCCTCCTGGACTGTCTCTGCTACTGGAGGTGGCTGTTGGAAAGAGTGGGTGTAGGATTGGTCCTGCTCCCACGGCTGGAGTTGCCCTGTCACCAACTGCTCCTGAACATGGTGAACTCGGTATACAGGAGCAGAGGGTGCAGTCACGGCGGGTATCCTTATCTTAGATACCTTCTCAGTCAACTCCTCTATCTGTTTTGGAAGTTTGGAGACGCTCCGGTCTAACTCATCAATCCTCCTGTCGATCTTCTCGACTACAGTAAGCTTGTCAGCAAGAAGTCCCATGCTAGGGATCACGTCCTGAGAGAGATCGACTACAGATGATTTTCCCCCTCTAGATGAGAGTGAACTGGGGGCTGGTGTATAGGCCCTGCTGGCCATCTGTGAGCGGCTAGTTTCAGCCATCTGCTCGAATACCCTCCAGACGGTATCCGCTCCTCGTGATGTATAGCTGCCTCAACAGGCAGCGCTCACTAAACCCTGCATCTCAGGGTTGAGACCAGTGAAGAAGGATTGGACCAAGATGTTGTCATCTAATCTATGACAAGGGCACTTTTGCAAGATGTCCTTGAATCTTTCCCAAGCATCACAGAAGGCTTCATTAGGTAATTGGGAAAAACTCGTAATTCGCGTCCTCATCATGTTAGTTCTACTCAACGGGTAGAACTTCTTTAGGAATAGGTCCTTGAACTGGGCATAAGTGGTGACGATGATTCCAAGATTCTTTACCCAGTAATCGGCTTTTCCACCCAAGGCAAATGGAAGGGCTTTGAGCCTAATATAATCCTGGCTAACATTGTTATGTTTGAGGTTAGCACAGATGAGCTCAAAGTCCCTTAGGAATGCATATGGTTCCACAGAAGCATTCCCATCGAAGTGTGGCAACAGGTTCAGAAAATGCGGCTTCAATTCAAAATCAACCTCGGGTTCGGCCGGACTCAAGTAGTTATGAATTTGATATTGTCCGGGGTTATATGCTGCATCCATTGGTAGTTGGACCCCAACATTTAACTGTCCCAACTGAGCTCTCAGTAATGCTTGTTGCTGCTCAGATGCAGCTAATCGGGCTAGTATACTTCTCATCGGGTCTTCATGGTTCTCTTCTTCCTCTTCTTTCTTCTTTGGCATTTTACTCGATTCTTCTTTATGTCCTGAATCAGCAATGTTTTCTTGATTAGAAGAGGATTTATGAATCATGATATTCTCACCAGGGCGATGGTCTTCCTCGGTGAGGTGGGAAGAGAGAAATGGAATGGTTTGAGAGTAACCATCCCGAGAGTGAGTGATCCTGGGCTCAAGAGGGTCATGAGTCCAGGTTGGTCCAAGTTGCGCTTGGACCTTTGAAGACGTACTTTTTGAAGGGTTCAACGAGAGATTTGCAAAGTCCGAATAAATATCCCCCCAATCAGTCATCTTCGATGTCAAAAGAACCGATTAGATCACGATAATCAATGAGGCACTAGTTCTACGGTGCACGTAAATGTGCGGAGTGAACTCACACAATTCAAACGCAATTCAAACCCCCAATTTCACCAACTCAACACGTGATGGCCGTAAGAGTTCGGCCGAATTATCTGGTCAATTTTAGTTGGTGAGAATACAATCTTGGAAAGATTAACGAGCTGTTAGGTGCCCGTATTTTCCTACAGACTGGCCCGGTTCTTACGACTAGTTTGACCTACTTTCAGCCAGT
Source organism: Ottelia alismoides (assembly GCA_037367405.1). Taxonomy (NCBI): domain Eukaryota; kingdom Viridiplantae; phylum Streptophyta; class Magnoliopsida; order Alismatales; family Hydrocharitaceae; genus Ottelia; species Ottelia alismoides. The sequence goes on from JAZKJV010008192.1 coordinate 288,366, forward strand.
ATAAGAGTAAGTACGGACCGTATAAATACGGCTACCCGTTCCTTGAGGACTAATGCGTCCTCTAAACCTCCCACTCTGCTAAGGAAGTCCGGACCGTTTACCGGCTACCCGTAAATCCTCACTGAAAAGTAGCTAATCGCCTAAAAAGAAAGAACCAGTAGTAAGTAAGAAATCCAGACTTGGCTCTATCCTAGGATCGTCTCTCTCTCACTTGCAATTTAAACAAACAATGAGGGCTTTATGCACCCGAGAACAAGGGTTCTTTTTATTCCAATTAATTAGATCGACCTGCTCAATTCAGTCCCAATTTTAGAGTTAGGTTATCACTTGAAATTTATGTGAACACACAAGCACGGTCTACCGTTCAATCCCAATTTCCTTTTAACCTTAAGTTGTAAAACAAGAGGGGAATCGGAAATCAGAATGCAAACGAGAAACTATGATGCATGCTCATAAGAAGGTATACTTACAGTGAATCCCAGCACTCTTCATGCGTTATGCAAAACTGAATTTGTAAATATTACACTAAATGCATGCAGATCGAAAAAACCGCACCTAAACAATATACTATTAGCGGGGAAGAATTGATTTGATTTTGAGCTAAGTAGTACGTGTCTATGTGCGTCTCATTATGAATCTTATAAGATATGTGAATCTTCTAAGATATGTGTGGCCTAAATTACGATGGGCACAAACAAAGTTGATTCTAAACTACCGTGTGCCTAATCCTTAATTTCGCCACTCAAGTCAAGCCCCACCCTCGCCGGAGAGTGAAACAGGCTCGACACACCACAAATAATGTCCAAGTCTTTTTACATGCGCGAGCTCTCAAACAAGAGCCACTATAAAGAGCAAGCTAAATAATTACAACAATTTACAAAAAGCTCTCTCGAAATAAATAAATTCTCCAAGCTCTTCAGCAGTCGGCGCGCGTCGCGTCCGTCGACCTCCGATGTACTCCAAGTCCACCGGGCCCTCGCAAGGAAAATGAGATTTATGTTAGAGAGATGAAAACAAAATATATACAAAAATATGAAGAGAGATAATTGCAAGGAAAATGGATTAAATACAAGTGGCTCGGGGGTCAGACTACCCGAGTAAACGAAAATCTAAATCCAAATTTTTAAACTAATCCCTAAGCCGTGCTCCCCGGCAACGGCGCCATTCTGATGAACACCAAAACCCACTAAGACCCGGGTGAAGGTAATGAAACAAGGGTCGTTGCGACCCGGATCTCAGAGACGGTGTGTATCAAGAAAAATCGAACCGCGAAATGAGTCAAAAATCAAACAAAGCAAAACAAGCGGTCCTAGCTATGATATTAACCTGGTATAGCTCCCAGGGTCGAACACAAGGAGCACGGATTGGCCGTAGGCCTACGAAGTAGTGAAAATGAAATAAAAATAAAAGAAAATGTTTTTTAGAGGTTTTTATGAATTTTTATATTTTTTTTTGATTTTCAAATTATAAAGAAAATAAAAGAAAGTAAAATCTAGGAAACTTCAACAATTTATTAAACACACCAAAAATAATGCAAAAATTAAGAAAAAATTGTTTTTGTGTTTTTTAAGTTTTTAAGTGTTTTTGGTTAATTTTTGATAATTTTCTAACGGGTAAATTATTTTCTAAAAATCAAACAGTGCTAAAAATGAAAGGTACTGTCCAGCAAGGCTTAAGACCCAAAAATAAAATATCTAAGGATCTTAAAAAGCCCTGGAGGTAATTTTCCTGTAATCTAGAAGGAATAAGGAAAATTTAGGCACCCTAATTATTGTTTTTGGATTTTTAAATTAATTATTATAATTTTTATGGGTTTTTAGGGGTTTTTCAATTTTTAAGGTTTTTAAGTGATGAAAAATAGCCAAACTTGGCTAGAAAATTAAACAGCAAGCAAACAACAGTATCGAATTTTTTTAGAATTTTTGTAGGTGATTTTATATTTTTTTTGGTATTTTCAACCCTAGACAGTAGCTAAAAAGGCTGTTTTTGAATTTTTAAAAATACTAAATAAAATCAAAAGTGTCCTCAAAAATTCTCAAAAATCTAGCAACATGGCAGGAGCCATGTGTCAAATTTTCATCGAATTTGGAGGTGGTTTGATATTTATTCAAAAATCGAAAAGGGGGCAATGTGCACAGGGACGTAAGTGCAAATACCCAAAGTTCTGAGGGCCAAGGTGCAAAAATCCCAGCAAGACACGCGCGTGGCGCGTGGCTGGGGCACTCAGGGGCCTTTTGGTAATAAAAACCAAGTTTCTGGACTTTTTGGTAACTCGTACCAAAAGTCCAGGGGCTTGGATGCAAAAATCCCACTAAAATCCGCACATGCGCATAAATAACACTCACAGGGGCATAAATGCAATTACCAAAAAGTTAACATTCATTCATTAACCCAACAGAACTACAGGGAAGAAGATGTAAATAACCCTAAACTACACGTGACGACGCACGTGGTCTCATACAAACAGGGGCATACATGCAAATCTAAACAAACACGAGGTCCACAATGCAATTTACCCTACGGAAATAAAGTTCTAAAAATATTTACAGGACTAAGATGAAAAAGACAAACTAAGAGGGGGCCCTAAGTAAATTACCCCTTTATTCGTCGACGGCCAGATGCGCGCCACGTGGAAGATCGGTCGGCTCTGGTGAGTTGGCGCTCTTCCTCTTCTTCTCTCGGGCCGAATCGACGCTCCAGAAGGAGCCACGTGGAGGATCGGACGGGTCAGGTCTCAGGTGGCTCCCTCTCTCTGCTCTACGGTCCTGATCAGCCCCTCCAGGTGATCGACGGTAGCTGCTCCACGATGAACGGATGGCTGGGATTAAAACTGGAGCGGAGGAGCTATCGGACGGTGCTGGAGGCTCCTCGAAGAACAGGTGGCCGGCGAGGTTCGCCGGCCTCGTGCACGAGCTTGGGATCTCCTCAGCTGCCTCTGAAGATCGGAGCAGGTCCGCCTTGGTATGCCGCAGCTGTGGGTGCTATCCGATGGCCCAACCGAGCCCTGGAGGGGCTCCGGCGAGGCTGGCGGCGCGAAGGAGCTGGCTGGAATGTAAGGGGGTCTCAGACGACTCCCTTTGGACCTGCAAAGCAAACCAACAGCTTCGCGGGTCGAGGGCAAAATGCCTCGACCCAAAGAAGCGAAGTGGGGGTGATCGGTGCGGCGGGGCGAAGGAGCTCCGGCGAGCGACAGGTGGTGGAGCTCGACTCCCAGCTCCGGGGCGAGCTGGGTTGAGTGGGAGTGCGAAGAACGTGCGTGAGGAAGTGGCGAAGGTGATGGGGTGCTCCGATGATCGAGATATTAAGCGAGATGGCCGGAATCAGGGAAGCACGTCGGAGAGTGGATTTGGGCGAAATCTGAGATTACACTAAATGGCGGAGCGAAATGGATACCTGGATGATGCGGGAGACTGGGCTGGAGCTTAGCTAGCTCCTGGTCCTTGCCTCAAGGGTCGTCAACGCCCGAGGCTCGAGCTCCGGTCAGACGTCGGAGCACGGCGGCGCAAGGCAGCCGGATCGATGGTCCAAGCACCTCCTCCTCGCTGCGACACCGGTGGATGCAAGTTGTCACCTTGCTGGTTGCGATGGAGCTCACTGGAGAGAGAATTGGAGAGCCAAAGATGGAATGAGGAGGCGGCGGATCTCGGGCTTTATAGTGCTAGGGGTCCGGGAAGAAGAGGATCGGGCGAGCTCGGGAGCGCGCGGATCCCGAGGGGGCAGCTCCGGCGAGCATGCCGGATGCACAAGGAATGATCCGGACCCGGGATTTGATGGGTTGGCGATCGGATCTGGTGGGGGTAATTGGGAGAAGTCGGGTCGAAAAGCAGATCCGCGGCTCTGGTGGTCCTGGGGGAGGTGTTGACCGGGGGTCAACAGTCCCCCGTGGACCAATCAGAGCCCGCCAAGGCTGGAATTTTTATTTTATTTTTTTGGGCCTTTAAATGGCCGACTTTTCAAAAACTTAAAACACAAAATATTTTTGTTTTAATTTTTTCTATTTTTTTGTGATTTTTAATTAATTTTTGGAAATTAAAATAAAGTATATACATAGTAGCTATACATAGGTATATATACACTATATTGATTTTTGATTTTTGATTTTTAATTATTTATTTTTGTACATTTTTATTCCCATTTTATATTTTATTTATTTATAAGATAAAATGAGGAATAAAAGGCTATTTTTATTTTATTTTTATTGTTTATATACATAGGGGAAATAATTATTTATGCACAATTATATACATGGTATATATACAAGATATTTTTGTATTTTTAATTTTGTAATTTTTATTTGATTTTTGTTTTAATTCTTTTTATTTATTTTATGTACAATATATACCATAAAATATTTACAAAAAGTTTTGGAAACAAATAGCTTTATTTACAAGGTGAAATAAGGTAAGGGAGGTGGTCTATGTACATGGTGAAAGGTTCTTTTTGGTATTTTTGATTTTTAGATTTTTATCTTGTTTTTAATAGTTCCTAAGTATATACAAAATATATACAAGTATATTTTTGGTTGAGGAAAATATTATTTTATTGATTTACATAAATATTTACACATGAGCTCCTATCTCCCTCTACTTGTGGCTTTTATGCGGTCAGGCCCATGCTGAGCCCTCCCTTGGGTTAGGTTGCTCAATATTTATTCTAAATATTTCCCTCTTTTTCTTTTTCTTCTTTATTCTTTTATTTTTGCACAAAAACATGCTAATTATTTATATTTACAAAAATGCATGCTTTTGCTAACTTTTCCTATTTACACATATCTACATGCATTTGCATAGGTTTTTGTAGCTAAAATATAAGAATAAAGAGTGATGAATGGGTATTCATCACCCCCCTATACTATACTTTGCTTGTCCCTTAGCAAACACTTATTTGAAAAAGAAGTGAAAAAGAAAGAAAAAGAAAAAGAAAAAGAGAATGTACATGGATCAAGGTTGATTATTAAACTTGCCTTCATTAAATTGAGGTATGGAGCTTAATCAGATCTTTGGATTATTGATGTGTCGGAACCTTATTTAGCCTTAAGCTTAAAACCTAACAGCCTCCAAGTTCCACTATTCTATAACCAAGACTCCTCAATGCTCCAGGTCAGAACAAGTCATCAATCACAAACCCTGAAGATCATGAATCTTTTCCTGTCCTGTGAAAGTGAGGTCTAAGCTCTCCACCTCAGAAATGGCAACTTGACAACCCTCCCCAACAAGGTAACTCTATGACCTCAATCTGGCCACTCTTTCCTCGAGGAGCGGGGTATTCCCTTCTAAGTTCAAGTACAACCGGCTCAAGAAGAGGGGGAAGAAGAGAATGGGTCAAGGCCAGTGTAGCCAAGTACCCTTGGGAGCTTGACCAGTGTAGCCAAGTCTCCCTGCTGCAAGCTACAACAGGTGGATCATGAAACCAAGCTTTGCTTATTGCACTTATATACATACTCCGGTGGGATTATCATTTTCTCTCAGACCCACCACTTTTTTGGAGTTCTTTTCTTTTTCACATTTTTTTTTCGAGTGCATCTATACAACATGTACATGTACAGCATATATACAAGGAGTTTTTCCTCTTGAGCCAGTAGACTATCCCTCTTTTGAAGCTTTATTGCAACCCACAACTTCCGTCGTTAGACTTCATGGCGACCAGACCAAGTTGAGACGCACTTCCTTCACTAAATGAAGAAGAGAGGTTCCGCCTAGAAGTACTACCCTCATATGCTACCCCAAGCCAAGGAAGACTGCCTCCTCACCACCTCATCCGTAGAGAGCTCGGTGCATAGTGCGGTTGTCCAAGTAAAGCCATAATCTATATGAGTAATGTGTTGTTGTTAAGTGCTCTACTTAGGCTCATTGAGATGACATGTGATCATAGCCTAGTGGACTCAAAGAATTAAGTCACCATGGACCTGAAAAGCCTTAAACCTAAGCCCTATAAGGTTCCTCTTAGAGTTAGGTGGATTAAGATCTTAATCAAGCTCCATTTCTCAATTTGAATTCCAGGCTAGTTTAAATGTCAACTATCATCCAAGGAAAACTATATACATATGTACAAAAAGATGCATATTTACACAAATTTTACAATCATGCAAAATTTTTGAAAAATGTTTTGAAATCATGAATGATGATGCATGAAGTGCAAGTTTTGCAAAAAGGTATTTACACACATTTACACAAGATTTTTGCAAACTTTTGATTTTCAAAACATTTTGGAAAAAATTTGTACTATATACATAATTTTGATACAGAAAATATTTACACAAGCTTTACACAAAAGATTTTTTTGAAATCATTTTTACAAAAATAATTTGTACACTAGCTATGTATGTGCAAATAAAAGAAGATTATGTACATGAAAATTTTTTAATTTTTGTGGTTTTTAGCCATTTTTATTTATTAACACACTCACACAAAGTACGAGTTATGGCTAAAGTATATATGAAATATATACACACCCCCCTATACTTAGCTCGAACGATGTCCTCGGAGTCAAGAGCGATGAAGAAGACATAACTCGTGCTATGTATAGGGAAGTGAAAAGGAAGGCTATACAAAAGGAGAATGAAAAGTCAAAAGGTTCTCGGGTCTCCCCCCTATACTTAGGATCAAGTAATCCTAAGTATAGCAGGCTGTATACTAAGGGAGAACCGAGTGGAGAATGTACCGGGTCTACCCCCCCTATACTTAGGGTGAAATGCCCCTAAGTATAGGCAGCAAAACAGGGGTAAACAGAAACAAAAGAAATACCCAAAATGTCTCACATCCTCCCTATACTTAGGGTAAAGTACACCCTAAGTATAGCGTAATCATAAGATGAAGAAAGGGATGTGGGACTAAGGAATGTGATGATATGGACATCTGGATCTATGTACAGCGGAGGATCAGTAAAGCTCAGGCGTGAGATGCATTAGATGTGAGTCAAAGACCACATCTCACGCAAAATGAATAGGGGCAAGATCAACGACCCGCGGCTCATGATCTAGAAATGGCTTGAGCCGCTGGCCGTTCACTCGGAAGGTACTCTCAGAAGACAACTCAGATATGTCGATGCTACCGTTGTCGTGTACCTTCCGAACCAGATAAGGTCCTTTCCATTTGCTTTGGAGCTTCCCTGGAAATAATCTAAGCCTCGCATCAAACAGCCATACTCTCTGTCCAATCTCAAAATGTTTGTGGCTGATATGAGAATCATGCCACTCCTTGACTTTCTCCTTATAGTGTAGGCTGCTTGAGAAAGCTGCATCTCTAAGCTCTTCCAGGGCAGCTAGCTCTGCCCTCCTCTTGTCTCCTATACCATCTGGATCCATGAGAATGTCTGTAACTGCCCAGAGTGACTTGTGCCTCAGCTCAACTGGTAGGTGACAGGGTTTGCCATACACGAGGCGAAAGGGAGATGTGCCCAAAGGCGTCTTGAAAGACGTCCTATATGCCCACAAGACCGAGTCCAATAGCTGTGACCAATCCTTTCGGTCAGGGCGGACGACTTTCTGTAGAATAGTCTTGATCTCCCTATTCGACACTTCGGCTAGACCATTCGTCTGTGGATGGTATGGTGTAGCAACGCGATGATCTATGCCGAACTCGCTAGCAAGTGCCTTCACCTGGTCGTTGATGAAGTGAGATCCCCCATCAGAAATAAGAACTCGTGGAACCCCGAACCGCGTGATGATATGCTTCCTCAAGAATCTGCAAACTGTCCTCGCATCAGCGGCTCGGGCGGGGATAGCCTCCACCCAACGACTCACATAATCTACGGCCAACAGAATGTACTCAAATCCCTGACTCTTAGGGAATGGACCCATGAAATCGATGCCCCATGCGTCAAAAACCTCACAGAAGTGAATGGGCTGCATCGGCATCATATCACGCTGTCCACAAGTGCCCATCCTCTGACAGTCAGTACACCTCTTCACGAACTCATCTGAGTCCTTGAAGAGGGTAGGCCACCACAAGCCGGATTGGAGCACTTTCTGTGCCGTTCTCCTCCCAGAATGATGTCCTCCTGCCTCAAGCTTGTGGCAGTAAGTGAGGACGCTATGGTGTTCCTCCTGAGGAATACACCGACGCCAGACGCTATCCCCTCCTTCGTGGTAAAGGATGGGATCCTCCCAACGGTAAGACTTGGCCTTCGCAAGGAAGGTCTCAAGCCTCTGCCTGGGCCAATCTTGTGGGACTTTCCCAGCAACGAGAAAGTTCACAATATCGGCATACCATGGGAGTGAGGCGATAGCAAGGATCGCCTCATCTGGGAAGGTATCTCTGATCGGATCAATCTGCTCTGACTCCTCAGGCTGCTCTAAACGGGATAAATGGTCCGCCACCACATTCTTGACTCCAGGCTTATCCTTGATCTCAATGTCGAACTCCTGGAGTAGAAGGATCCATCTGGTCAGTCTGGCCTTGGCATCCTTCTTTGCCATGAGGTACCTGATGGAGGTGTGATCTGTGAACAACGTCACTCGGGATCCAATGATATATGATCTGAATTTATCTAGGGCAAACACTACTACTAGCATCTCCTTCTCTGTGACCGTGTAATTCCGCTGGGCGGAATCCAATGTGCGGCTAGCATAGTGTATAGCAAATGGTACTCCATCCCTCCTCTGTCCCAGCACTGCCCCTACGGCAAAATCGGAGGCGTCCATCATGATCTCAAATGGGAGAGACCAATCAGGTGGCTGGAGGACAGGAGCCTCAATCACACATCTCTGGAGAGTAGCAAACGACGAAAGACACTTGTCATCGACAAGGAACTCGGTGTCTTTCGTAAAGAGGTCAGTCAACGGTCGGGCAATCCTGCTAAAATCCTGAATGAATCTCCTGTAAAATCCAACGTGCCCCAGAAATGACCGTAACTGCCTCAGATTGGACGGCGGTGTGAGTTTTCTAATGACATCGACCTTGGCCGGATCAACCTCCATGCCCCTGTTGGAGATGATGTGGCCAAGCACCGTCCCTTGAGTCACCATGAAGTGACTCTTCTCCCAAGATAGCACCAAGTGATACTCAATACATCGCTGGAGTACTCGATCTAGGCAGTCAAGACAAGAATCAAATCCGTCGCCGTAGATCGAGAAATCATCCATGAAGACCTCAAGGCACTCCCCTACCATGTCCGAAAAGATCGACAGCATGCACCTCTGGAAAGTCGCAGGGGCGTTGCATAGCCCGAATGGCATGCGTCGAAAAGCGTATGTGCCGAAGGGACAGGTAAAGGTGGTCTTCTCCTGATCCTCAGGAGCGATGGCCACTTGGTTGTAGCCCGAGTACCCATCCAGGAAGCAATAATGGCTCTTCCCTGCCAGTCTCTCAATGATCTGGTCAATAAAAGGCAGAGGGAAATGGTCCTTCTTGGTGGCTTGGTTGAGTCTCCTGTAGTCAACACAAACCCTCCAAGAGGTGGGTACCCGTGTAGCAATCTCCTCCCCCGACTCACTGATCACAGTCGTGATGCCCGTCTTCTTGGGCACCACATGCAAGGGGCTGACCCACTTGGAGTCGGAAATGGGATAAATAAAACCTGCACCCCACCACTTCGATATTTCCTTCATGACAACCTCTCTCAGGTTGGGGTTCAGACGCCGCTGGAACTCACGCGACGGCTTCGCCCCATCCTCGAGATAGATGTGGTGGGAGCACACTGATGGACTAATCCCATGGAGATCTGCTACGCTCCATCCGATCGCCTTGCGGTTCTTTTCAAGAACCCCCATCAAACGGGATTCTTGCTCTCCAGTCAACTCAGCGGAGATGATGACTGGGTACATCTCAGGATCGCCCGCAAGGAATCGATACTTCAGCGAAGTAGGGAGCGGCTTCAGCTCTGGAATGCTGGGTGCCGGCAAATCTGGCTGTGGAAGAAACTGAGTGAACGCTGCAAGGTCTGCCAAATCTGCCTGGGAAAGTGAAAGTGTACTCTCGCAAACTGGGTCGGGAGAAGGCGGCTCAACTGCACTGTCTCTGCTCTGCTCTGCCTCTACCTCCTCCTCTGTAGGCTCGGGTGGACTCAGGTCTGGCATCTGATCATAACAATCGGCCCAATCAGACTCTAAATCCGAGGGATCTGTATCAGAATCGGTGGCATCAGTACCACCGGAAAACAAGGTGGCCTCAGCACCACCATCACTAATCACCGTGCTGCGATCGAGAACCGGCTCTGCTGCCGCGACTGTATCCGAACCCAGGTCTGTGCTCTCCAGACTCTCCTCTGCTGTCATCCCTGCATCAGCTGTATCTGAAAGTGAGAGGGTAGTCTGTGACTCAAGGTCTGCCCAAGCTGCCTCGTCATCTGTGATCACAAAATCACAGTCCTGGTGGATGTCTGGCTCTGCGTCTGTCAGCTGCTCTGAGTCGGTGCTGGCATCTGAGCGGGATCTAGATCTGGCTCTGTAGTCCTCGACCGTCTCTATTTGTATACTCTCGCCCTGGACGCGAAAGTACACCTTCCCGCTATCATGATCAGTCACCGCCTTGGCTGTGGCCAAGAACGGACGACCAAGGATGATGGGGGTATCGGTCACTGACTCAGGGATCTCCATGTCCAACACTACGAAGTCCACGGGGAATTGCAGACCCTGAATCGTGACGATAACGTCGCGTAGCAACCCCTTCGGCCTCTTGACAGATCGATCAGCGAACTGAAGGACTGTCCTGCTCTGTCGAAGAGTGCCCAACTCGAAGCGGTCGAGAAGGGCTGCCGGAAGAAGGTTGATCGACGATCCGCTATCTAGAAGAGTACGGTCGAACCACTGCTCACTAATCTGGCATCTGACATACGGGGCCCCTGAATCTGGCCTCTTGGCTGGCAGTCGGTTCTGGATCGCGAAGCACGTGGCTTTGGTCAGCACATGGATCTCTGAAGTGTGGTTCCTCCTCCTCCTCCTGACTGTAGTCCTCTCTCTCAAAGATCTCTGGAGAAGGGGGATGTGCTGCAAAGCCTCCTGGAGGGTCAGCTGGATGTGGAAGCGATCGATCATGCTCTGGCTGAACTCCTCAAGCTCTCTCTTTTTTGGGTCATTTTTCTTCCCCTTCCCCATCTGAAGGGCTCTAGGGAAGGGGATCACTGGGTCCTTCTCAGATGAAGGACTAGGAAAAGATCTACGCGGTTCAAGGACCGGATCCACACATACATCATGCACCACAGTGGGACCAAAAGAATGTAAACCTTTTCCTTTATTCATCACAGAATCCTGAGAAACATGACCATGAGGAAAAACAACATCAGATCTCTCTCTACAAACACCGGTGGCCTCAGTACCACCACGGATGGGTTGCTCTGCTGCTGCTGCTGCTGAAGGTAAACGTCGAGCGGCATCAGTACCGCTCACTGGCTCGGCTGCTGCTGGGGTGGCGTCAGTACCACCTCCTAGATCTGGTGAAGTGGCGGACTCAGTACCGCCGGTGGGATCAGCATCTCTGGTGGCCTCAGTACCACCGTCATCATCTGGAGCGGCCTCAGTACCACTCTCCTCCTCCTCTTGGGGCGCCTCTGGATGGTGCTCAGCTGAGGCGCCGCCGCCGGCTGGGGTCCTACCGCTCCTAAGCGTGGCAAAATCAACATCAAACAGATCTGAAGAAGTATCATCAAATGGATCGCTAGGAGTGGCTAACTCAGTATGTACTACCTGCTCAGACTTCCGCTTTAGGTTGTTCGGATTGGGCTCTATCTGTGCAGGTATGGCGGCCTTCCCTCTCACCAAGTCCCGCATCTCCAGGCGGAACTCATCCATCTCCCGTCTGAAGGTCGCCTGCTGGTCCGTGAGGAGGCGGGCGATGTCGTCCAAGGCGGGGCTCTCGTGGGAGCCCGACGGGTAACCTCTCTGTGGGTGAGGCTGCTGGTACTGCTGTGGGTGAGAGGGGTAGGACGGAGGGTGCTGCTGGTGCTGGTATCCCAGGTGAGCCTGCTGCTCATGCCTCCAAGACTGTCCCTGCTGATAGGGACGAGGACCGTAGGACGACTGCTGCTGGTAGGCTGGGGGCTGCTGCTGCGGCTGCTGGTGATGGTCTCTCGGCTGGGAGTACTGCCCTCCCTGACCTGACGGCTGCTGCTGGGGCTGGGCACCACCACTCCCCCACCTGAATCCGGGATGATCTCGTCGGATCCCAGGCTGGGGACGGTCGTACCAGATCCCGTTGACATCCATCAACGGCTCTGCATCCAAGGGGGCTGGGGGTAGTACCGCCAACGGCTGATCCGGCTGGTAGACCACCATCTGCATCTCTGGAGATGGTGGGGACTGGTAGGTGGGCTGCGGCTGCTGGTACGGCTCCGCCTGTACAAGGTGAACCTGTCTAGGCTGCACTGGGGTGCTGGAGCGCTGGGACGAGCTGCTGCTGCTGCCGGCGTCGCCTCGCGACTGAAGACGGGGCTGAGAAGCCGTCTGTGTCTCCTGGAGACACATGAGCTGTGTCTTCAGGTCGCTCAAGACCTGTGCCATCTGATCCATCTGTGCTATGCTCTGGCACTGCTTCTTCTCGATCAGCTCCATGCGGTCCAGCTTCTCGCTGATGATGCCCATGTCTGCAGCTGATGACTCTGCCTGTGCTGCTGCTGCTGCAGACGAACTGGAAGGACCTGCATCGACCCGTGCTATCCTCTGGTACTGCACGGGTCCTGGCTGATGTGGCTGGGTCTTCTGTGTGTAGAGGCGGGTCTGGGACATAACCATGTAGTTCTTCGCCATCTCCTCAAAAATAACCCAGACCTGGTCATGGTCCTTGGCGAAGTAGGACCCGCCACAAGAAGCGTTCACCAAGCCCTGTAGCTCTGGTGACAACCCACTGAAAAAACACTGAACCAAGTTCGGCTTCGTGATATCATGGTGTGGGCATCTGTCCAGGAGCTCTCTGAACCTCTCCCAAGCCTCGTGGAACTGCTCGTTGGGGAACATGGAGAAGTTGCTGATCAGGGCCCTTGCCGCGTTCGTCCGCCCGAGTGGATAGTACTTGTTCAAGTACTCGGTGCGGAGCTGCTCCCAGGTGTACACAAACCTCCCCAGATGCTTCAGCCAGGTGGCTGCTCTGTCTGCTAGGGAAAAGGGGAAGGCAATCATCCGTATGGTATCCTGGTCCACATGCCTGTCGTGGACAGTACTGCAAATCATGAGAAACTCCTGGAGGTGGAGATGGGGTTCCTCTGTAGCTAGTCCATGGAACCGCGGGAGCATCTGCAAGGTGTTCGGGGGGAACTTGAAGTCCCCCACGATGGTTGGAACCACAACCCAATGGTGCATCAAGGTAGATCCGGGGTTGTGCAACTCCCGCATCGGTCTAGGTGGTCCTGCTCCTCCTGCGGCTGCTGCCGCTGCGGCGGCGGCCGCGGCTGCTGCTGCTGCTGCTGCGGCTCGTGCCTGTGCCTCATCGGGGTCCTCGGGCTCGCTCTGTGCATCTCTCTTTGCTCTGAGCCTCTCCATCTCACGCCTCATCTCTATCATAAAAGCTCCCTGATCGCGGAGCTGCTGCTGGACTGTTTCTAACTGTGCGATCAGGGTGCAGTTGATCGCTCCCTGGTCTAGTACAAAGTGCTCGGGACGGGAGTGATCGTCAGAACTGCCTGCGCCTGCCATCCCGACGTCTGCAAAATCGAAGGAGCCCAACTCAGGTGCTGTCAAATGAATAAGTCTCTCCTCGGGCTCAGGTCTCTCGGGTAGATCAGAAAGGGGGTCGAGGGGGAACAGGGTGGAGTCATACTCGGGCTCGGAGAGCGGGTCTGAGCTCTCGCGAGCCAACCTAGATGATGTGGTAGACGCGCCCGAAAGCGGTGCAGCCAGAGGCTGCCTAAGAGATCGTCTACCCATCATCTTGATCTGACGAGTAGGGCGGATGAGATCTGGAAAAATTACGATCAGAAAACAAACCCCCGGTTCACCAACGCAACGCGAGCTGAAGACCGTGAAAGTTCGGTCAAATTATCTTGTCTATTTTATTTTGGTGAACACTCAAGATATCAGAGCGATTACGTGACCTGTTGGGAACCCGATGCTCCCAAGAGACTGGCACAATCCTAAAGCTAGATCTTTCCCAGCCAGTACAAGTTGCGGACCGTTTACCGGCTACCCGATCAACCTGCTCTGTTAAGGATGTCACGGCCCGCTTTACCGGGTACCGGAGAGATCCTCACTGGAGAACGACTAACTCTAAGACTAGTAGTCTAACGGAAGTTCAGGCGTGGCTCTATCCTAGTGTGCGGGTCACTCTCTCGCTCAAGCAAACCAAACAATGAGGGGGTTGCTCTCCCCAAGACAAATTTTTAGGGTGAGCGTGTTTTAAGGTCAATAGTCTTAGCAGTCCCAATTTTATGGTTACACTTTTTTTAGGTATTTTTCAAATCAAACAAAACGCCTAACGAATTTTTCGGTTTCTCCTGGTTATTAAGTCCAAAAACGGGGGGAGAAGACGAAAAAGCCGATGCACGTGAAATCAATGATGCATGCTGAGTAAGAAATGCGTACCTGCCGCCAACACTCTACATGCAAAGTGATCCGCGCATAAAATAAAGACAGAAAAGTAAACTAAGCTATATGATGCAACGGTAAAAAGCCGGCCTTAGACAAGCAACTTCTATTGATCGTGAAGAACAATAGTTAGTTAACCGAATCGAGTCCGGAGTCCGATCTTGGGAGTCACTCGGTGCCCGCCACAACGGGTCCTGCCAGCGCTGTATGTGACTCCTAACGGCACGTGGTCTCAAATCCAATTAAATTAACTTTTTTAGTGAATTTTAGTAAGGTCCAATTACGTTCTATAGGAACAGATATTCTATTAAGTGTTGGGCCTTAGAAATCTTACGTCACAATCAACAAAAAATCCTATGTCTAGGGGCTCGAGCAAAACCGCGAAAAATCCGGAAAATGACAGTAAGAAATAAAAAGAAAACCGCGAGAAAAGCCGCGTAAAAACCGCAGGTCCTAATGGGTCCCCCGAGCACGCCGGTGCTCGGCAAAACAGACCCGCTACGATCTAAGTCTAACAGTCCAAGTCCACAGTTAGAGGCCTGTATTATTACAATTAATAATAAATGAATGAATAAAACTATCCTACTGCCTCACTCCACTCAACTCTCTCCTCTCGCTCTCTCCTGCGGCTTCGTAGAGAAGGAAGCCGCCTCCGAGTCTCGCGGCTGCACCGGCTCCTCGAAAGTTGCCTCCGCGGTCCTCGGGCCCTCGCAAGAAAAGAAAGAAAGTGGTCAGACCAATAAAATAATCAAATAATAAATGAAAAATAAAAATGAGGATATATGTGCAAAAATGGAAATAAAATAACCACACAAAAAATAAAACAAAAATAAAAAGAAAAGAAAATCAAAATAAAACAAAATAAAACAAAAAGAAAATAAATACAAAAGCCGCGAAAAGCCACGAGCTCCGAAGAGCCGCGAAAAACCGCGAAAACAAAAACGAAAAAAAAAATAAAAACACTACTAAGCCGTGCTCCCCGGCAACGGCGCCATTCTGATGAACACCAAAACCCACTAAGACCCTGGTGAAGGTAATGAAACAAGGGTCGTTGCGACCCGGATCTCAGAGACGGTGTGTATCAAGAAAAATCGAACCGCGAAATGAGTCAAAAATCAAACAAAGCAAAACAAGCGGTCCTAGCTATGATATTAACCTGGTATAGCTCCCAGGGTCGAACACAAGGAGCACGGATTGGCCGTAGGCCTACGAAGTAGTGAAAATGAAATAAAAATAAAAGAAAATGTTTTTTAGAGGTTTTTATGAATTTTTATATTTTTTTTTGATTTTCAAATTATAAAGAAAATAAAAGAAAGTAAAATCTAGGCAACTTCAACAATTTATTAAACACACCAAAAATAATGCAAAAATTAAGGAAAAATTGTTTTTGTGTTTTTTAAGTTTTTAAGTGTTTTTGGTTAATTTTTGATAATTTTCTAACGGGTAAATTATTTTCTAAAAATCAAACAGTGCTAAAAATGAAAGGTACTGTCCAGCAAGGCTTAAGACCCAAAAATAAAATATCTAAGTATCTTAAAAAGCCCTGGAGGTAATTTTCCTGTAATCTAGAAGGAATAAGGAAAATTTAGGCACCCTAATTATTGTTTTTGGATTTTTAAATTAATTATTATAATTTTTATGGGTTTTTAGGGGTTTTTCAATTTTTAAGGTTTTTAAGTGATGAAAAATAGCCAAACTTGGCTAGAAAATCAAACAGCAAGCAAACAACAGTATCAAATTTTTTTAGAATTTTTGGAGGTGATTTTATATTTTTTTTTGGTATTTTCAACCCTAGACAGTAGCTAAAAAGGCTGTTTTTGAATTTTTAAAAATACTAAATAAAATCAAAAGTGTCCTCAAAAATTCTCAAAAATCTAACAACATGGCAGGAGCCATGTGTCAAATTTTCATCGAATTTGGAGGTGGTTTGATATTTATTCAAAAATCGAAAAGGGGGCACTGTGCACAGGGACGTAAGTGCAAATACCCAAAGTTCTGAGGGCCAAGGTGCAAAAATCCCAGCAAGTCACGCGCGTGGCGCGTGGCTGGGGCACTCAAGGGCCTTTTGGTAATAAAAACCAAGTTTCTGGACTTTTTGGTAACTCGTACCAAAAGTCCAGGGGCTTGGATGCAAAAATCCCACTAAAATCCGCACATGCGCATAAATAACACTCACAGGGGCATAAATGCAATTACCAAAAAGTTAACATTCATTCATTAACCCAACAGAACTACAGGGAAGAAGATGTAAATAACCCTAAACTACACGTGACGACGCACGTGGTCTCATACAAACAGGGGCATACATGCAAATCTAAACAAACACGAGGTCCACAATGCAATTTACCCTACGGAAATAAAGTTCTAAAAATATTTACAGGACTAAGACGAAAAAGACAAACTAAGAGGGGGCCCTAAGTAAATTACCCCTTTATTCGTCGACGGCCAGATGCGCGCCACGTGGAAGATCGGTCGGCTCTGGAGCGTTGGCGCTCTTCCTCTTCTTCTCTCGGGCCGAATCGACGCTCCAGAAGGAGCCACGTGGAGGATCGGACGGGTCAGGTCTCAGGTGGCTCCCTCTCTCTGCTCTACGGTCCTGATCAGCCCCTCCAGGTGATCGACGGTAGCTGCTCCACGATGAACGGACGGCTGGGATTAAAACTGGAGCGGAGGAGCTATCGGACGGTGCTGGAGGCTCCTCGAAGAACAGGTGGCCGGCGAGGTTCGCCGGCCTCGTGCACGAGCTTGGGATCTCCTCAGCTGCCTCTGAAGATCGGAGCAGGTCCGCCTTGGTATGCCGCAGCTGTGGGTGCTATCCGATGGCCCAACCGAGCCCTGGAGGGGCTCCGGCGAGGCTGGCGGCGCGAAGGAGCTGGCTGGAATGTAAGGGGGTCTCAGACGACTCCCTTTGGACCTGCAAAGCAAACCAACAGCTTCGCGGGTCGAGGGCAAAATGCCTCGACCCAAAGAAGTGAAGTGGGGGTGATCGGTGCGGCGGGGCGAAGGAGCTCCGGCGAGTGACAGGTGGTGGAGCTCGACTCCCAGCTCCGGGGCGAGCTGGGTTGAGTGGGAGTGCGAAGAACGTGCGTGAGGAAGTGGCGAAGGTGATGGGGTGCTCCGATGATCGAGATATTAAGCGAGATGGCCGGAATCAGGGAAGCACGTCGGAGAGTGGATTTGGGCGAAATCTGAGATTACACTAAATGGCGGAGCGAAATGGATACCTGGATGATGCGGGAGACTGGGCTGGAGCTTAGCTAGCTCCTGGTCCTTGCCTCAAGGGTCGTCAACGCCCGAGGCTCGAGCTCCGGTCAGACGTCGGAGCACGGCGGCGCAAGGCAGCCGGATCGATGGTCCAAGCACCTCCTCCTCGCTGCGACACCGGTGGATGCAAGCTGTCACCTTGCTGGTTGCGATGGAGCTCACTGGAGAGAGAATTGGGGAGCCAAAGATGGAATGAGGAGGCGGCGGATCTCGGGCTTTATAGTGCTAGGGGTCCGGGAAGAAGAGGATCGGGCGAGCTCGGGAGCGCGCGGATCCCGAGGGGGCAGCTCCGGCGAGCATGCCGGATGCACAAGGAATGATCCGGACCCGGGATTTGATGGGTTGGCGATCGGATCTGGTGGGGGTAATTGGGAGAAGTCGGGTCGAAAAGCAGATCCGCGGCTCTGGTGGTCCTGGGGGAGGTGTTGACCGGGGGTCAACAGTCCCCCGTGGACCAATCAGAGCCCGCCAAGGCTGGAATTTTTATTTTATTTTTTTGGGCCTTTAAATGGCCGACTTTTCAAAAACTTAAAACACAAAATATTTTTGTTTTAATTTTTTCTATTTTTTTGTGATTTTTAATTAATTTTTGGAAATTAAAATAAAGTATATACATAGTAGCTATACATAGGTATATATACACTATATTGATTTTTGATTTTTGATTTTTAATTATTTATTTTTGTACATTTTTATTCCCATTTTATATTTTATTTATTTATAAGATAAAATGAGGAATAAAAGGCTATTTTTATTTTATTTTTATTGTTTATATACATAGGGGAAATAATTATTTATGCACAATTATATACATGGTATATATACAAGATATTTTTGTATTTTTAATTTTGTAATTTTTATTTGATTTTTGTTTTAATTCTTTTTATTTATTTTATGTACAATATATACCATAAAATATTTACAAAAAGTTTTGGAAACAAATAGCTTTATTTACAAGGTGAAATAAGGTATGGGAGGTGGTCTATGTACATGGTGAAAGGTTCTTTTTGGTATTTTTGATTTTTAGATTTTTATCTTGTTTTTAATAGTTCCTAAGTATATACAAAATATATACAAGTATATTTTTGGTTGAGGAAAATATTATTTTATTGATTTACATAAATATTTACACATGAGCTCCTATCTCCCTCTACTTGTGGCTTTTATGCGGTCAGGCCCATGCTGAGCCCTCCCTTGGGTTAGGTTGCTCAATATTTATTCTAAATATTTCCCTCTTTTTCTTTTTCTTCTTTATTCTTTTATTTTTGCACAAAAACATGCTAATTATTTATATTTACAAAAATGCATGCTTTTGCTAACTTTTCCTATTTACACATATCTACATGCATTTGCATAGGTTTTTGTAGCTAAAATATAAGAATAAAGAGTGATGAATGGGTATTCATCAGGCGCCATCTGACGAGTCGCTAAATACGATATATAATTCGGTCACGTTGCAGCACGTGTACTTAGCGATTCGGTCAGAACCGAGAGAAGATCTCCGTGAAGAGTGTCTCGGCTTAATTTTTATCCCGGGCAAGTCCGGGGTCGAACTCAGGGAGGCAAAGGAACAACTTCGGGGTTAATTTACAAATTTAAGATCTAGATATCCAAACGGTATTTTTTTAGATTTTTTTATGCAAAAATCAAAGCAAATGCAAGATGCGGTTGAATTAAGACACTAAGAAAACACACAACAAGGCCAAATTAATTTTAATGTCAAATTAGTCCAATTTAGCCAAATTATATTTTTCCTAGAGTCCTAATCCAGAGATGAACACAAAACACATTTTTTTAAATTTTAGGGGTAAAAATGCAATAAATAAAAAATGCACACTTTTTATGGGTTTTTTCGCAATTTATCACACGAACAGTAAGCAAAAATTATGAAAATTTACTGGAACTAAAACACGATGCAAGGATTCTACAGTAATTTTTTTGGAATTTTTTGACAAGTTATGAATTTTTTATGAATTTTTTTAGTGAAAATAGAGTGACAGTGAGTAAATAATTCCTAATTAATCCACGTTATCAAATTAATCAAAATACAAATTATCTCAAGTAGATATTTAGATAAGCAATCTAGGAGAGTTGAAATTTTGCAAAAATAATGTATGTGGATTTAATTAAAAATCAAATACTGAAATCACTCTACAATTTATTTAAGGCACAAGACAACTCCATTTTGGATGAAATTTGGGTAGTAATTACATCACATATCAAGGCATCACATATAATTTCTGTGGAATTTTTAGAACAACCGTTTGTGAGATATTAATTTAATGGCACAGAATGGGTAAACTATGCAAAATTTCAGTTAAACAATTATAATTAATTACCCACGAGTCACAAAAATATAAATAAATACCCACAATGTAGAGAATTAGTTGCTCAACATGAAAACATTTTTCATTGAAGAAAAAGATGCATAAAAGATGTCCAAATTGAAGTGCGAACACAGGGGTGTCTTTGCAAATACAGAAAACAAAATTTACAACAAAAGATATGTACAGGGACTGTTATGCAATAGTATAAACATATAATAAAAACCATGCAATTTTTACATTAAAGAAATAAAGAAAATTACCCTTTCTTCCTCCTTGGAGATACGATTGGAAGATGAACCCAACCCAGGTGGAGGCGGCGGTGCCGGGCGGATGCGCCGCACTGGCGCGCGGAGGCAGCGGTGAGATGCGGCGGCCTGGTGATGGCCGGAGGCGTGGACGGGGGGCCTGGAGATGGCCGGCGGAGGGGAGGAGCAGCTGGGACTGTCGGCGGGAGCCTGGCGGCTGCTGGAAGGTGGAGAGGGCGCGGTCGGCTGGGGCGGCGCCGCCGCGAGGGAAGCTGGAGGTGGGCCGTGGCGCAGCGGCGCCGCTGTGAGAGCGCTGGCCGCGCGCGGCGGCGCTGCTGCGGCGGCAACCGCCGACTGTAGCGGGGCTGCTGATGGTTGGGCGGCGGCGGTGGGAACTTCCCCCACCGCTGCTGCGTGTATTATTTTTTTTTGTTTTTTTTTTGTTTTTATTTTTTTTCTTTTTGGTTTTTTTTACTGCTGTAGTAAAAGAGAATTTTTTTTGTTTTAATTTTTGTTTTAATTTTTTTTGATTTTAATTAGATAGGAAATACAAATAAAAAGAGGGCAAAGATGGTGTAGTGATGATGGAGTATGATAGGAAGATGAAGATGGTGGTGAATGTGATGTGCTAAAAAAATACAAAACTAACAAGATGATACAAAATTACCTACGATGAACGCGGGCACCTATGGGATGCTCTTGTGAGCACGGTCTTCGCTCAAATCGCCAGCGTGCGATGAGCTCGAGCAGCGCGTGGTTGCGGCTGCGATGTTGGCCAAAAAGCCAACGGATCACACCGGAGAGAGGGCCGTCGTCGCTCAACCGCGGTTGCGTCGCTGTCACCGATTCAACTCAGGGAACTAGGCTCTCCTCACATAAAGATGGATCAAAGGCAAAAATGAGGAGAATGGCATGTATATAAAGAAGAAGAAAAATGGAAATTAGTATTAAGATGGTGTGGGATGGAGGTTAATAAAATGGTGGAGTTGAATTAGAAGTTAGAAAATATGGTGGAGTAATGGAGTTGAATGGTGGTTATTGTAGAGAATGTAAAATAATTAAATAAATAAAATGAAATAAAGTTATCTACTTTAATTACAATAGAATAAAAAAGAATAAAATAGATAGTAGACAATTTACAAGGGAAGACAAACAACATGTACACATTTTTTTTACATTTCTAATATGTAATTTTTTTGTCTTTTTAATAAGAGATATTTACAACAGAAAAATACAATAAAATAGTACAACTAAAATAAAACACAAGTATGATTTTTTTGTATTTTTAATAATTAAGAGAGATAGAATAAAAAAATAAGAAAGTATGAATATATACATACTATACAATGTACATCTAGGTCCCAAAACCCAACTTTTGCAAATGAGCTCCGATTTTAATGAAATCACTTCCGTTGGATAGATAATTTTCTAACTTGAACTTTAAAAGTGAGTTTGGTGAATTTGGAGTTCATACGGAGTGGGAATTTAGCTTGGAAGTTGGTCTTTACGGCTTTTTCCCATTGGGATCTAGGAGCATTTATTTGAGTTGAAATTTGTTTTGTATTTTTGTATTTTTATATACATTTTTATAAACAAGTTAGAGAAAGAATTAGGCAAAAAGGAGTTGAAATGAAATTATTAAAAATCCATGAAGTTTTGAGCTATTTACAAGTATAAAACTCTTGTGATTTTGCGGCTTTTTTTTGTTAATTTATTTTATACAATCCAATATACAATAATTAGTGTGTTTTATTTACAAGAGTTATTTTGTTAATTAATAGATTTTATGGACATTTATTAGGGAATTTACTCATGGATTTTGCTAAGATCAAGATATTAAGATGATGAATCGTGGATTCATCAAGGAGCAGGACAGGAGCAGAGTTAGTTATAGCTTATATATTAGTATAGAGTAGCAGTAGCTTAGTTTACTTCTCAGCACTCATTTATTATTGTAATAATACATGTACACTCAGACTTTCTGGACTTGGCTTATACCGGGGTCTGTTTTACCGAGCACCAGTGTGCTCGGGGGACCTCACTGCAGTTTTTCACCGATTTTGCTTTCTTTTCGACTTTTATTTTATTTGATTCTCGAGGAATTTGACCCCTGGATCTAGGAATTTCTCTGATTGTGATGTAATTCATTAAGGCCCAATCCTTAATTATTTGCCTGCACCTATAGATTGTAATTAGACCTACTTAATAACTCATTAATAAAAAGTTAACTTGATCACTTGAGAGGTCACGTGTTGCTAGAGGTTGTATACAGCACGTGCATGATCCATTATGGCGGACACCGATCAGCATTAGAGACCGGATCCAGACCTCTTTCTCTGACCAGTTAGCTGTTGTTCTTCGGGATCTTAGAAATTGCTCATCTAAGGCTGTTTTCTTCTTAAATCATTTAGATTAGTTTTTATTTCTGTCTTTAAATTTATGCATGGATAACCCTGCATGTAGAGTACTGGCCACATGTACACATCTCTTACTTTGCATGCATCATCGTGTTTGATCGCGCATTGGCTTTTTCGTCTTCTCCCCCTTGTTTTTGGACTTAAAATAATCAGGAGATTAAAAAATTTGTTAGGAATTTGTTTGCTTATTGAAAAATTCCATAAAAGTGCTAACCATTAAATTGGGACTGTTAAATAAACTTGATCCTAAAATACACCTCACCTAAAACTTTATCTTGGGAGAGTCACCCCATCATTGTTTGGTTTGCTTGCGCGAGAGAGTGACCCGCACACAAGGCTAGTGCCATACCTGAACTCTCGTTAGACTACTGGTCTTGGGGTTAGTCGTTCTCCAGTAAGGATCGCTCCAGTCTCTGGTAAAGTGGGCACGATATCCTTAAAAGAGCGAGTTGATCAGGTAGCCGGTAAATGGTCCGCAACTTGTACTAGCTTGGAAAGATCTAGCTTTGGGATTGGACCAGTCTCTAGGAGTATTGGGTTCCTACCAGCTCGCTTAATCATCCTGCAAGACTGAATTATCACCTAAATAAAATTGACAAGATAAAAGACTGAACCTTCACGGTCATCAGCTTCATGTTACGTAAGTGAATTGGGAGTTTGACTGCCGATCTTGTTTGTTTCCAGATCTCATCTGCCTTTCTTATAGATCACGAGGATAGGCCGGAGGCCCCATAGGCAGCCTTTGGTTGTATCGCCCTCGAGCACTCCGCCCCACTTATCTAGGCAGGTTTGAGAGGGCTTAGACCCGCTCTCCGAACATGAGTTTGATTCCACCCTGTTCCCCCTCGATCACCCATCTTCCAGTCCTGAGGTTCCCGAGTAGAGACTAGCAAAGATATTCATTCATTTGACGCAACTTGTACTGGTTGAGAAAGATCTAGCTTTGGGATTGGACCAGTCTCTAGGAGCATTGGGTTCCTACCAGCTCGCTTAATCATCCTGCAGGACTGGATTATCACCTAAATAAAATTGACAAGATAAAAGACTGAACCTTCACGATCATCAGCTTCATGTTACGTAAGTGAATTGGGGGTTTGACTGCCAATCTTGTTTGTTTCCAGATCTCATCCGCTTTTCTTATAGATCACGATGATAGGCCGGAGGCCCCATAGGCAGCCTTTGGTTGTATCGCCCTCGAGCACTCCGCCCCACTTATCTAGGCAGGTTCGAGAGGGCTTAGACCCGCTCTCCGAACATGAGTTTGATTCCACCCTGTTCCCCCTCGATCACCCTTCTTACAGTCCTGAGGTTCTGATGAATCTACGTTTCATCATCTTTATTCTATCATTTTGGCCTTAAAAACCCTAGTAAATGCGTGTAAATAGCATTAATTCAGGCATTTAAGCATTCATGTATATGTGTGTAAATATTGTATAAAATGCGGTTTTTAGTGACAAAATTATAGAATAAAGAAAAGAAAAGAAAAAGAATAAAATATTGTAAATATTTTATGACCCGAAACCCCGAGACCTAGGCATCTTGATGAATAGGTCGACAAGGAATAAAGTAGGGGGAGATAAGGGCCAAAACACAGATAAAATACCTATACATTTTATTCTTTCTTTATTCATTTTGGGACCTATTTTTGGTTCCACTTTTTATACATCAAATAAAGAAACTTTGTACATGAAAGTTGTAGATAATTTTATAAAGAAAAATACAAAATTGATTTCACAGAAAAATAATGTACAGATAAAAAGTTATGGTCTGAATAAAAATCCAGAATGCCAACTTCCCAGACCCGTATCTCACAAATAAAAACTCCAAATGCAGCGTACTCACCTTTAATTGTATATAGAAGAAAATAATCTAATTAATGGTGGTGGTTTCGCATTTGGTGGAGCTACGGTTTGAAAGTTGACTTTTGGACCCTCATTGTATACTTGTACATATTAAAATATTCAATTTATTATTTGTCTATTATTTTTATAATTTTATATTTTTATAATGTTGTAAATAATACTTGTACTAATTATGTATATTAAAATCAGAATAAAAACATCATTAAAACTCAAATAAAAATACTTGTATATATTTGATACATAGGTATTATACATACACTTATACCTGTATAAAATACACTTCTATTTTATTAAATATACAAAATATATCAATAAAATAAAATAAAAATATATTTGTGTATATAAAAGTATTTTATAATTTTATAAAATAATAATAAAAAATAAATAAATTAAATACACTCAATAAAAATAAAAGAATACAATACATAGGATATTATACCTATAAAGGGTATAAAAGTCAACTTGTAAAAATACACTTCCTAAAAATAAATAAAAATCACTATAAAATACTTTATAAAAAAATAAACATTTTTTATTTTATAATCAAAAATTAATAAAATCGTTTTCTATTTTAATTTGATTTTACAAATCTTTTTCCCTAGGTTTTTCCTGGTTGGTCCACGTGGACCAACCAGGGGGCTAGGAGAGTTGACCTCGGTCAACTCTCTGCCCAACACCTGGGCTGTGTCAGAACATGATATTTCTTGGACTTCGAGGATTTTTGGAGGCCGTTCCTTTCATCGAATCAGGTCGGCCTCTTCACGAAACTTGTAGCCCTATGACTGATCTATCACGCCTAGCCTTCATCTCGGGGATTGGATCATCATGCCGTCCGTGATCTTGCCTCGAAGGTTGCTCCAGGACCATGTTTCAAAACCAACCTCATTTCCCCCATTCCTCTTTGAACCCTCCTTGACCCTTTTTTCCTCTTCTTCTTGCAAGCTCAGGACCGGACCTCGTGACAGGAGGTCCTCCAGCTCGTGAGGGAGGAGGTTAGGCGGCCGAGGCGGCGCTCCAACCCCATCTCCGGCGGCCTAGCCACCGTGAGGTTCTTCCTCGTGGTCAACGCCACTTGAGGGCATTTCTCTTCTGTTTTTCCTTTGGTTAGCTCGTTGTTAGTGTTAGGATTAGTTTTTAAAGTTCAGTAGAGTAATCGATCACTTGAAGCCCCTTCGATTTCCCATCGAACACCTCGCCGGAGCTCTTGAGCTCCGGCAACAATCATACACTCCACTTCCGCCTTCCTTTCCGCAAATACGCTGGGTTTGCATTCCATTCTGCTGCTGCGATTTCTTGACATTTGCAGGACCCAGGAGAGGCATCTGCGCCTCGTTTTTGTGCCCGAGATCAGTCCCAGGTCGGCGGGAGCCTCCTCGTGCGGTTGGGGGCCATTCGTCGGCCCTCTGTTCCATCTGAGCCACCTGGACGTCGAGGAGAAGTTGCTGGAGGGAATCACAACCGTCGGCCGTGATTTTGGGCGGCTGGAGCGAGCCCCTGCGCGTGAACAAAACTTGGCCAGGCCGAGTTCTTCATCGGATCGTCCAGCCGCATCTCACGCCGTAGGATCAAGAACACCCTCACGGGTGTACAGCCGCCGTTGGATGAAGATGACTCCAGCCCCTCTGTCAGCCGTTGATCAAATTTGGAGGTTCTAATCTTGTCCGCACATGCTGAAGGGGTACAGACCACGTGATCTTTGACACGTGGCGTAAGTGAGGCGTGCTGCGCCGTGCGATCTGCAGTCTGCTGGGTAATTTACGTTTTAACCCCGGCAATTTTTGTTATTAGTTAATAGTTTATAACTTTCAACTGCTGTTCATTTTTTTTGTAATAATTGCTAAGAACCCCCCGCGCGTATACGAAATTACATTCGCGCCCTTGCCAGCGAGGCGCACGTGCGTGAGCACGTGCGCTTGGGTATTTTGCGTCCAAGGGTTCGTGGTTGTTAGTATTTCTATTTGGTCCTGAAAAGTGTCTGTTCAGTTATAATATTAGTGAGAATTTTGCATGCAAGCCCTCAGATCTTCTTGATATTACAAAAACGCCCCTGGCTGTGTGTGGTTTTCTCTTTGCTCATTGTAATTTTTGCATGCGTCTACAAAACATCAAAAAATCCCCAAAAATCAAAGTAGTTTCCTGCTGTAGTGTAGTTTAACGGCCTATTTTTATTTTTCATAAGTATTGCATTTTATTATTTATTAAAAATAAAAAATAGTCATTTCCAGCACTGTTTGCATTAGAAAATCCATAAAAAATATAAAAACTTCTCATAAAAATACCAAAAAAATATATTTTGTGCCTTTTAGTTTGTTTTAACTCCCAGCCAAAAATCATTAAAAAAATATAAAACCAAACTCCAAAAAATTGCAAAACTCTAAAAACCTTCATAAAAATTTATAAAATCCATAAAAAATCCAAAAATAGTGTTTTCTTTTCCTAAACTTTCTTGGTTTCATTATCTTTCACTGAAAATTAAGTTGGGGAATTTTTGTCACTAATTTCTATTTTATTTCTCCATTCTAAGTTTCAGCCTTGCTTTTTACTACTGTTTTCTTTATTTCAGTATTTAAAAATACCAAAAACATTCTAAAAATTACACAAAAATCACAAAAACAGTAAAAAAGTATAAAAAGACCAAAAAGACTTTATTTGCTAATTTTTGAACATTTTTATCTATTTTTATAAATACCTCTTTCTCTCTTTGATTACATTGCTTTTATATTCCAATATTGAAAAAGAAAATAAAAAAATATAAAATATAAAAAGAAAATATAAAATCAGTAAATTAAAAATCAAAATACAAAAATATAAAATTAAAAATTAAATAAAAAAATATAAAAATTCAAAACCCACAAAAAAAAATAGCATAACAGGCACTTAATCACAACACACACATTTTTGAGCAATCTTTGCCTCGTTCTACCTGTCTGCTCCCTGTGTTCGACCTCTACAATACTTGCACCTATACACATCTTGTTGTAGAGTTATAATAAATTTTAACTCCGCACATTTACTTTCATTGCTTGATTTACTTGTTGTGGGTTAATTGTTGTTTGAATCGGGATTTCTCGCGGGTCGCCTCAGCGACATTGTGATCCCGCCTTGTGTGGATTACTTTAGACCTGTGAAAAATCCAGTTCAACAAATGGCGCCGTTGCCGGGGAGCAACATCGCGTAGTTCGGGTCTTGTTTGTGATTGTGATTGATTGTTTATTTCGCGACTTTTCTTTTTGCTATTTTATTTATTTATTTTTTTTGATATATCTGTTGAGTTGTCTAATCCCCTCTCTTGTTGACTTCGTGCGAGGTACCGCGGACCGAGGGAGGCGCTCCACCCTAGGCGCCTACGCACCCACGTGAAGCCGGCATCTGCCAGCCGAGCATCGAGGAGACGAAGGGGAATTTTGAAGACCGTGCTCTACTTAGTTGCATATTCTTTTTGTAGTATTTATTTTTGTAATTTTTGTGAGAGAGAGACCACTATTATTGTAATAATACAGGTACCCCCGGACTTGGACATTCGAGCCTAATTTCCAAGTGATTGTTCACTTGGGGGCTCTCGTGGTTTTTACGGCTTTTCATCGCATTTTTTTTATTTTGTTTTGTTTTTCGATTTTATTTATTTTGTGTGATTGAGCCCTTAGCTTTTAGGATTGCTTGCGATAGACTAAGGCCAAACACCTAATACCTTGCATGCTCCTATAGTTCGTTTTGGACTTAGTCAAATTTTAAACAGTTGATCATCACCTTCAATCCATCGCGCCGCGAGCTCTCCCCGCAAAGCGCTTTCTCCTACCCTCAATTTGTTGAGCAGAGGAGGGGTGAGCCTAGACCGGACTCTAGGGTTGAGGATTGACGGTCAACTTGTGGTTCTTCCCGCTAATAGCAATTTCTGAAACTTAGGGCGATTTCATCGGCTTTTGCATTTGCATATAGTTAGGTTTCAATTCTGCTGAGCATCTTTGCATGTAGAGTGCTGGAGGCAAGGTGAGCATTTCTCTTTAGCATCCATCATTGATTTGCCGCTTGCATTGCTTTTCCGACTCTCCCTCTGTTTTTGCCAACTTAGGTGCTCAAAGGAATTGAATCCCCGATAGGATCATGCATTTTCATTAAAAATCCAAAAAAAAAAGTGATAACCAATAAAATTGGGACTGCTAATATTACTTGACCCTAAAACCGATCAAAAAGGAAATCTTGTATTGGGGCGAGTAATCCCCTCATTGTCTTCGCTTTTATTTGCTCGCGCACACACTAAGGTTAGAGCCCAAAATCCCATTCAGCCCCCTAAGTGTTTGCGCAATTTTGGACTTCTCACCTAACTCTAAAACAGACAAGATAAAAAGACCGCTCTTGCGGTCTCTACCGAGTTGAGTAGGTGAATTGAGGGTTTGATTTATTTTTCATTTTTGTTTGTGATTGTTGAGTGTGTGTCCTAGATCGCCGCTGTGCACTTGCGCCTTCTTTTCTACTCTCTTGACTTGACCATCGTGCTCTCCCGATCATTTTCTTTTGTTTCGAGATGGCCGACTGGAGCGTATTTTATCCGGACTTTGCGGATCATTCGTTCACTCCAGCCTGTCCACCTCCTTTTTTCCAGGAGGACCTTGCTCCTGATTTTTGTACATATCCGACCAACCCAATATTTCAGGATTCAGACTTTGACCTTCACCAATCATTTCCACCACCATCTCCTACACATTTCGACAACCCGCTCTTCCTTGAGTATCCTGATCCGGAATGTGATTTTTGTCCACACCCACAGCCCACATCCGACTCACCCGATCCTGATATTTTGGAGTCACCTTTCATGGTATCCACACTTGAGACTTTGAATCAGATGATGGAGCATATGAATTCGAGGATCACTGATCTTACTAGTTTAAATAAAAACCAGAATGTCGCTCCATGCTTTGAGGATGAGGATTCATTTGAGGACGACCATGAGAGCTTGCAATCGCCCAAAACACAAAAAAATGAGAAAAATTTAAAAATACAAAAAGAGTTCGAGAGACACATGATCGAGCCAGACTGTGAGGAGAGGTACCACTTGCCAGATCCTTTGACCACACAACCTCTCACACCTCGTCCCACCTTTGACCCCGAGGATGCCGCTGTACAGACTGCTCTTGGCATTCCTCGTGTATACGCTGATTCCGACTTTCTCCCTTGTATGGAGGAGGTCCAAAATTTTAAAAAAATGTTGACTGAACCCGAAGTGGTGGCCACCATTCATGAGATCATCCGTGCCCCACTTCGGCAGGCCATGATCGATTTATCTACTCCTCTTCCCAAGAAGAGAAAGCGAAGGAGCAGATCTGAGCGTCATATCTTGACCATGGCCACTTCCCATGCCATCTCACATCGTCCCATTCCTAGGAAGAAGAACACTGCCACACCTTTCATTAGTTGCACCATCTCTGACTTCACATGTGATCACACTCTCCTAGACGGCGGTGCTTCGATTAGCATCATACCCTTCTCGTTGGTACAGTCTCTTCACTTAGGGCCTCTCAAGAAAACCAGGATGATCGTACAGTTTGCTGATGGATCAATAAAGAGGCCGAAGGGTATCCTTGAAAACGCCGTCATATCGATTCAGGGCACGAGCCACAATGTTGATTTTGTCGTATTGCCCATGGAGACCTCCACAGGGGAGCACTCTCCAATCATCCTGGGACGACCATTCCTCGCCTCTGCGAGAGTCGTTATTGATTACAGATCAGGAGAGATTCGCTTCCGCTCTGCTGACGAGAGCGAAGCATTGATCACCGCACCCACTGCCGACCTGAGACCTGCACCTGATGTGACCACACCTATCTTGGCTGACCTCGAGGACCATGACCTTGATGATACTATCAAAGAATTTTGTTGTCTATTGGATTCCACTGAGACCCGAGAATTTCTCCCGGTTGAGGAAACCTCGGAAAGCATGGACCTCGACGTTCCTTCTTCTGGGACTTGGCGTTGTGTTGATGACATCCGCGGGATTTACACGATCGATACCATTAACCGGAGGGCAGACTTAGAGACGATACAGGACGGCCATGTTTTGACTACTTCCACTGATGGGTCCGTTCCTGTTCATGTAGATATCTATGAGCCAAAGGCCGAATTTGATTTGGTTGCTTTTCTTCAGAAATTCGGGCCTTTTGATGAGAAAGATGATCCGGTTGAGATTATAGAGGACGAACAGAGTTCGACTACTTCCACCGATGAGTTCGTGCCTTTTGGTTTTGACCTGGATGACTCCTCGCAGTACGACTCTGAGTACACTACTTCCGATGATGATGAGTTCGTCCCATTCCACTTTGATATCAGCGAGACTCCCAAGGCCGGACCTAGCTGTACTTCTTCCACTACTCCGTCTGTGCCTTTACACCCTAGGACCACTGAGGACTCACTCCCTGTCGACCCTGATCGGATTCCGTCCACTATGGACCCCGATGTCGACCTGCACCACACTAGATCTATTCCTCCGAGGTCCCGCAAGAAGGTTCGCTTTCAACCTTCTTGATCATGTGTACATCCATCCTGTTGTACATTCGTGTTGTGTACCTCCGTCTCTCTTCCGTATTGCTCGTTCACCCATTCTCGTGTCTGCCTAGCTTAGGACGTACTTTGTCCTAAGCATAGGGGGGTGGACGAGCCGAGTGTTCTTTCTTCGTTCCGTTTCATTACTCCTGTTGTCGCCTATACTTAGGGCTTCTTTTACCCTAAGTATAGGGGGAGTGATGTGTATATCCTTCTCTATCGTCTGCCATCTTCCGATTTATTTTCTTCTTTTCTTCTTTTCTTCTTTTCTTCTTTTCCTCTTATATCTTCTTCATCTACCGAAAAGGTGCCACCCTTGTAGACAGTTTTCCATACTTAGGACGTACTTTGTCCTAAGTATAGGGGGGTGTGCACCCCGAGTTTTTCTCATTCATCTCGATCCTCTCCATTGTCTCCTCTTCTTGTCTATACTTAGGGATATCTTACCCTAAGTATAGGAGGAGACAATCCGAGTACGATCTGTTCATTCCCACCCTTGACCCTCCCTGCTTTGTGTACAGTCTGCTATACTTAGGATTATTTGATCCTAAGTATAGGGGGGACGGTCAACTTCTCATTGATTCATTCATTTATTCCTTTATTCTTTAGACTTTCCTATACTCAGTACGAGTTATGTCTTCTCTTTTCTCTCCGATCTATGAGGACATAGCTCAAGCTAAGTATAGGGGGGTCGTATATACTGCGTATATACTTTAGTCATAACTCGTACTTTCGTATTTTCTTAATAAATATGGCTAAAAATTCTTTAAAATTCATTAAAAGTTCTTAATAAAAAGATGTGATTATTCCTCAAATTCTTTTTGTAGATACTGATTAATAAATCAGGTGAAAATGTTTTTTGCAAAATGTTTGAAAAATAGTTCGAAAATCTTTGTGAACATTTATTGAAAACTATTTTGAAAATATTTTGTTCCGTGTTTTCAACATGTGTCAAAATGTGTGGTTTGTAAAACTTCTTTTCATTGTGTGAAATAAAAATGTTTGAAAAATGATTTGCAAATGGTTTGAAAAATGGTTGCAAAAATGATTTGAAAAACCTATATATACTGTTTTGAAAGCCTTTGCAAAATGATTTTCAAATGTGTGTAAAATGTTTGTAAAAATTTTTTTGGACTATAGTTTTCAAAAATTGTGTGAAAAGCTTGTGTCAAATAAGTTTGAGGAATATACACATCACACCAAAATCCATCTTATGTATATATGTATAAAATTGACCACTTACCCTGTAAATTCTTAAAATCCACTTCTTGTAAATATAAGAAGCACTCCCGTGTACATATTTTCACCTAGTCTTTAGCCAAAATCTTTTTGTTTTCAAAAATTTCCAAAAACATTTGAAAAATCTTTTTGAAAAAGACAAAAAAATGCATATGCATCATCATCATCATCTTTTCCAAAACCCATAAAAAGTTCAAAATCTTGAAAATTGCATCACAAAAATATTTTCTGCATTCTGCATTGCATAGCATGAGCATTTTTCGGACTGAGTTTGATAGTTGAACAAGTCTAAGTAAAATCCAGAGATTGGAGCTTGATTGGACCTTAAAATCTACCTAATAACAGGAACCTTATAGGAACTGGGTTTGAGGTACTTCAGGTCTAGTTGACTTAATTCTTTGAGGATCACGAGACTTGGTTCAATGGATTCTTGACTGCCTAAGTAGAGTATTTCGGAGCATACGCACGACTCTTGTTGATAATGACCTAACTTGGACACCTGCACCTTTCACATGGCTCAACTCAGTTGGAGTGGTGAGGGGATTGGATTTGCCGGTACGAGACGCACACAAGTGGAAACACTTGTCCTCCTCTAGGGAGGGAAGTGCATCCCAACCCGTCCAGTGATTAGGAAGTCTAAAGACAGGAGGCTGTGGGTTGCGATAAAGCTTCAAAAGAGGGATAGTCTACTGGCTCAAGAGGAAAAACTCCTTATGTAAATGCTGCTGTGAATAGTATTCAAAAAAAAAAAAGTTCAGGCATGTACAAAAATAAAAACCTACAAAGTATGTACATATGTTGTAAAGTCAATAAGCAAGCTTGAGTTCCAAAGTCATATCATGTGAGCCTGCAACAGGATGACTTGACTACACTGGTCTTGCATCCAAGGATAGGTAGCTACACTGGCTACCGTCCATTCTTCTCTTCACCCCCTCCTCTTGAGCTAGTTGCCACTTGAACTTAGAAGGGAATACCCCGCTTCTCGAGGATGGAGTTGCTGGATTGGGGAATCATTGGGTTGTCATACTGGAGAAGTCAGTCTCTTTGTCATTTTAGCTGGGGAGAGCCACCATCACTTACACTGTACAAGTCAGATTCATAGTCGTAAGAGTTTGCGTATGAGTTGAAGTATTTCTGACCTGGCTATTGAGGAGACTTGAGCAGAGTTTTGGGATTCTCAGGGACTGTTGGATTTCAAATTCGGTTCTCATTAAGGTTCCGCCCGCACTAAAATTCCAAAGGTCCGACTTAAGCTCCAAACTTTGATTTTGTGAAGACAAGTTTGATAATCAAGTTTAGTCCACCTTTCTTCTTTTTCTTTTCTTTATTTTTCTTTTTCTGCACTTATTGCATAAGTGTTTGCTAGGGACTAGCAAAGGCAAGTATAGGGGGATGATGAATCCACGTTTCATCATCTTTATTCTATCATTTTGGCCTTAAAAACCCTAGTAAATGCATGTAAATAGCATTAATTCAGGCATTTTAGCATTCATGTATATGTGTGTAAATATTGTATAAAATGCGGTTTTTAGTGCCAAAATTATAGAATAAAGAAAAGAAAAGAAAAAGAATAAAATATTGTAAATATTTTATGACCCGAAACCCCGAGACCTAGGCATCTTGATGAATAGGTTGACAAGGAATAAAGTAGGGGGAGATAAGGGCCAAAACACAGATAAAATACCTATACATTTTATTCATTCTTTATTCATTTTGGGACCTATTTTTGGTTCCACTTTTTATACATCAAATAAAGAAACTTTGTACATGAAAGTTGTAGATAATTTTATAAAGAAAAATACAAAATTGATTTCACAGAAAAATAATGTACAGATAAAAAGTTATGGTCTGAATAAAAATCCAGAATGCCAACTTCCCAGACCCGTATCTCACAAATAAAAACTCCAAATGCAGCGTACTCACCTTTAATTGTATATAGAAGAAAATAATCTAATTAATGGTGGTGGTTTCGCATTTGGCGGAGCTACGGTTTGAAAGTTGACTTTTGGACCCTCATTGTATACTTGTACATATTAAAATATTCAATTTATTATTTGTCTATTATTTTTATAATTTTATATTTTTATAATGTTGTAAATAATACTTGTACTAATTATGTATATTAAAATCAGAATAAAAACATCATTAAAACTCAAATAAAAATACTTGTATATATTTGATACATAGGTATTATACATACACTTATACCTGTATAAAATACACTTCTATTTTATTAAATATACAAAATATATCAATAAAATAAAATAAAAATATATTTGTGTATATAAAAGTATTTTATAATTTTATAAAATAATAATAAAAAATAAATAAATTAAATACACTCAATAAAAATAAAAGAATACAATACATAGGATATTATACCTATAAAGGGTATAAAAGTCAACTTGTAAAAATACACTTCCTAAAAATAAATAAAAATCACTATAAAATACTTTATAAAAAAATAAACATTTTTTATTTTATAATCAAAAATTAATAAAATCGTTTTCTATTTTAATTTGATTTTACAAATCTTTTTCCCTAGGTTTTTCCTCGTTGGTCCACGTGGACCAACCAGGGGGCTAGGAGAGTTGACCTCGGTCAATTCTCTGCCCAACACCTGGGCTGTGTCAGAACATGATATTTCTTGGACTTCGAGGATTTTTGGAGGCCGTTCCTTTCATCGAATCAGGTCGGCCTCTTCACGAAACTTGTAGCCCTATGACTGATCTATCACGCCTAGCCTTCATCTCGGGGATTGGATCATCATGCCGCCCGTGATCTTGCCTCGAAGGTTGCTCCAGGACCATGTTTCAAAACCAACCTCATTTCCCCCATTCCTCTTTGAACCCTCCTTGACCCTTTTTTCCTCTTCTTCTTGCAAGCTCAGGACCGGACCTCGTGACAGGAGGTCCTCCAGCTCGTGAGGGAGGAGGTTAGGCGGCCGAGGCGGCGCTCCAACCCCATCTCCGGCGGCCTAGCCACCGTGAGGTTCTTCCTCGTGGTCAACGCCACTTGAGGGCATTTCTCTTCTGTTTTTCCTTTGGTTAGCTCGCTGTTAGTGTTAGGATTAGTTTTTAAAGTTCAGTAGAGTAATCGATCACTTGAAGCCCCTTCGATTTCCCATCGAACACCTCGCCGGAGCTCTTGAGCTCCGGCAACAATCATACACTCCACTTCCGCCTTCCTTTCCGCAAATACGCTGGGTTTGCATTCCATTCTGCTGCTGCGATTTCTTGACATTTGCAGGACCCAGGAGAGGCATCTGCGCCTCGTTTTTGTGCCCGAGATCAGTCCCAGGTCGGCGGGAGCCTCCTCGTGCGGCTGGGGGCCATTCGTCGGCCCTCTGTTCCATCTGAGCCACCTGGACGTCGGGGAGAAGTTGCTGGAGGGAATCACAACCGTCGGCCGTGATTTTGGGCGGCTGGAGCGAGCCCCTGCGCGTGAACAAAACTCGGCCAGGCCGAGTTCTTCATCGGATCGTCCAGCCGCATCTCACGCCGTAGGATCAAGAACACCCTCACGGGTGTACAGCCGCCGTTGGATGAAGATGACTCCAGCCCCTCTGTCAGCCGTTGATCAAATTTGGAGGTTCTAATCTTGTCCGCACAGGCTGAAGGGGTACGGACCACGCGATCTTTGACACGTGGCGTAAGTGAGGCGCGCTGCGCCGTGCGATCTGCAGTCTGCTGGGTATTTTACGTTTTAACCCTGGCGATTTTTGTTATTAGTTAATAGTATATAACTTTCAACTGCTGTTCATTTTTTTTGTAATAATTGCTAAGAACCCCTCGCGTGTATACAAAATTACATTCGCGCCCTTGCCAGCGAGGCGCACGTGCGTGAGCACGTGCGCTTGGGTATTTTGCGTCCAAGGGTCCGTGGTTGTTAGTATTTCTATTTGGTCCTGAAAAGTGTCTATTCAGTTATAATATTAGTGAGAATTTTGCTTGCAAGCCCTCAGATCTTCTTGATATTACAAAAACGCCCCTGGCTGTGTGTGGTTTTCTCTTTGCTCATTGTAATTTTTGCATGCGTCTACAAAACATTAAAAAATCCCCAAAAATCAAAGTAGTTTCCTGATGCAGTGTAGTTTAACGGCCTATTTTTATTTTTCATAAGTATTGCATTTTATTATTTATTAAAAATAAAAAATAGTCATTTCCAGCACTGTTTGCATTAGAAAATCCATAAAAAATATAAAAACTTCTCAGAAAAATCCAAAAAAAATATATTTTGTGCCTTTTAGTTTGTTTTAACTCCCAGCCAAAAATTATTAAAAAAATATAAAACCAAACTCCAAAAAATTGCAAAACTCTAAAAACCTTCATAAAAATTTATAAAATCCATAAAAAATCCAAAAATAGTGTTTTCTTTTCCTAAACTTTCTTGGTTTCATTATCTTTCACTGAAAATTAAGTTGGGGAATTTTTGTCACTAATTTCTATTTTATTTCTCCATTCTAAGTTTCAGCCTTGCTTTTTACTACTGTTTTCTTTATTTCAGTATTTAAAAATACCAAAAACATTCTAAAAATTACACAAAAATCACAAAAACAGTAAAAAAGTATAAAAAGACCAAAAAGACTTTATTTGCTAATTTTTGAACATTTTTATCTATTTTTATAAATACCTCTTTCTCTCTTTGATTACATTGCTTTTATATTCCAATATTGAAAAAGAAAATAAAAAAAATATAAAATATAAAAAGAAAATATAAAATCAGTAAATTAAAAATATAAATACAAAAATATAAAATTGAAAATTAAATAAAAAAATATAAAAATTCAAAACCCACAAAAAAAAATAGCATAATAGGCACTTGATCACAACACACACATTTTTGAGCAATCTTTGTCCCGTTCTACCTGTCTGCTCCCTGTGTTCGACCTCTACAATACTTGCACCTATACACATCTTGTTGTAGAGTTATAATAAATTTTAACTCCGCATATTTACTTTCATTTCTTGATTTACTTGTTGTGGGTTAATTGTTGTTTGAATCGGGATTTCTCGCGGGTCGCCTCAGCGACATTGTGATCCCGCCTTGTGTGGATTACTTTAGACCTGTGAAAAATCCAGTTCAACAGGTTCCTGAGCAGAGACTAGCAAAGATATTCATTCATTTGCGGTACATGAGTTCGGGTCTTTTGCCTTTGCAGAGACCCAAGAGATGGCCAACAGCGAGGAGCGCACTAATGAGGAGACCCAGAGTGCCACTTATGTTCTAGACCAGGGCGCCATCAACAACACACTATTAGCCTCCCTGGAGAAAATGCAGAGGCAGATTAGAGACCAGGGAGCCTTCATGGCAGAGGTACGCCGAGAGATGGCATAGATGCAAGCAGACAGAGGAGAGCCAAACATAACAGGTGGTGGAGAGATTCCAGATTTTGGAGGAGGAGACGGAGGACACCCAAAGGAGCCACAGGAGCCAGTCGGACCAGCTAGTCCTATGAGAGAGTTGCACAACCCTGGTGCAACTATTACACACCGTTGGATTCAACTTCCAATGATTCTGGGAGATTTCAAGCTCCCCTCTCAGACTATCCAATTGTTGCCCAAGATCCACGGCTTTCCATCGAGGAGCTGCATCTTTACTTATAAGAATTCGAGATGATCTGCAGCACTGTCCACGATAGATACGTGGACGAGGACACCATCAAGATGATGGCTTTTCCATTCTCCCTAGTCAATAGAGCAGCCTACTGGCTGAAGCATTTGGGGAGATATGTCACTTCGTGGGAACAACTCCGGACCGAGTACTTGAACAAGTACTATCCACTAGGCGGGACGAACGCAACACGGGCTCTGATCAACAATATCTCCATGATCCCCAACGAGAAATTCCATGAGGCGTGGGATCGTTTCCGTGAGCTCGTTAATCGGTGTCCACATCATGACATCTCCAAGCCTAATCTAGTACAGAGCTTCTTTTGTGGGCTGATACCGGAAATACAGGGGCTTGTGAATGCTTCTTGTGGGGGGTCCTACTTCGCCAAGGACGAAGACCAGGTCTGGGCCATCTATGAGGAGATGGTCGAGAAATGCACAGTGATGTCTCAGACCCGTCTTTATACTTAGGGGAAGCCCTCACCCCATGCCGTGTCCTATCAGATGATAGAACGAGTCGATGCAGGTCCATCCACCTCTTCAACAACCGCAACACAGGAAGAGTCTTCAGCTGTTGATATGGGCATCATCAGCGAGAAGCTGGACCACATCAAGATCATCAAGAAGAAGTAGTGCCAGGGCATGACTCAGATAGATCAGTTGGCACAAACCTTGAGTGACCTGAAGACACAGATCATGTGTCTCCAGGAGGCACAGACGACTTCTCAGCCCCGTCTCAGGTCACGGTTGATCCTAGCAGCAACGGCTCATCCCAGCATTCCACCCAGTACAGACAGGTTCACCACATCCAGGCAGAGCGGCACCAGCAGCTGTAGCACAAGTACTCTCAGCCACCACCATTTCAGGACACTCAGATGGTATATCAGCAGGATCAGCCACTAGTAGTTCTTCCTCCACCCCCCTACGAGCAGGAGCCATTGATGGAAGTCAACGAGATTTAGTACGACCGACAACAGCACGGGATCTGCCGTGGTCATCCTAGATTCAGGTGGTCGACTAGAGGTGACTCATCCCAGCAGGTTGAGCTCAGGGTGGATAGTTCGGCCAACAGGTCGCAGCAGCCCCAATTTTCCCACTAGCCACAATTGCATATCCAGCCAGGTCCTCATCCTTACCAGCAGGGACAACATTAGCAGCAACATCAGCCTCAACAGTATTCTCAGCCTCCCTCTCATCACTTCCAGCTGTCGCCTCCCTTTCAGCAAGGCAACCCGTCCGGTTCTCATGGGCTAGCCTATGAGAACCCAGCCCTTGATGATCTAGCCTGCCAACTCTTAGACCAACACACATCCTTTAGGCGGGAGATGGACGAGTTTCTCCAAGAGATGAGGGAAATCATCAAAGGAAAGGCTGCCATACCCGCTCAGATTGAGCCAAACCTGAATAACCTCATAAAGAAATCTGAGCAGGTATAGTTCACAGAGACCACCACTCCTAGTGATTTATTGGGTGACATTGCTTCGTATACATTTGATGCTGATTTTGTGTCACTTAGGAGCAGTATGATGCCATCCAGTGGTGCCTCATCTGAGCGACGACACCATGCGGATTCAGGAGCTCTAGACGAGGGGGATAGCGGTGTTGATGCCTCTAAGGATGACGATGATGACAGTGGTGTTGACGCCACCAAGGATGTTGATCCAGCCGATGGTACTGAGGTCGTCGCTTCTCTAGATGTAGAAGGTGGTACTGATGCCACCAGACTCCATGACGCTGAGCCAGAGTGCGGTGTTGACGCCACAAAACCTGATGCTGTGGGTGGTACTGATGCAACCTTTCCATTCCAGTAGTGTTTTCTCTAGTTTATGTACCTCGGGACTATATGAAAACGCCAAAAAAATAATAAAGAAAAGGTTTCTTCATCTTCGAATCCATATGTGATGATTTATGATACTTGTATGGATTCCATGCCTTTGCAACAACAAGAAACTCTTCCTAGCCCTCTATATGAGGAGGACTCGGCCATCCCCTTCCCCCAAGCACTCCGCTTGGCTAAGCGGAATAAAAGAGAATCCAAAAATAGATCAGCAATTAGTGTTCAACCAGCAGATGATTGATAGATTCCATATCCAACTGACTCTACACGAGTCACTCGAGCACATCCCTCTCTTCCAGAATAACTTGAGAGAGAAGACACTATCCATAGGAAGAAGAGGAACCACCAGGCAGAGATCCATGTGCTGACCCATGCCACTTGCTTCGCTATCCAGAACTGTCTGCTAGCCAAGAGGCCAGATACAGGAGCTCTCTATGTCAGATGCCATATTCATGAGCAGAGTTTTGACCGTACTCTATTAGACAATGGCTCTTCTATCAACCTCCTTCTGGTAGCCTTACTCTACCGATTCGAGTTTGGCCCTCTTCGATAGAGCATGACAGTCCTTCAGTTTGCTGATAGATCCATCAATAGGTTGAATGGATTGTCGAAGGATATGGTCGTCACAATTCATGGCCTGAAATTCCTCGTGTACTTCATTGTGTTGGACATGGAGATCCCTGAGTCTGTGACCGATACACCCATCATTCTAGGATGACCATTCTTGGCCACATCCAAGACGGTGTTCGATCATGATAGTGGGAAGGTATACTTTCGCATCAAGGGGGAGAGTATACAAATAGAGAAGATCGATGAGACCAGAGCACGAGATTCAGCTTGCTCAATGCAATGCAGTGACACAAAGCAGACAACAAAGGCAGAACGAGACTTCCACCAGGAATGGGACTTTGTGATCACAGATGATGAAGCCGCTTAGTCAGATCCCATTTCACGAGCCCTTCTCTCACCTTTAGATGCCGTAGATTTGCAATCTCCAGCAGAGCAGAGTTCGGAGAGCATACTCTTGGCTGAGGACATTCTTGAGGTTGACGATCACGTTCAGGACAACGAAGCAGATTTTGTATCATGTGATTTTGATTCAGATCCCTTGGATTCAGACATAGACTGGGCAGAGTTTGACGATCTATTGCCTTGTCTGATTTCTCCAGAGCCATCAGCTAGGGTGGAGGTCGTGCCACCACGGAGTACAGATATACCAGCAGGGCAATCTTCACTAATTTTGTATAATCAGTGAGAGTTCTCTCATTAAGATCTGGTTGCATTCACTCAGACCTTTAAAAAGCCTGATTTGCCAGCTCCCAGTTGCACAGAACTATAGCCTTTGCTACAGTCGCTGAAGTATAGATTCCTTGCAGGTGAGCATGAGATGTACCCAGTCATCATCTCAACAGATTTGACTGGAGAGCATGAATCTAGATTGATGGAGGTTCTTGAAAAGAACCGCAAGGCAATAGGATAGAGCGTATATGATCTCTAGGGGATAGGTCCGACCCTGTGCTCTCACCATATCTATCTCGAGGAGGACGTGAAGCCGTCGCATGAGTTCCAGTGACGGCTGAACCCAAATCATCGAGAGGTAGCCATGAAGGAAATATCGAAATGGTGGAGCACCGATTTTATCTACCCCATCTCCGAATCCAAGTGGGT
Source organism: Ottelia alismoides (assembly GCA_037367405.1). Taxonomy (NCBI): domain Eukaryota; kingdom Viridiplantae; phylum Streptophyta; class Magnoliopsida; order Alismatales; family Hydrocharitaceae; genus Ottelia; species Ottelia alismoides. Next base: position 329,820 of record JAZKJV010008192.1, read on the forward strand.
TAGTCCATTGCATGTGATGCCCAAGAGATGGGCATCATTACAGTTGTGAGTGAGTCTGGAGAGGAGATAGCTAACCGGGTACCCACTTCGTGGAGGGTCAGTGTGGACTACAGACAATTGAATCAAGCCACCGAGAAGGATCATTTCCCGCTGCCTTTTATTGATCAAATTATAGAGATGCTATCTAGGAAGAGTCACTAATGCTTTCTTGATGGGTACTCCGGATACAATCAGTTAGCCATAGCGTACGAAGACCAGGATAAGACGACATTGACCAGTCCGTTTGGGACTTATGCTTTCAAACGGATGCCCTTTGGTCTATGTAATGCCCCAACGACATTCCAAAGATGCATGCTTTCCATATTCTAGGACGTGGTGAGTGATTGTTTAGAGGTCTTCATGGATGACTTTTCGGTCTACGACGATGGGTTTGATGCTTGTCTTGACTGCCTAGATCGGATTCTTCAGCGTTGCATAGAGGTCCATCTTGTTCTTTCTTGGGAGAAGAGTCACTTCATGATGACTCAGAGGACGGTGCTTGGTCATATCATCTCCAACAGGGGCATGGAGTTTGATCCGACCAATGTGGATATCATCAGAAAACTCAACCCACCATCCAACCTACGATAGTTACGTTCTTTTCTGGGGCATCTCGATTTCTACCGACGTTTCATTAACGACTTCAGCAGGATTGCCCGACCATTGACTGATCTGTTGACAAAGGAAACCGAGTTCATTATAGATGATAAGTGTCTTTCACCATTTGAGACTCTCAAGAGCTTAGTTTTTGAGGCTCATGTCCTTCAGCCTCCTGATTGGTTTCTTCAATTCGAGATCATGACGGATGCCTCCGATTTTGTCGTAGGGGCCATGCTAGGACAGAGGAGGGATGGAGTGTCATTTGCCATTCACTATGCTAGCCATACTCTAGATGATGCACAGCGGAATTATACTGTTACAGAGAAAGAATTGCTAGCTATAGTCTTTGCCTTGGACAAATTCAGATCATATATCCTCGGTTCCAAAGTGACTATCTTTACTGATCTTACCGCCATCAGGTACCTTATGGCAAAGAAGGATGCCAAAGAGATACTAACTAGATGCATCCTTCTACTCTAGGAGTTTGATATTGAGATTAAGGATAAACGTGGGGTCAAGAATGTTGTGGCGGATCATCTCTCCCGATTGGAAAATCTTGAGGAATCTGAGCAGATTGATCCTATTTCAGAGACCTTCCCAGATTAGGCGATCCTTGCTATCGTCTCTCTCTTGTGGTACGCCGACATTGTGAACTATCTTGTTGCCAAGAAAGTTCCACAAAGTTGGCCCAGGCAACAACTTGAGACTTTCCTGGAAAAGGACAAGTCCTTCCATTGGGAGGATCCCATCCTTTATCATGAAGGAGGGGATAGCATCTTGCGTCGGTGCATTCCTCGGGAGGAGCACCATAGCGTCCTCACATACGGCCACACACATGAGGTAAGAGGACATCATTCTGGGAGGAAAACAACACATAAATTGCTCCAATCCATCCTATGGTGGCCTACCTCTTCAAGGATTCTGATGAATTCGTGAAGAGGTGTACTGATTGTCAGAGGATGGGCATTTGTGGACAACGTGATATGATGACGATACAACCCATTCACTTCTGTGAGGTTTTTGATGCATGGGGCATTGATTTCATGGGTCCATTCCCTAAGTGTGAGGGATTTGAGTACATTCTGTTGGATGTTTATTATGCGAGTCGTTGGGTTGCGGCCATACCCGCCCGAACCGCAGATGCTAAGACTATTTGCAAATTTTTGAGGAAGAATATCATTTCATGGTTTGGGGTGCCTAGAGTATTGATATATGACAGGGGGTCTCACTTTATCAATGACAAGGTAAAGGCCCTTGCTAACGTGTTCAACATAGACCATCGAATTTCTACTCCATGTCATCCTCAGACCAATGGTCTTGCTGAAGTATGGAATAGGGAGATCAAGATGATACTGTAGATGGTAGTTCATTCAGATTGAAAGGATTGCTCACAGCTTTTGGACTCGGTCTTGTGGGCTTATTAAACTTCCTTCAAGACTCCTTTGGGTACATCTCCCTTTCATCTCGTTTATGGCAAGCCATGCCATTTACCTATGGAGATAAAGCACAAGTCACTGTGGGTTGTCACTAATATTTTTTTGGATCTAGAGAGTATAGGTGACCAAAGGAAGGCAGAATTGGCAGCCTTGGAGGAGCTTAGAGACACCGTCTTCTGAAGCAGCCTACAGTATATGGAGCGAGTAAAGATATGGCATGATTCTCATATCAACCATAAGCAATTTGAGCCAGATCAGAGAGGATGGTTGTTTGATGCCAGGCTTAGATTATTTCCAGGGAAGTTGTAGAGTAAGTGGAAAGGACCATACCTGGTCCCAAAGGTGCATGACAATGGAATTATTGACATATCTTAGATGTCATCTGATTCCACCTTTCGCGTTAACGGCCAGCGCCTCAAACCATATCTAGATCATGAGTCGCTGATCGTTGACGTCGCCTCGATTCATTTTGCATGAGATGTGGTCTGTGACTCACGTCATTTTCATCTCGTGCCTGATTGTCACTATTTCCCACCTTGTATAGATCCAGATGTCCATATCATCTCATTCTTTAGTCTAACACACCATCTGCATCTTGTGATTTCGCTATACTTAGGGTGTGCTTTACCCTAAGCATAGGGGGGATGTCAGGTTTGTGATTAGTCTATTGATTCTGTTCTCCTCTATTTTGTTGCCTATACTTAGGGATATTTTACCCTAAGTATAGGGAGGTAGACCCTGTACATTCTCTCACTCGGTTTTCCCATTGTGTACAGTCTGCTATACTTAAGATTACTTGATCCTAAGTGTAGGGGGGATCACTGAGATCTCTTCTTTCTATTAGTCATTGTAGTATAGCCTTTCTTTTCACTTCCCTATACTAAGCACGAGTTATATCTTCTTCATCGCTCTTTGTTCACTCTGAGGACATCGTTCGAGCTATGTATAGGGGGGTGTCATATGTATTACATATATACTTTAGACATAACTCCTACATTGTGTGAGTGTGTTAAATCAATAAAATGGCTAAAATCCTTTAGTTAGAAACCGTAAAAAGTTTAACATTTTTTCTTGTACATAAAATTCTTTCTTGCACATACATGGTTATTTATAAAAATTATTTCTGTACAAATATTTATAAAAATATTTTGCTTATGAAATCTGTATAAATACTTGTGTATAAAAATTATGTATAGAGTACAAAATTTTTGTGAAATGTTTGAAAAATAAAAGTTTGCAAAAACCCTTGTGTAAATGTTTGTAAATAGTTTGCAAAACATCTGCATTCATTCATGCATTCAAACATTTTCAAAAATTTTGCACATTTTCAAAAACTTTGCATAAAAAGATTTTTGTATATATTTGTATATTCTTCTGAATCATAGTTGACATTTAAACTAGCTTAGAATTAAATTGGAAAATAGAGATTCGTTAAGACCTTAATCCGCCTAATTCTAAGAGGAACCTTATATGATTTAAGGTTGACTTTTTAGGTCCATTGGTGACTTAATTCTTTGAGTCCACTAGGCTATGATCGCATGTCATCTTGATGAGCCTAAGTAGAACATTTAACAATGCACACATGACACTCACAGACAATGGCTTTACTTGCACCAACACCATACACATAGCTCTCTATGGATGAGGTGGTGAGGAGGCAGTTTCCTTTGGCTTGGGGTATTATACGAGGATATTACTTCTAAGCAGAACCTCTCGTCTTCCTTTAGGGAGGGAAGTGCGGCTCAACTTGGTCTGGTGTTGTTGAGTTCTAAAGACAAGAGTTGTGAGTTGCAATAATGCTTCAATATAGGGATAGTCTACTGGCTCAAGAGGAAAAAGTCCTTATGTATATATGTCACACCAAGTAGATATGTTGTACATATGCACGCCAAAAAATGTGCAAAAGAAAGAAAGACTCCAAAAAAGTAATGGGTCTGATAGAAAATGAAATTCCTGCCGGAGTGTATATAGCCAAATAAAGTAAAGATTATTTTTCACCTTCTCATCTCATGAAGCTTGCAACAGGAGACTTGGCTACATTGGTTAGGTTCCCAAGGATACATGGCTACATTGGTCATGGTCCATTCTCTTCTTACCCCCTCTTCTTGAGCTGGTTGAACTTGAACTCAGAATGGAATACCCCTCTCCTTAAGGAAAGAGCTGCTGGATTAGGGAATTAGAGTTACCTTGTAGAGGGAGGTTGTTGACTTGTCATTTCTTATGTGGGGAGCTACATATCACTGACACGCTACAAGAACACATTCATGGTCATTAGAGTTTGTGTATGTAGACTTGTTCTGATCTGGATTATCGAGGAATCCTGACCATAGATTGCTGGAACTTAAAGGATGTTGAGTCTTAAATCTAGGTCCAAATAAGGTTCCGACAAACTTATAATCCAAAGGTCTGACTGAGCTCCATACTTCAATTTAATGAAGACAAGTTTAATAATCAACCTTGATTCTCCTTGTTTTTCTTTTCTTTTCCTTTTTCACTTCTTTTTCAAATAAGTGTTTGTTAAGGGACTAGTAAAGGTAAAGTATAGGGGGTGATGAATTCCTGATTCTCACTCTTTATTTTTTATTTTAGTAATTTTTCTTGGCAAAGCATCATATAAATAGGTGTAAATACAATAAGTTAGAATTCAACATGCACATGTTAACTTTGTATATTTAGCATGTATTTATGAAAAAAAATAAAAGAATAAAGGAATAGAAAAAGGAAGGAGGTATTTAGAATAAATACAGAGTGACCCGAACCCCAAGAGAAGGTCAACCTGATCGCCAAATAAAATAAGTAGAAAGAGATAGGGTCTACTCTATACTATACATATTACTTGTATCTATATATAATAATTTTTGACAAAATAAAAGTAAAATGTTCCTTTTACCTCCTTGCATATAGTCCAATAAATAAAACAAAAATTAGAAATTAAAATAAAAATTAAAATAAAATCCTCTCCGACTTGTATAAAAGACATGTATATATGTCTCACTCCTTATTTATTAGATACCTATAAATAAACAATAAAAAATAAAATAAAATTTATTTTATACTCCAAAAATGACGTTGTAAATAATTAAAATATAAAGTTTGGGATATTTGTGTAAAAATAACAAAATAAAAATAATTGTACAAAATACATAGGTATATTATACCTATATATGACACTATATACTGAATATACACTATTTTATTTTTCAGAAATATAAATAAAAATCATAGAAAAATTCCTTAAAAATAATAAACATTTCTCATTTTATACATTTTCTAATTTAAATTAATTTATTATTTTTAATCTAATTTTATTTATTTTCCTCTATGTTTTGTCCTTTAGTGGTTTTGTCCGCATCTTGGGTAGCCCTTGATTGGTCCACCTCGGTTTATTGACCAAGGTAACCTGGTCCCCCCTCCCTTTCGCCTTAGTCGGGTTTGACCTGATTTTCCCCGATTTTTTGCAACCCAATCGTGGCTCCTTCATCCCCGTTTCCACGCTCCAATTGCGAGGAGCAGATCCCTTATCCACGCCAGATATTCCCCTGATCGATCCGCGCAACAATTCGTGGGCTACTCCTCATTCTTCTAGGACCTGTGCACCTATATAGCCTGCACGTTCCCCACACTTTTCGTCCACCTTTGGCTGCGTCACCTCTTCCTGCATACCCAACTCCTTTCCCAGAGTGACAGTTACGGTGAGAGAGGGTGAGGGATCCCTTTGCGAGGGTGGAAACCCTAGGTCCAGTGAGGTGTACCTTAAGCTCCATCGCAAGGAGTCGATCCCCTGGCTGTGTCGGCCATCGAGGCTACAACCCCCTGTGGACTCCGTCTACACCCCCAAGCACCCTCCTTCGCCTTCAGGTACCCTCTTCGCCTTCCATTTCCATTCAAATCCATCTTGCATTCACGAAATAGAGCATCTCCGATCACCCTATTCCATACCCTGTTTCACTCCCCTCCAACGTTATTCCGCCTCGCACTCGACTACCCTCCGCTTCTATGTTAGCTCCACAAACTTCCACGAAACTCCAATCATCAGATTGGAGTTGTTTAAGAAGGTCCCATCCCCCGCTTTGTAGTGACCAGTCCATTCACCCGCCACATCGGTCCCCTTGGTTTGTAGCGCCCTAACCCTTGTCGGAGCTGCTTCTCCGAGCACTACCATTCCTCCTTTAAGGCTTGCGCGCATCCATACCTCATCTAGAGGTCTCGAAAGGTTCCAGAAGCTCCAGGTTCGTCGCGCCTCCCCAGGCCCCTCCCTTTTTGGTATTGGACCCTTCCAAGCCTCCTAGTAGCTACGGAGTGCCGTCGTCGACGTTTTCCACATCTCCGCATCCCGAGACGATGTCGGAGCCATGCACCAGAGCAGGATGAAACTCGCTGGTGGCGTGTTCTTCCCGATCATCCACACGTCATCCCAGTCGTTCGATCAGGCTTCCCACCAGTTCTAATATCCTCCGTCTGTCTACGGGAGATTCTTGATCGTCTGATCCGTCTGAGGGTCACTACACAACCGTCCATCACTGAAGAGGTATCTGAAGATCTTAGTCGTTCATCCATAAGTGGACCTCCTCCGGTCGTTGGATCGCTCTTTAATAAAGGGTAAATTACACTTGGGTCCCTTCTTGTTCTGTATTTACTTTCTAGTCCTGTAAATATTTGTTGTAGTTATTTTTATTTTGGACTTTTTGCAATTAAACCCTTGCATTCCTAGTATTTGCATTTCAGTCCAACCAGTGCGAACTCACGAGTGGCGACACACGCTCTATGGTGTTTTTGCATTCTATCCCCTGTACTTCTTGGTTGTTATATCAATAATGAAATTTTTAGTATTTACATTTATGCCCCTCTGAGCATGTGTCATGTGTATTGCACGTGGTTGCCTGGTCATTTTGCAGATCTGATCCAGAGTATTTTATCGTATTATGGTTTGGAGTGTAAGTTTTGAATAATTGCACTTAGGTACCTGCTTGTTGTGTGCTTTGTTTTTAATCAAAGTAATTACTAAATTAACTATAAAAATTCCACAAAAATTACATTTATCCCCTGCTAATGTGTAATATTTATGGTAATTTTTGTGACTCAATTTAGTTTTATTTGATATTTTCTAAAAATCAAAAACCTTAAAAAAGTATCCTGTCTACTTTCTAAAATACCAAAAAATATAAAAATAGTCTCGAAATTTCTATAAAATTTTTAATGTTTTTTTACAGTTTGTTTTTGTTCATGTTTAATTTTTGATGCATTATAATTTGTAAAAGCCCTAAAAATCACAAAAGACTAAAAATCTTGTAAAAATCATTAAAATTTCCAAAAAATAAAAAAAATGAGATTTTATTTGCTATAGTTAGGCCCTTTGATTTTCTTAATAACAAAAATCATAATCAGGATATTTGGGTATTTTTAATATTTTAAATTTGCCCTTTCATCCAGGCTGTACATTATTTTCCTGTTTTAATGTTATTTAAATTTTATAAAATCATATAAAAATCAGAAAATATGACAAAAGTACCAAAAACATTTGCATATTTGAAAAATTAAAAAACATTTTTATTTTTAATTTTTGAGTACTTTTAGTCCAAATAAAAATTGTTAAAACTTGTTTTTACCTCGTTCTTCTTATTTGTTTTCTAATTAGAAAATACAAAAAAAATTGAAAAATTAAAAACAATAAAATATGCATTTTCTGATCTGATTACCAACTACTTATTGGGTTTTACTCATGCTCCTTGTATTCGACCCTGGTCGCTATACTAGGTTAAAAAAATAGCGAAGACCGATGACATCGTTTTTATCGATTTATCTGTTTGATTTTGTGTCTTGATTGATTTACTTCTTTGCGTGGTCTCGATTTTTCTTGATCGATCATGCCTCATGATCCGTGTCGCAAGGACCCGTAGATATTACTTAACCCAAGTTGTCTAGCATGTCATCAGAGACTGAGCCTAATCGCAATCCGATGGTTGGGCTGCTGGGTGAACAAGTTGCTGGAGAAGATGAAGGGCGATGCAACGTGTCGATCTGAGCTGATGGGTTTGGATACTAGTGAACAAGAAACGAAGCGGAATGGAAAGAATGAATCAAAAGGCGAGTAGCGAGGGATAGAATGTATACCTGAAGATCTGGGAGGACTTATAAACTCCAGGCGATGATGGTTGATGAGGTAATGGCCTCGACCTCACTGTGGAAGGCGGGGAGGCTAGACGCGGCGGCGCTCATCGGCCACGTAGCTGAGCTATGGCTCCAGACCACCAAACTCCAATCTGAGGGGTCCCTTCGGTAGCTGTCACTCAACCTGAGATGTCTAGGGATGGAAAAGGGGCGAAGAACGAGCTGCGGCGCCAGGGAGTCGAAGAAGATACTATATAGGCTTCCTAGGGTTGTGAAAGAATCGGGTGAAGGTGCGCAACCCTAGGAAGATCTGCGCTTTCCTAGGAATCCACGAAGTTGTTGGATCTCGGGTGGTGGCGCTGGCGAAGTTTCGGGTCAGAAGGAGGCTCGATCTGACAGGAAAAAAGTGGAGAACTGGCTCCGGCGAGAGGGGTCGGGTCAAGCCTGGAAGAGGCCGTTGACTCGCGGTCAACATCCGGTCCCAGCCAATAAAAAAGATTTTATAAAATATTTATGAAACAATAAAAAATAGTAAATGACTTTAAAATAAAAAGTGTATAAAATAAAAAAATGTTTATTATTTTTCAAACTATTTTTTTATGATTTTTAATTATTTTTATAAAAAATAAATTCTTGTATATAAAGTGTCTAGTGTTATATACATGTATAATATACCTATGTATTATGTACAATTATTTTTATTTTGTTATTTTAAACAAATACCCTAATTTTGCATTTTTTTTATTTTCAACATATTTTTAGGAGTATACAGTAATTTTTATTTTATTTTTTGGGTTGTGTACACTTTCGAAATAAATAGGGGAAGCAATCTATATACATGTATTTTGTACAAGTAAGAAGGATTTTATTTTTATTTTTATTTTCTTTTTCTGATTTTTATTTTTATTTTTAGGACTATATAAAAGGAGGAAAAAGAGTATTTTATTTTTATTTTATCAAAAATAATTATTTACATATATATGTAATATGTATAATATAGAGTAGGCCCTATCTCTCTCTACTTATTTTATTTTATGATCAGGTCAAGTCTTGACCTTCTCTTGGGATTCAGGTCACTCTATATTTATTCTAAAATACCTCCTTACATTTTTTTCCTTTATTCTTTTATTTTTTTGCACAAATACATGCTAAAAATGCAATATTAACAAATGCATGCATAATGCTAACTTATTATATTTACACCTATTTACATGATGTTTTTAACAATATAAATAGTAAAATAAAATAATAAAGAGTGAGAATCATAGATTCATCATGAAGCATAATGCCGTGATAATTAAATCGGTACCTTGCAATGTTCATTGCGGTTTATGGGATGGAGCTTTGTCGAACGAGCACTATAGATGTAAGATTTATTGCTTCTTCTATTGGAGTTAGATTGTTGAGATACTGTTTGCTTTTTTTTATTTTCTAATCGAAGATTGGATTGAATTTTATGGATTTATTAGGATGGTGAAGTGGTAGGGAATCATTTAATGCTCTAAGTTGTATTTTGGGGATATCACTTTAGACTTTTGTTTTCTTTTCTTTTAGAATATTCCAAATAGTTGTCTATTTCAATAGAGAATTGAGTGGGAATTGTTCCCTTCAACTCTTACCAATGGAAAAGATTTATATATTCATTTATAGTATGGTCACATCCTTTCCTTGCATGTATTTAAATTAAAGCACATACTTTTTTTATCTCATGTAATTACAGAGAGAAAGACGGGCTTCTTTCATTGTAACAATCAAATTGGTGCAGTAATTAGTTATACAGTAAATGCTTCATTGGGAGAAACGGTCTTTCAGGAATATTCATTAAATGAGGGTATTCATTTTCTTCTGTACAAATAAATGCTCGGTATTTAATGATATTAATTGCCTTTTTGGACAATTAAATAGTCGACATTTGTTTGAAATTTAAGTCGACGTGTATATCCCGACTTGTCCTTTTTATGTAGTGTAAACGACGTTTACACGTCCAACTTAATAATGTAAAACGACGTATGGACGTCAAATTCATTTCCAATATTCAACGTTTGATTTCACCTGCTTATTGGTAGCGACGTAAGACAATATGTGTCAAATAATATCTAACTAGACGGGCATGAACCGATACAATGTCTCGGCGCTTATACACATCTATAAAACCTATAGTTGACGTTTTATGATGTTTATGCTGACGTTTATAAATGTCGAATATTGCCTATTCTGTTGTAGTATGTGTGTAAAAAAAATAAAATGCCAAATACATATGAAAATTCGATAAACAAGAAAAGACAATTGCAAAATTCTTTTGGTAAAAAGTATGAAACCAAATATTCTCTTTTTATGATTTTTCCTTTATTCTCTTAGTGAAGTTTCTTTCCACTATTCATACTACTTTAAGTTGACTACAAATCAACCTCTAGATGAAGCTTCCCTTGGTGAGTCTCTGTAACACCCACATCCCCCAAACTTAGCCCCACATCTAAAACTCACGAAGTGTGAGAGTGTGTTATAAGTGGTGGGGATTATTACTTGATAATTCGAGCTTAAGCATTTTGGGTGGTTGTCAACGGATCTATTTGGCGAAGCCAACAAGTCGTCATGGTTAGTTTTCCTCGATAACAGATCGGGGATCTAAGCCCGGGACTTTACAGTCTCTAAGGAAGATTATATCTCCCATGGAAAAAGCAACCCAAACCAACTTCCTAAGTACAATAAGGTAAAAAGTAAAAGCTTTGTTAATAAATAAACTTAAAAGCACAATCTTACACTGCATTGAAAATGTAGAACACAGCTTAGAACAACTCATCTTCTTAAAGTACAATAAGGTAAAAAGTAAAAGCTTCGTTAATAAATAAACTTAATAGCACAAGCCTACACTACAATGAAAAAAATGTAGAACACATCTTGGAACAACTCATTCCCTTATGAAAAAGACCACTTTCATTCCATCAAATTATTAGAGATCAACTCAACAGAAACCAAAGTTCCAGGTCAAAACAGAAAACAAAATCATGTCATAGGTAGACTGTCATTTAGTACAACCAGACAATTCTAACCTAGATCACCACCAAGATAATAATGTTGTCCATAATTCAAAAACACAATACAGTAAAGAGACTGCCAATGTTAGGGAAAGCGGGTGTGGAATGGTGGATCAGGGGGTGATGATTCATTTGGGTCCTTTTAGCATTGCACGCTTATAGCGGGTCCGGTGGCCGAGCTTCGCAACTCCTTCACTCCTTGGCTGCAATTATAAGAATATTTTATATAAAGCTAAACATTTATTGAGAGTTGAAAGAAGTGAGAGCCAAGATTTATGTTGTGTGCCCAATTAGGAACATGACCACCATTTCAATCGAGGATGGATGCGAGATACCCTATAATGTCCTCGTACAATGGTCCTTCCACGTCAACCACCAAACAGATGTTCGCTTGCCATTGATAGCAAATACGAGGTAGAATTTGAAAAGAAGGCTGGTATTTAGAAAAAATCACCCATCTACTTTTATTATATTTATAATAAGCAAGGCTATAACATTCTTAGAAAAGGAACATTTTAGGAACAAGTGAGTTGGGGATTCTGCATCGGTTAAGAATAACATGCAAACATTTGTCGATGATATATTAAAAAGGTTTAGCTTGTTGCTGGTGACAAGTTTGGAATGTGGAATGGACCAAAGGAACATGGAAATCGTCACATGAAAAAGTTTGGTGTTGAATTGGGGCTTTTTTTAACTAGGTATCATAAACAATATTTAAAATATGTGTATCAATCGACACCTGAGGTGCCGATTTGGGATGCCACCTCTAAATCGGCACCTCAGGTACCGATTTGGGAGTGAGCCGTTGGTAAATTATCAACAGTCCCCTCTCCTATTCCCTTATATATACACCCACTCCCCTCATTACTCACACATCACCCTCCTTATCTCATTCTACCTCTTCCTACCTTAATTCTACTTCTCTCATTTCCCCTCAATCGATACACTAAAGCAATATTTTGATTTCTCAACATCTCTCTAATTCTTCTATTCTTATTCAAGTACGAATAAGATTTATTTTCGTAGACCATTTTTGTGATTTTTTTGCAGGTCTTTGTAAGCAAAGACGATATATTATTATAGTTATTGGATTATATTTATTCTTTTCTTTTAGGATAACATCACTGTTTGAAGGCACGTGTCATTCAGGTAAATATACATTTACTAATTTTATTTTGTGATTGTTGTCATTAATTAGACGCGCAATATTAGACATATTTAAAGAAATTTAGTTCATTTAAATGTACATTAAAATGAGCAATTACAGTCATTTGTGTTTTATTTTTTAATCATTTGTATTGAAAAAAATATAATTTAAATGAAATTTAATATTTCTTATTAATATTAAAATTAATATTAATATCACAGTTTGTGTTATTAAGCCCTAGTTGTAGGATTGTTTGTCGATAGATTACGACCAAACACCTTAATATCATTACATGCACCTATAGTTCGGATTTAGTCAAATTTTAATTGTTTCTCATTAAGATTTGGAATGGAGCGTCAAGAGGGACTCTATATAATGCTTCCAGGACTCACTGTGGTAAGCATCGATGAGCTCCCCGAGATCAAACTTTTGGATTCCATCTCCGAGTGATTAGCATTGTGTTTCACGCTAGTAGAATTTCTCATCATGGCGATTTCATCGGATTGCACTTACACACACACACACACACACACACACACACACACATATATATATATATATATATATATATATATATGTTTCAGTTATGCTAAGCATCCTTGCATGTAGAGAGCTGGAGGCAAGGTGAGCATTTATCTTTAGCATGCATCATCATTTTTGCCTCGTATTAGATTTCGATCATTTAGGTTGATAAAGGAATTTATTCCCTGATAAAGGACGTGATTCTCTGAGTGATAAGACTCGTGCATGTCTTATTTAAAAAGTAATATTTTTTATCATGTAAAATAATTGAATAGTAAATGCTCAATTTTAAAACATTATTAATTAATAAATTAATGTTTTTTAAATATACAAGATTGTTTTCCCCTTATTTCAAATAAACTAATCAAATCATGTATTTGATTCGTAGAGATGACATCTAACACCGTTCCTGTCTATTATATTGGGGTGGATTGGTTAATGTCTCTGATGATCATGTAGAATATATTGGGGGCAATAAACGTATGGTTATATTACCAGACCAATTAACATACCTTGATCTATTCGCTCGAGTATCTGAAGCCATCGGTCTCCTGCTCGATCAGTATATACTTACATTAACATGTAAGTGGTTGTATGAGGGATAAACATTCTTCGCAGGTTCAATTCACAATGATGAATCCACCTTAGCAATGATGATTCAATCATTAATGTGAGATTTATACACCTTTTTGTAGAAGCTGCCTCTTTTGGTCTGGAAAATATGTTGTCATCATCAAGGTAAAATAATCACATTTAAATTAATGAATAATGTTATATTTCCTTTATCTAAACTGACAAATATATTCACAAATAAATGCTGAAGATGAATTGTCAACACCAATATCTAAAGAAGAAAGTGAGGAGTCTGAAAATAAATCTCAATTATAAGAAGAAGAAAACATACATGGTAATAGTTGTCATGATTTTGGATAGTGTTTACTAGTTATAGCCTTAGAAAATGAGGAAAGGGGGAGCTCTTATTGTGAGAATAATGAGGATGCTGATGAAGAACAGATGGAGGAGTTTCCCCACGTGTTTGATCATGAAATTGCAGAAGCAAAAAATGGAGCCTTTGTAGAAGTGTAATCTGAACCCACCGATGATTTGGATTAAGTTATTGGCTGGGTAGAAGTACAAGTCGAAAAAGTATTTACAATTCGACTTATAGAAATGAAGTATGAAAAATCATGTGCAATATAAACCCAAGGCCTCAAACAAGTACAATTAGATTGTTGTTTGTATTTATAAAGATTGTGAATGGCATTTGCATGCATCATATAGAAAATCTCTAGGAGACTAATATGTTTCAGGATATAGGGGAAAGCATACATGCAGAAATCCTATTCTTTTAGTGAAACATCGTCAATGCACATCTGTATTTGTAGCACAGTACGTATTATCTTCCTTTAGAGCACAAGTTATATGACTCTGGATGTAATTATGTATAAAATAAAAGATGAGTTGAAGACTGAAATTAACTACATGATAGCTTGGAATACCAGGGGGCGTGCAATGGATATTGTTTATAGGAATGAGGTTGAGTCATATCTTGATATTCAGATATTCGTTCGTGCTTTAGAACGACACAACCCCAGAACCTATACGTGGTTCAAGATAGAAGGGGCGAAAATGAGAGTACTATACATTTTCAGAGATTGTTTGTATCATTTGGACCTTGCCGAAGATCATTCCAATTTTGTCAGCCAGCGTTATGTATTGATGGAACACATTTGTATGGTAGATATGCAGGTCACATGTACATGGACACATCGATAGATGCAAATAATGTCCTATTCTCGCTCACATTTGTTATTTTCAGCCTCAAAGACCCTCTCTGGGAGTAAGGATAAGTGAGCCTCCTCCAATAGAGCTTCCCCACCAGCCAACAAGCATAAGGAGTACGAGAAACCATAAAACTCAACTGCCCGAACCTCCACGGAAATCATCAACTGGGCCGCATCCTCCAGGGCGCATTCCAAAACATTTGGAACAAAACACCGTGAAGAAGAAGACAACACATGAAGAGAGTCACAGGAAAATGAGAGATGGTGGAAAAGGAAATGACAAAGGACGAGGTACAGGAGATGGAGGAGGTCTGAAAGGATTTCAAGATATGGAAACTATAAGATGTTGTAACATATTTTTATTATTTGTAAATACATTATTGTACTTTTATGATTTTCATAAAATAATTGCATTTTTCAAATTGATTAACGTTAAATTGTGCTTTTTTTTAAGGACCACGTATGTCACTCTCAATTTCATTATATTTACTTTAATTTATTATGATCTTTATGAGTCGAATAAAAATATTCTAAGGATATATCAATAATAAAGAATAAATTTAAGTATAGAGATGCACATCATATTTATCTAATAAAATCGTTAATATAATAAATCTAATTGACTCTTATACATAATTCTTGTTTGGTAATGACATTATCGGGGAGGAGAAGAGGAGGAGGTGAAGAAGGAAAGCTCTCATCTTTTCACCTCCAACGATGAGAGCACGAAGCTCCTAGTGATGGAACGAGATGCTTGCGATGAGGGAAAACACCAAAAGCTTGAGGAAAGATGTATCGGGTAGTTAAAGTCAATAGAAAAAATAAATATACATGATACGTATTTAATAATATACTAATTATTTAAAAAATCCTCATTCTTGTGTAATAGAAAAAATAAATATATTTTTATTATTTATAGGATCGAATAATATGTAAAATGAGGGACAAGGATCGAATAATAAGTAAAAGGAGGGACATGGTAATAATGCAATTTACCCAACCCTAAATCGGCACCTGAGGTGGCGATTTGGAGGCCACATTCCAAATCGGCATCTGAGGTGTCGATTTGGGCTGGGCTCCCCAAATCGGCACCTCAGGTTCCGATTGATACACATTTTTTAAATAATTTTTTGTCATACCTATTTAATCAATTTTAATTTTTTAATAATTATTAAAAAATCCGCTGAATTATTGTTGAAGTTTTGCTGAAGTTAGAGAAAGATAAAGTTTCTTGTTGACGTGACCTTGTTTTCCTAGGAAGGCTAGGCAAACTTGAATGTTTGTGTTTAAACTAAGATGGTGCAAATGTCTCTTAAAATCCTCAATCTCAATTTCATTGTTACCTACCCCGCCACATTGTTTGTCTATGGCTTTAAGAAAATTTTGTTTTGTATTAATGGAAGAGAAGGTTTGTGTGACAGTGGTAGTTCTTTTCGTAACCATAGCCAAAAGTGAGGGATAGATAATAAAACGGGATCCATCACTGATAAGATTGTCCAACGATGGAAAGGAGTCATTACCAGTTCCCACTTGCTTGGATCAAGTGGCTTGGATAATTAAAGATCCAATTTTAAGCGCCATGCAGAAATTCGAGTCACCCCCTTTGGGGTTGTCAATAATGGGTAAGGGTTTATGGCGATGGTACCTTTCTTTGATTATTGTGTCACATATGGAGTTGAGGTTTTTCTTGAAGTTTGATACTAGTTTTGGTTAACATTGAGTGATTAAGGGTCTCCAAATACCCCACCCATAACTGGATTGTGGTCGACATATACGTTCCCAAACGAGCATTGTGTCTATGCTTGTCGGATGGAACAACTCATTAACGATTAGAATTAATAAGTACGTTGTAAAAAGGCCTTGTGAACAAACTCAAACACACATTCTTCTACTATAATATAGGTATGTAAGCCATGTACACTGGTATAAGTCTTATTATACATTTCACAAACGTTTTATTCACTATTCCATTGGTACAAGGCCTCTACATTTATACATTACATTGTCACCAAAACATCCAGATACTAGTGGCATGCACTAATACACCTCTTGGTACATCGGTACATACATTGTTACCGTTCATATTCCAATTTATACTTATTGTTGCACCGCTACATCCTCTATATGCACCGCTACGAACTTGAACTTTGGTCTTTTAAACTTAGTCATTTCACTGCACCTATATTTGTGTTTGATTGTGCATTGGTACACGCTTTTTATGCACCGGTTCATCTAGCCATTGAACGGTACTACTATGTCTTATTGTTACATAGGTATAACTCTCTTGTGTACGGCTACACCCGTATGTTGTGTAATTTATAAACTCTTTTTTCTTGAGATATTGTTCAGACAAATTCAGTTGACCATGTGTAACTATAAACATGTACTTTGTGGGATCCTTTTTTCTTATATAGATGATAGATTCTTATAAGCTATTTACATTGTAAAAGGTTTTGACACCACGAGAAGTACTTCGTGTTAGCGGAGTGCTTGTAAGCCTTTGGAGGCCAAGCTCTAGCAAAGGAATTTGCTTGGAAGTGGGTGAACCTTTATAAATTTCAATTTATTGTGGTTGCTTGTTTATCTGCTTGTTTTGATTTTTATTATTTGACCTATTTGTTTTGAATTGACCATTATTTATGCATAAATACTATTCATCACTTCTAATGTTTTTAGAATATGTATCAGAGCATGTTAGTTGAATAAAGAGTTAATACCACTCACCTGCAATAATGAGTTCAACAAATGACAACAATCATGTTGAAGGACAAATAACGAACCAATTTCTTTCTCAATGGCACTGGCTAGGCTCACTAGAAAAAGAAAATGTCTATCTATCTGAAGCCATCCACAATAGATCTTTATCTTTGGAAAATTGCAGAGAAGGAATTCAAAATGCATGAAGTCATCAAGAAAACTGGAGAAAATTCTACCACCTACTGATGAATCTCTGATTCTCACTCTTTATTCTTTTATTTTAACTATTTATCTTGGCAAAGCATCATGTGAATAGGTGTAAATACAATAAGTTAGAATTTGGCATGCATGTGTTAACAGTTTATCTTTAGCATGTATTTGTGCAAAAATAAAGAATAAAGGAAAGGAAAAAGGAAGGAGGTATTTAGAATAAATACAGAGTGACCTGAACCCAAGAGAAGGTCAAGCATTCGCCTGATCGTTAAATAAAACAAGTAGAGAGAGATAGGGCCGACTCTATATTGTATATATCATTTATATCTGTGAATAATTATTTTTGACAAAATAAAAATAAAATGTTCTTTTTACCTCCTTGTACATAGTCCTAAAAATAAAACAAAAATCATAAAAATAAAAATAAAATAAAAATAAAATCTTCTCCCACTTGTAAAAAATACATGTATATATCCTTCACTCTCTATTTAATAGATACCTGTAAATAAATAATAATAATAAAATAAAAATTATTTTATACTCTAAAAATTATGTTGTAAATAAATAAAATATGAAAGTTGGGGTATTTATTATACATGTATACAATACATTATACTGTATAAAGATTAATTTATTTTTCATAAAAATAAATAAAAATCATAGAAAAATTGTTAGAAAATAATAAATATTTTTCATTTTCTACACTTTTTATTTTAAAGCCATTTAATATTTTTTATTGAATATACAAATATTATGTAAAATCTTATTTTCTGATTGGTCCAGGAGGGTTTGTTGACCCCGGTCAACGCCCCCTCCTAGCTTGGGTCGGGTCGAAAACCCACCGCCGGAGCTTTCAATTTCTCTAGCCGGAATCCGAGCTCCTCTTTCATCAAATCTTGAACCCTTGATTCCTCGGACCTCCGTGATCCTTGCGGACTCCTTGGATGATCCGAATCGCTCTTGGGTGTTGCTCTTCTCGCCGATTCTTGTAGACCCACGAGCTGCCTATATAATCTCTCTTCCTCCTAAACAGCGCCCTAACTCATTCCTCGCCTCTTCTTCCACCCCCAACGACCTCAGGTTAAGTGACAGCTACCAGAGGAGCTCCTCAGAGTGAAGCTTGGTGGTCAGGAGATGTAGCTCAACCTCGTGGTCGGCGTGCGCCGCTGCGACAAGCCTCCCAGCCTTCCACAACGTGGTCGGGGCCAGAACCTCACTTCCCACATTTGCCTGAAGCTCCAAAGTTCATCTAGAACCTCAGGTACCCTTTATTTTCCGTCCATTTCTTTGTTCGATTCATCCACATCATTTAGCATCGCCACACGTTTATCTGCTCTGACCAACTGGTCAGAGCCCCGTCCTTCGCATCCAGTTATTCTGATCGACTCTATGCATCACCCTTCAACTCGAACCGTAGTATGATCACCCTTAGGATCGACCACCAGGTCGAGATTAAGGTCCGGATCTCCTCTATCATGATCACCCGAGATCGAACCCCGCTCCCCCATCGCTTCTTTCTGTTTTTGCTGAAATAACCCTGACTAGAGCTTTGCTCCTAGTCGACCTTGCCTTCGTAGGTGTTTTCGCATGCAAGGATTCCAGTTCCAGCTTCCAGAGAGTCCGCCGGAGTAGCTCTAGGTCCATCTTCATCGCTACACATATCCGACCAGCAACTCCCCCATTGGACCTGTCCATTCGACGTGGGAGACTTCCATGATTGTTTTGGACCCTTCCGATTGATCATTGGAGCCGAAGATACCATCTGAGGCTCTAGTGAAGTTCGCCGGGGCCTTATTCTTCTAGGTCCCCTCTCCACCGTTGGATTGGCCCACCTCTACCAAATCTGATCCTAGCCGCCAACCAAAGCACCCATAGGACTGTTGGATCTAACGCCTGATGCATCTGCCCCCTGCGTCCATGACATTCTCTAGGGCGTCAGATCTGACATAGCAGGAGATCCGCATCGCACGTTGCACTGTCCGCCAGAGCTCACCACACGTCCCCCACGTGCTCCGTACGTGCCCTGCGAGGGTTTTTTACACTTGCTTCCCTACAGTTTTGATGCTTTACTTCTTAGCCTGTTAAATAAAGTTGTAGTTCAAACTTTTTGCATATCAACCCTTATATTTCCAGTATTTGCACTTTAGTCCTTCGAGTCTGGATACACGTGCATGCTCACGTGCTTATTGTGGTGTTTCTGCAAGAACTGTCCTGCACTTATTGATGGTTGTGGTTTGAATGAAATGCTTTTCTATATTTGCATTCATGTCTCTGTGCGAGGTGATTTGAGCATGTGAGCTTATTTCGTGGACTTTTTGCACTAGTGCCCTTGGATTTGTTGTATGCACTAATGTTTAGTCTAGAAAGGATAATTACAAAAAGGTCCCTACAACCTCTGTCCCTTGTTTTTAATCATATAATTATTAAATCAACTCCAAAAATTCCACAAAAATTACATTAGCTCATGCTAATGTGTAATATTTATGGTAACTTTTGTGCATTGATTTAATTTTATTTGATATTTTCTAAAAATAAAAACCCGAAAAACAAGTTTGTCTATTTTATAAAATACCAAAAAAATATAAAAGTACCTGAAAAATTCTATAGAAATTCGTGTGTTTTTTCACTTTACTTTAACTTCAGTACCATCTTTGTTGTGTTATCTTCTATAAAAACCATAAAAATCATAAAAGACTAAAAATCTTAAAAAATGATTAAAAATTCTGCAAAAATCAAAAAATGAGATTTCAGTTCCTGTAGTTAGATCTATTAAGTTACTTTATCATAAAATTTGCAACCAGGACTTTTCGGCAATTTTAGCATTTTAAATTTGCCTTTTGGTCAGGGATGTACATTGCCTTGTAGTTTTGAGATTATTTTATTTTTATAAAATCAATTAAAAATATGAAAAATACCATAAAATCACCAAAAACACTGGCATATTTTAAAAACATAAAAATATTTTTATTTCTGAATTTTGTGTGTTTTTAGTCTTATTAATACTTGTGAAGGCTTCCTTGTCCCTTAGCTTTTTTTGTTGCTTTATGTGTTTGTCTTCTATTTTGAAAAACATAAAAAATATGCAAAAAAATCAAAAATAAATAAAAATTATTTTGGTCTTCTTATCTCGACTACTTCATACATTTTTTGTGCTCATTGTGTTCGACCCTGGTCGCTATTCCAGGTTAAACAAATAGCGGAGAGCGCTACATTATATTTTGTGCTTGTGATTGCCTTATTCGTGGTCTTGATTTTCTTGATTGACAACGCCTTATGATTCGGGTCGCAACGACCCTTAGATTCTACTTAACCCGAGTCACCTGGGCCAATCATAAGAATGGTGCCGTTTACGGGGAGCACGACTTAGTAGTCGTTTTTCAACTTTCGTTGTTTTATTTTTATTTGTTTTTATCTCTATTTGTTATAACTGCATTCTGACCCGTTTCTGTTTCGCTTTTTGTGCGAGGGAGCTGCCCGAGGGTCGCTTTGGAGGAGACTCGTACTCGAGGAGAAGCAGGAGTAGTGCGGAATGAGTTATAGTTCATTGAGTAGCATAGAGTGGTTTTTAACACATTTTATTTTTATTGTAATAATACAGGGACTTCAGACTTGCTTGGACACTTTAGGCTCTTAGCATATATCAGGGTCTGTTTCGCTGAGCATTGGTGTGCTCAGGAGACCTCACCGCAGTTTTCACCGATTTTGATTTTCACACCTTCTCTTATCTTTTATTCTGAAAGAATTTGGCCCTAAGATTTAGGAATTTCATTGATTGTGACGTAACTAATTAAGGACCAATCCCTAACTATTTGCCTGCACCTATAGTTTGTAATTGGACCTAATTAATAAAATTAATAAAAAGTTAACTTGGTTGCTTGAGAGGTCACGTGCCGCTAGAGGTCGTATACAACACGTGCAAGATCCGTTGTGGCGGACACCAATCGGCATCAGAGATCGGATTCCGACCTCTCTCTCTCTCTCTGACCAGTTAACTACAGTTCTTCGTGATTAGAAATTTCTCATCTAAGGATGTTTTCTTCTTACATCATTTAGATTAGTTTTATTTCTGTCTTTAAATTTATGCGTGGATCACCCTACATGTAGAGTGCTGGAGCCAGGTACGCCTTTCTTACTTTGCATGCATCATAAGATTTGATCATGCATCGGTTTTTTCGACTTCTCCTCCTATTTTTGGACTCTAAATAATTAGAAGATCGAAAAATTTATTAGGCGTTTGTTTGCTTATTGAAACAAAACACCTAAAAAGAGATAATCATAAAATTGGGACTGCTAAACAAATTTGACCTTAAAAGACACTCGACTTAAAAATCTGTCTTGGGAGAGCAATCCCCTCATTGTTTTGTTTGCTTGAGCGAAAGAGTGACCCGCACACTAGGCTAATGCCATACCTGAACTCTCGTTAGACTACTAGTCTTGGGGTTAGTCATTCTCCAGTGAGGATCGCTCCGACAACCAGTAAAGCGGGTCGCGATATCCTTAACAGAGTAAGTTGATCGGGTAGCCGGTAAATGGTTCGCAAATTGTACTGGTTGGGAAAGATCTAGCTTTGGGATTGGGCCAGTCTCTTGAGAGCATCAGGTCCCTACCAGCTCATTTAATCACCCTGCTAGACTAAACTATCACTAAATAAAATTGATAAAATAAATGACCGAACCTTCACGGTTATCAGCTTCGTGTTGCGTTGGTGAATTGGAGGTTTAATTGCTGATCTTGTTTGCTTCCAGATCCCATCCACCTTTTCACTACATCACGATGATGGGTAGGACGTCCCTTAGGTAGCCCTTGGCTGCACCGCTTTCGAGCACTCCACCCCACTCATCTGGGCTGGTTCTTGAGTAGACCCGATCTCTGAACCTGAGTTTGATTCCACACTGTTCCCCCTCGATCACCCTTCTTCCAGTCCCGAGGTGCCAGAGTAGAGACCAGCACAGATATTCATTCATTTGACGGCACCTGAGTTCGGGTCTTTTACCTTTGTAGAGACTCAAGAGATGGCCAATAGTGAGGAGCACATCGATGGGCAGCCCCAGCCTACCACATATGTTTTAGATTAGGGCGCCATCAACAACACATTATTAGCCTCCCTAGAGCTATGTAGAGACAGATCAGAGACCAGGGAACCTTCATAGTAGATATGTGTAGAGAAATGGCACAGATGCAAGATGACTGAGGAGAGACGAACCGAGCTGGTGGTCGAGAGATACCAGAGCTTGGAGAAGGAAACAGATGATAGACAGAGGAACCATAGGAGCCAATCCGACCAGCTAGGCTGATGAGAGAGTTGCATAACCCTGGCACGACTCTTACACATCGTTGGATTCAGCTTTCGGCGATCCTGGGAGATTTCAAGCCCCCCTTCAGACTATCCTGTTGTTGCCCGAGTTCCATGGACTTGCCACCGAGGAGACGCATCTTCACGTGCAGGAATTTGAGATGATGTGCAGCATAGACCACAACAGATATGTGGACAAGGATACTATTAAGATGATGGCTTTTCAACTCTCCCTGGTCGATAGAGCGGCCTACTGGCTGAAATATTTAGGGAGATACGTCACTTCGTGGGAACAGCTCCGGACCGAGTACTTGAATAAGTACTCACTCGGCCGGATGAACACAACTCGAGCTCTGATCAACAATTTCTCCATGATCCCCAACAAGCAGTTCCATGAGGCGTGGGATCGTATCCGTGAGCTCATTGACCGGTGTTCACACCCTGACAACTCCAAGCCTAACTTAGTACAAAGTTTCTTTTGTGGGCTTACACTAGAGCAGCAGGGGTTTGTGAATGCTTCTTGTGGGAGATCCTATTTTACCAAAGATGAAGACCATATCTGGGTTATATACGAGGAGATGGTCGAGAACTACACAGTGATGTCTTAGACCAGGCTTTATACTTAGGGGAAGCCCTCACCCCATGCCGTGTCTTATCAGAGGATAGCACGAGTCGATGCAGGTCCATCCACCTCTTTAGCAGTCGTAGCACACGTAGACTTGTAGACCGCCGATATGGGCATCATCAGTGAGAAGCTGGACCGCATCGAGATTATTGAGAAGAAGCAGTGCTAGGGCATGACTTAGATCGATCATTTGGCACAGACTTTGAGTGACCTGAAGCCCCAGATAATGTGTCTCCAGGAGGCACAAACGGCTCCTCAGCCCCGTCTCAGGTCACGGGCTGATCCAAGCAGCAGCAGCTCGACCCAACACTCAGCCCAATACAGACAGTTTCACCACATCCTTGAGGGGCCATTCCAGCAGCCGTAGCACCAGTACAGTCAACCATCACCATCTCAGGACACTCAGATGGTGATGTATCAACAGGATCAGCCACTGGCAGTTCTTCCTCCACCCCCTACGAGCAGGAGCCGTTTATAGAAGTCAATGGGATTTGGTATGATCGATAGCAGCCCGGGATCCACCGAGATCATCCCGAATTCAGGTGGTCGACTGCAGGTGCCTCATCCTCGCGACAACCTCCAGCTCAGGGTGGATAGTTCAGCCACCTTCATCAGAAGCCCCAGTTCCCTCACCAGCCACAACAATAACATTACCAGTCGGGTCCTCGTCCCTACCAGTAGGGACAACCGTGGAGGCAGCACCAGCAGCAGCCTCAGCAGTATTCTCAGCCTGCCCCTCATCAGTTCCAGCAACAACCTCATTTCCAGAGAGCAAAACCCGTCCGATTCTCATGGGCCAGCCTATGAGGACCCTGCTCTTGATGATTTAGCCCGCCTACTCTCTGACCAGCAGGCCACATTCAAGTGGGAGATGGACGAGTTCCGCCAGGAGATGAGGGAGATCATTAAAGGAAAGGCTGCCATACCCGCTCAGATCTGGCCCAACCTGAATAACTTAAAAAGAAAATCTGAGAAGGTACACTTTACCAAGATTACCACTCCTAGTGATTATTTGGGTGACATTGCTTCATATACATTTGATGTTGACTTTGTTACCCTTAGGAGCGGTAAGATGCCAGCCGGCTATGCCTCGTCCGAGCGACGACACCATGATGATGCAGGAGCGCCAGATGAGGAAGACAGTGGTGTTGATGCCGCTAAGGATGATGATGATGATGACGGTGGTACTTATGCCACCAAGGACGCTGAGCTAGAGTGTGGTGTTGATGCTGCAGTTCCCGATGCCATGGGTGGTACTCATGCCACCCCTTCTATTCCAGTACTGTTTTCTCCAGTTGATGTATCTCGGGACTTTATAGAAAATACCAAAAAATGAATAAAGGAAAGGTTTCTTCATCTTCGAGTCCATATGTGATGCTTAATGATACTTGTGTGGAATCCATTCCTTCTCAGCATCAGGAACCCATTCCTAGCCCTCTACCTGAGGAGGGCCCAGCCATCCCCTTCCCTCAGGCACTTAGCTTGGCGAAGGGGAAGAAAATAAAAAATCCAAAAAAATCACAGTAGTTAGAGTTCATCCAGTAGATGATTGATAGATTTCAGATTTAGCTGACTCTACAGGAGGTACTTGAGCATATTCCTCTCTTCTAGAAGAACTTGAGAGAAAATACCACCATCCGTAGGAAAAAGAAGAACCATAATGCAGAAATCCGTATGCTCACTCGTGCCACCTACTTCGCCATCCAGAACCGTCTGCCAGCCAAGAGGCCAGATGCAAGAGCTCCCTATGTCAGATGCCATATTCATGAGCAGATATTTGATCAGACTCTATTAGACAACGGATCTTCTATCAACCTCCTTTCGGCAACCTTGCTCTGCCGATTCAAGTTCGGTCCTCTTCGACAAAGCTGGACAGTACTTCAGTTTGCTGATAGATCTATCAAGAGGACTAAGGGCTTGTTGAAGGACGTGGTCATCACAATTCAGGGCCTGAAATTCCCTGTGGACTTTGTTGTGTTGGACATGGAGATCCCTGAGTCTGTGACCAATACCCCCATCATTATAGGACGACCATTCTTGTCCATATCCAAGGTAGTGTCCGACCATGCAAGTGGGATGGTGTATTTTTATGTTGAGGGCGAGAGTATACAAATAGAGACGATCGATGAGACCAGAGCACGAGACTCAACTTGCTCGAAGCAGTTTAGTGATACAGAGAAGATGATAGAGGCAGAGCGAGACGTCCACCAGAAATGGGACTTTGTGATCACTGATGATGAAGCCACTTGGTCTGATCTCGTTTCACGAGATCTTCTCTCACCTTCATATACTGTAGATTCATATATCCCAACAGAGGAGAGTTTGGAAAGCATACTCTTGGTAGAGGACACATTCGAGGCTGAAGACCGTGTTCAGGACAGCGAGGCAGAGTACATTTCTTGTCATTCAAATTTCGATCCCTCAGATTCAGATATAAATTGGGCCGAATTTGATGAGTTGTTACCTTGTTTGATTCCAAAAGAACTATTAGCTAGGGTGGAGACTGAGCCGGCACAGATTACAGATACACCAGTAGGGCCAGCTTCGCCAGATATTCATGATCAGCGAGAGTTCTCATATGCAGATATGATTGTATTCACTCATACATTTCAGAAGCTAGATTTGCCATCTCCCAGTTGTCCATAACTGAAGCATTTGCCGCAGTTATTGAAGTATAGATTCCTTGCAGGTGAGTATGAGATGTACCCAGTCATTATCTCAGCATATTTGACTGGAGAGAAAGAATCTCGTTTGACGGAGATTCTTGAAAAGAACTGCAAGGATATAGAATAGAGTGTAGCTGATCTCCAGGGGATAAGTCCGACCCTATGCTTCCACCATATCTATCTCGAAGAGGACGTGAAGCCGTTGCATGAGTTCCAGCGACGACTGGACCCAAATCTCTGAGAAGTAGTCATGAAAGAAATATTAAAATGGTGGAGCGCCAATTTTATCTACCCCATCTCCGACTCCAAGTGGGTTACATTACATGTGATGCCCAAAAAGATGGGTATCAGTACAATTGTGAGCGAGTCTGGAGAGGAGATAGCTACCCAGGTGCCCACTTCTTGGAGGGTCTGTGTAGACTACAGATGATTGAATCAGGCCACCAAGAAGGATTATTTCCCGCTGCCTTTTATTGATCAAATTATAGAGAGGCTAGCCGGGAAGAGTCATTACTACTTTCTTGACGGGTACTCCGGCTACAATCAGGTGTCCCTAGTTCTCGAAGACCGGGACAACATGACATTCACCTATCTGTTTGGGACTTATGCTTTCAGACGGATGCCCTTTGGTCTATGTAACGTCCCGGCGACATTCCAAAGGTGCATGTTGTCCATATTCTCGGACATGGTGGGTGACTATTTAGAGGTCTTCATGGATGACTTTTTGGTTATGGTGATGGGTTTGATGCTTGTCTTGACTACCTAGACTGTATTCTTCAGCACTGCATTGAGGTTCATCTTGTTTTATCTTGGGAGAAGAGTCACTTCATGGTGACTCAGGGGACGGTGCTTGTCTCCAACAGGGGCATGGAGGTTGATCCGACCAAGGTGGATATCATTAGGAAACTCAATCAACCGTCCAACCTGCGACAGTTACGGTCTTTTCTGGAGCATGTCGATTTCTACCGATGTTTTATTCATGACTTCAGTAAGATTGCCCGACCGTTGACTGATCCGCTGAGGAAAGACACCGAGTTCATTGTAGATAATAAGTGTCTTCCATTATTTGAGACTCTCAAGAGCTTAGTTGTGGAGGCTCATGTCCTTCAGTCGCCTGATTGGTCTCTCCCATTCGAGATCATGATGGATGCCTCTAATTTTTCTGTAGGGGCTGTGCTGGGACAGAGGAGGGATGGAGTACCATTTGCCATTCACTACGCTAGCCATACATTGGATTTCGCGCAGCAGAATTATACTACCATGGAGAAAGAGATGCTAGCCTTAGTTTTCTCCTTAGATAAATTTCGATCATACATTCTTGGATCTAAAGTGACTATCTTTACTGATCATACTGCCATCAAGTACCTCATGGCAAAGAAGAATGCCAAAGCAAGACTGACTAGATGGATCCTTATACTCCTGGAGTTTGATATTGAGATTAAGGATAAACCTGGAGTCAAGAATGTGGTGCCGGATCATCTTTCACGTTTAGAAAATCTTGAGGATTCCGAACAGATTGATCCTATTTCTGAGACCTTCCCAAATGAGGCGATCCTTGCTATCGTCTCTCTCCCATGGTACATCGACATTGTGAACTAACTTGTTGCCTAGAAAGTTCCACAAGGTTGGCCTAGGCAGTGACTTGAGACTTTCCTCGTGAAGGCCAAGTCATACCATTGGGAGGATCCCATCCTTTATCATTAAGGAGGGGATAACGTCTGGCGTCGGTGCATTCCTCTGGAAGAGCACCACAGCGTCCTCACATACTGCCACAAGCTTGAGGAAGAAGGACATATCTTTGGAGGAGAATAGCACAGAAAGTGCTCCAATCCGGCCTATGGTGGCCTACCCTCTTCAAGGATTCTGATGAATTCGTGAAGTGGTGTACTAACTGTCAGAGGATGGGCACTTGTGGACAACGTGATATGATACCCATGCAACCCAATCACTTCTGTGAGGTTTTTGACGCATGTGGCATTGATTTCATTGGTCCATTCCGCAAGAGTCATGGATTTGAGTACATTCTTCTGGCTGTTGATTATGTGAGTCGTTGGGTTGAGGCAAAACATGCCCGAACCGCAAATGCTAAAACTGTTTGCAAATTTTCGAGGAAGAATATCATTTTAAGGTTTAGGGTGCTGAGAGTATTTATATCTGGAGGGGGTCTCACTTTATCAATGACAAGGTAAAGGCCATTGCTAACGAGTTCAGCATAGACCATCGAGTTGCCACTCCATATCACCCTCAGACCGATGGTCTTGCTGAAGTGTCAAATAGGGAGATAAAGTCAATATTGCAGAAGACAGTCCGCCCAGACCGAAAGGATTGGTCACAGCTTTTGGACTCGGTCTTGTGGGCATATCAGACTTCCTACAAAACTCCTTTGGGTACATCTCCATTTCGTCTCGTTTATGGCAAGCCCTACCATTTACCTGTAGAGATCAAGCATAAGTCACTTTGGGTTGTCACTGATATATTATTAGATCTAGAGAGTATAGGTGATCAAAGAAAGGCAGAATTGGCTCACTGGAGGAGCTTATAGATACAACCTTTTCAAAGAGCCTACAGTACAAGGGGCGAGTAAAGATATGGAATTATTCTCATATCAACCATAAGCAGTTTGGGCCAGATCAGAGAGTATGGTTGTTTGATGACATGCTTAGATTAATTCTAGGGAAATTACAGAGTAAGTTGAAAGGACCATACCTGGTCCGAAGGGTGCATGACAATGGTAGTATTGATATATCTGAGATGTCATATGAGTCCACCTTTCGTGTTAACGGTCAACACCTCAAACCATATCTAGATCATGAGTCGTTGATCATTGAGGTCGCCCTATTCAGTTTGCATGAGATGTGGCATTTGATTCACATCAGTTGCATCTCGTGCCTGATTATCACTGTCTTCCACCTTGTATAGATCCAGATGTCCATATCATCTCATTGTTTAGTCTAGCACCCCATCTGCGTATTGTGATTATGCTATACTTAAGGTTCACTTTACCCTAAGTATAGAGGGGTGTCAGATTCTTGATTATTCCTTTGATTCTTTTTACCTTTGTTTTGCTACCTCTACTAAGGGAAATCTTACCCTAAGTATAGTGGGGGTCGACCCTGTACATCCTTTCACTCGGTTTTCCCTTTATGTACATACTGCTATACATAGGATTATTTGACCCTAAGGATAGGGGGAGTCACCGAGATCTCTTTTATTCATCATTGTAGTATAGCATTCCTTTTCACTTCCCTATATTAAGCACGAGTTATGTATTCTTCTTCATCACTCTTTGGTTACTCTAAGGACATCATTCGAGTTAAGAATAGGGGGGTCGTATATATTACATATATACTTTTTCCATAACTTGTACTTTGTGTGAGTGTGGTAATAAATAAAATGGTTAAAACCTTTAGTTAAAAATAAAAAAAATAAAATTTTTCTTGTACATAAAATTCTTTCTTGCACATCCATAGCTATTTATAAAAAAATTTTTTGTACAAACATTTTTAAAAATGTTTTGTTTGTAAAAAGGTTGTAAATACTTTTGCATTAAAACTATGTATATAGTACAACATTATTGTAAAATGTTTGAAAATTAAAAGTTTACAAAAACCAGTGTGTAAATGTTTGTAAATAGTTTGCAAACCTTTTGCATTTTTGCATACATTCAAACATTTTCAAAAATTTTGCATATTTTCAACTTTTTGCATAAAAATATTTTTGTAAATATTTGTATATTCTTCTGAATCATAGTTTACATTTAAACCATCCTGGAATTAAATTGGAAAATGGAGCTTGGTTAAGACCTTAATCCACTTAATTCTAAGAGGAACCTTATAGGATTTGGGGTTAAGATTTCTCAGGTCCATTGATGACTTAATTCTTTGAGTCCATTAGGCTATGATCACATGTCATCTTGATGAGCCTAAGTAGAACATTTAACAACGCATACATGACTCTCACAGATAATGGCTTTACTTACACTAGCACCTTACACATAGCTCTCTATGGATGAGGTGGTGAGGAGGCAGTTTCCTTTGGCTTGGGGTAGCATACGAGGGTAGTACTTCTAGGAGGAACCTCTCGCCTTCTTTTAGGAAATAAAGTGCGCCTCTACTTGGTCTGGCGATGTTGAGGTCAAAAGACAAGAGTTGTGGGTTGCAATAATGCTTCAAAAGAGGGAAAGTCTACTGGCTCATGAGGAAAAACTCCTTATGTATATATGATGCACCATGTAGATATATTGAACATATGCACATCAAAAAATATGCAAAAGAAAGAAAAACTCCAAAAAATCTGCTCGGGTCTGATAGAAAATAAAATACATGCTAGAGTGTATATAGCCAAATGAAGAAAAGTTTATGTTACCCATTCTCATCTCATGAAGATTGCAGCATGGAAACTTAGCTACACTGTTTAGGCTCCCAGGGATACATGGCTACACTGGTCATGGTCCATTCTCTTCTTTCCCCTCTTCTTGAGCCGGTTGTACTTCAACATAGAAGGGAATACCCTGCTCCTCGAGGAAAGAGCTACTAGACTAGGGCATTAGAGTTACCTTGTTGAGGGAGGCTGTTTCTTTGTCATTTCTAAGGTGGGGAACTACATATCACTTACACAATACAAGACAAGATTCATGGTTATTAGAATTTGTGTATGTAGACTTGTTCTGATCTGGATTATTGAGGAGTCATGACCAAAGATTGGTGGAAATTAGAGGTTGTTGAGTCTAAAACCTAGGTCCAAACAAGGTTCCGACAAACTAATAATCCAAACGTCTGACTGAGCTCCATACTCCAATTTAATGAAGACAAGTTTAATAATCAACCTCGATTCTCCTTCTTTTTCTTTTTTTTCTCTTTTCACTTCATTTTCAAATAAGTGTTTGCTAAGGGACTAGCAAAGGTAATGTATAGGGAGTGATGAATCTCTGATTGTCACTCTTTATTCTTTTATTTTAGCTATTCATCTCGGCAAAGCATCATATGAATAGGTCTAAATACAATATGTTAGCATTCGGCATGCATGTGTTACAGTTTATATTTAGCATGTATTTGTGCAAAAATAAAAGAATAAAGGAAAAGAAAAAGGAAGGAGGAATTTAGAATAAATACAGAGTGACCCGAACCCAAGAGAAGGTCAAGCGTTGGCCTGATTGCCAAATAAATCAAGTATTTCGAGATAGGGCCTACTCTATATTGTATATATCATTTATATCTGTGAATAATTATTTTTTAGAAAATAAAAATAAAATGTTCTTTTTACGTGCTTGTATATAGTCCTAAAAATAAAACAAAAATCATAAAAATAAAATAAAAATTAAAGTAAAATCTTCTCCCACTTGTACAAAATACATGTATATATCCTTTACTCCCTATTTAATAGATACCTGTAAATAAATAATAAAAATAAAATAAAGATTGTTTTATACCCTAAAGGTTATGTTATAAATAAATAAAATAAAAGTTGGGGTATTTATGTAAAAATAAAAATATAAATAATTTTACAGAATACATAGGTATATTATACCTGTATACAATACATTACACTGTATAAGATTAATTTATTTTTCATAAAAATAAATAAAAATCACCGAAAAATAGTTTGAAAAATAATAGATATTTTTTTACTTTGTATACTTTTTATTTTAAAGCCATTTCCTATTTTTTATTGAATTTACAAATATTATGTAAAATCTTATTTTTTGATTGGTCCAAGAGGGTTTGTTGACCCTGGTCAATGCCCCCTCCTAGCTCGGGTCGGGTCAAAAACGCACCGTCGGAGCTTTTTCTCCAATTTATCTATCCTGAATCTAAGCTCCTCTTTCCTTGAATCTTCGACCCTTGATTCCTCGGACCTCTGTGATCCTCGCAGACTCCTTGGATGATCTGAATCGCTCTCGGGTCTCGCGCTTCTCGCTAATTCTTCTAGACCTTCGAGATGCCTATAAAAACTCTCTTCCACCTCCCCAGTGCCCTATCTCGTTCCTCGCCTCTTCTTCAACCCCCATCGACCTAAGGTTGTGTGACAGCTAATGGAGGAGCTACTCGGAGTGAAGTTTGGTGGTCTGAAGACGTAGCTCAGCCTCGTGGCCGAAGTGCACCGCCGCGACAAGCCTCCCGACCATCCACAACTTGGTCGAGGACATAACCTTGCTTCCCACCTTCGCCTGAAGCTCCAGAGTTCATCTAGAATCTCAGGTACCCTTTATTTCCTGTCCATTTCTTTGTTCGATTCATCCACTTCATCTAGCGCCGCCACACATTCATCTGCTCCGAACAACTGGTCGGAGCCCCGTCCTTTGCATCCATCAGTTCTGATCGGCTCTACGCATCGCCCTTCACCTCGAACCGCATTCTGATCACCCTTAGGATCGACTACCAGGTCCAGATTAAGGTCCGGGTCTTCTCTATATCCTTCGTCGGATATCGAACACCGCTCCCCCATCGCTTCTTTCTGTTTTTGCTCAAATAACCCCGACCGGAGCTTCGCTCCAAGCCGAGCTTACCTTCGTAGGTACTTACACGTGTAGGGATTCCAGTTCCAGCCTCCATAGACTTCGCCGGAGTAGCTCCAGGTCCATCTTCACGACCACGCATATCCGTCCAGCAGCTCCCCCATCGAACCCATCCATTCGACATGGGAGACTTCCACGATTGTTCCAGAACCTTCCGATCGATCATCAGAGCCGAGGATACCATCTGAGGCTCTAGTGAAGTTCGTTGGGGACATGTTCTTCCAGGTCCCCTCTCCACCGTTGGATTGGCCCACCTCTGCTAGATCTGATCCTAGTCGCCAACCGGAGCAGCCTTAGGACCGTTGGATCTGATGCCTGACGCATCTGCGCCCCACATCCCTGACATTCTCTAGGGCGCCAGATTTGACACAGCAGGATATCTGCACCGCACATTCCACCGTTCACGAAAGCTCGCCACGCGTCACCCACATGCTCCGCACGTGCCCTACGGGGGTATTTCACACTTGCTTCCATGCAGTTTTCATACTTTACTTCTTATCCTGTTTTATAAAGTTGTAGTTCAAACTTTTTTCATAGTAGCCCTTATGTTTCCAGTTTTTGCACTTTAGTCCTTCGAGTCTGTATACACGTGCATGCTCACGTTCTTTTGTGGTATTTTTGCAAGAACTGTCCTGCACTTTTTGATGGTTATGGTTCGAATGAAATGTTTTCTATATTTGCATTTATGCCCCTGTACGAGGTGATTTGAGCATGTGCGCTTATTTCGTGGACTTTTTGCACTAGTGCCCCTCGATTTGTTGTACGTATTAATGTTTAGTCTGGAAACTTTAGGATAATTATAAAAAGGTCATTACAACCTGCGTCCCTTAT
The DNA here is from genome assembly GCA_037367405.1 of Ottelia alismoides. NCBI lineage: Eukaryota > Viridiplantae > Streptophyta > Magnoliopsida > Alismatales > Hydrocharitaceae > Ottelia > Ottelia alismoides. The sequence goes on from JAZKJV010008192.1 coordinate 363,330, forward strand.
TTTTAATCAAATAGTTATTAAACTAACTCCAAAAATTCCACAAAAATTACTATTAGCTCCTGGTAATGTGTAATATTTATGGTAATTTTTGTGAATTGATTTATTTTTATTTGATATTTTCTAAAATTAAAAAACCCCTAAAATCGTGTCTATCTATTTTATAAAATACCAAAAAAATATAAAAAATACTTAAAAAATTCTATAAAAATTATTGTGTGTTAGTTTTAGTTTGCTTTCTCTTCAACACCATCTTTGTTGCGTTATCTTCCATAAAAATCCTAAAAATCACAAAAGACTAAAAATATTATAAAAATTCATTAAAGATTCTATAAAAATAATAAAAATGAGATTTCAGTTCCTGTAGTTAGATCTTTTAAGTTTTATCATAACATTTGCAACCAGGATTTTGAGCAATTTTAGCATTTTAAAGTTGCCTTTTGGTCAGGGTTGTACATTGCCTTGTAGTTTTGTGCTTATTTCATTTTTATAAAATCAAATAAAAATATGAACATTACCATAAAATCACCAAAAAGACTTGCATATTTTAGAAACATAAAAATATTTTTATTTCTGAATTTTGTGTGTTTTTAGTCTTATTAATAATTATGAAGGCTTCCTTGTCCCTTAGCTTTTTTTATTTTCTTATGTGTTTGTTTTCTATTTTGAAAAACATAAAAAACCAAAAAAATCAAAAATAAATAAAAATTAGTTTTGTTCTCTTGATCTCGACTACTTCGTACATTTTTGTGCTCCGTCTGTTCGATCCTGATCGCTATACCAGGTTAAATAAATAGCGGAGACTGCTACATTAGATTTTGCGCTTGTGATTGCCTTATTCGTGATCTTGATTTTCTTGATTGACAACCTCTAGTGATTCGGGTCGCAACGGCCCTTAGATACTACTTAATCCGAGTCTCCTGGGCCAGTCATGACCTACTCAAAATCTATTGCCAAAAACTATAATGTTATGGGCATTCTTTATTGGGCACTATCTACTAATGAATTTAACATGGTATCTCAATTGGAGATAGTTTATGAAATATGGATCACTCATGAAGGGACAAAACAAGTCAATAAATCCAAGATTGGAATTCATAAAAATGATTTTGAATTTTCCAAGATGAAGCCTAGAAAATCTATTAAGTAATTGAGTACATGATTTACCAATATCGTGCATCCACTTAAAAGTCTCGACAAGGATCGATCTTTGGAAGATAAAGTAGAGAAATTCATGTGGGATCTCACAAGTAAAGGCATCCAAAGATTATAGATATTGAGGAAGCCAATGACAACAACATGCTTACACTTAGAGAATTGTATGGAAACCTTAAGGCTCATAAAGTTAGCATTTTAGAAAGATGAGAACGAAGATAATAAAGAATATAAGAAAGGTAAATCTTTACCTTTTGAAGAAAATTCTTCTGATAGTAAAACATGTAGTGAAAATAAAGAGAAAATTAGCCTCCATCTCTTGAAAATTTAGAAAGTATAAAAAGAAAGGAGAAAGCATAGAAAAAGTATATTTAAGAAAACGTGCGATCAAGTGATATGCTACAATATTTTTTAAAAAAGGCCAGATGGAAGGCAGTATCTAGTACAAAAAGAGGAAAAGAATAAAATCATGAAGAAGAAAGTTTTTGGAAAAAGGACCTCATAGCAACATACGATGATTCATGCTCAAGCTCAAGCAAAGATGAAGAAGATTCTGCTAATGAAAGAACTCAACTTGATCTGGTGGCAAAGAAAGTTGCAACAACTTAATCTATCTTTGAGTTTTTAGAAACATACAATTGAATCATTTCTTAATGCGTGATAAGGAAATATAAAATGGTAGTTAAAGTAAAAGAATCTATAGCGAATGAGAAAGCTATCTTAGAATAACTTCTTACTATGTCTAACAAGGAAAATGAAAAACTGTTATTTGACAAAAAAAGTTTCAGTTTCTAAAACCACTTGCCTTAGGGAAAACATTATTGAATTGGAAAAAAAAAGTTAGCTCCTTAAATTCTAACACCATTATGTTAATATATGACTTAGCTAAATTTACTAAGGGGGCGAAAAACTTAGTGAAATTGATATCTACTCATATTTCTAAAACACCCAACCATGGAATAGGCTATGAACTTGAAACAAAGGAACCAAAACCTAGCTTAGTTATACATAAAAGGATATACAATCATTGTTTTGCACAATACCTCCAATATTACAAAGTGAGTTATAAACAATGGATGTTTGAATCATATGATGGGCAACTCCAAGATCTTTATCCGATTATATGATTTTAAAGGGAATATTATGCTTTGAAATAACCAAAGATGCTCTATAAAAGGCAAAGGTTCTATCAGGACTAAAAAATAGAGAATCCATAATGTTATAATGGTTATAGGACTAATACACAATACTCTAAGCATCAATCAAATTTACGATAAAGGATTCATGGTAGCTTATACCTAAGATGTTGCAAAAATATCAAAAGCAAAGTCAAGTAATATTCTTCTAAAAGGATATAGAAGTAAATATGTCAATGCCTTAGATTTTAATAAAGACATATATTTTAGTTGTTTATTAGTTACTAATGAAGAAATCACACTTTGTCGGAAAAGAGTAGGAAACATAGCCACAAGCTAATTAGCAAACTAAATAAGTTTAAATTAGTTAGAGGCATTCCTAAACTAGCTTATAAAAAATCTATTGTTTGCTCTTCTTATGAACTTAGTAAAATAACTACAACTTCTTTTAAATAGATATTAGTAGTGTCAACCAATATACCTCTTGATATTTTGCATATGGACCTCTTTGGTCCTACCTAGAGCAAGAGTATGATTGGGTCGTAGTTTTATTTTGTAATCTTATGATCTTTCATAATGTACTTGGAATTTGTTCTGATGAATGAAACTATGTAAACTTCATGATTTTTTGTGATTAACGTGGATCAAGCTTTCGAAGAATTCACAAAACTATGTAAATGAAATCAATAGGAAAATAGATATTTTTGAATGTTTATAGTAATCGTGATGGAGAATTTGAAAAAAGAAAGGTTTAATGAGTTTTGACTTCTACATGTGTTCATCATGAGCATTCGATTCCAAGAACCGTACAACAAAATAGAGTAGTTGAATGAAAGAATTATACACTTATAGAATGCGTAAGGATGATGCTTATTAAATAAAATCTTCATAGGTACTTCTAGGCTAAAGTTGTTAGTCCAATTTATTTTACTTTAAAAGCCTTTTTGACCTATTTTAAAGAAAACCCTTTTTGAGCTTTATTATAATAAATGTACCTAAACTTCTCATTTTAGATTTTACAGTTGGAGGTGTCTATATTAGATATTAAGTACTAAAAATAAGTTCAACCATAAATACTTTGAAGCCATCTTTATTGATTTTTCCTCGCTTTATATTCTATCGAGTTTGTAACATGAGTCCATCAGTGGTGGAAGAGATTTTCATATCCCGTTCGATGAATCATTGAAATTGAATAATCCTATGATTTTAAATAGGTATCATGAAGAGGAAACACTATTCATTGATGTGCGTGATAGAAAAGATTTGAAAAATATTCACAATATAAATATGTATCATGAAGAGGAAAAACTATTCATTGATGTGCGTGATAGAAAAGATTTCGAAAATATTCACAATGTACAAGATATTGGACGTTTGCATGTGATCATCTTTTCAATCTTGTTTGAGGTGATGTCTATAAAAATGCACATGCTTACTCAAGTTTATAACCACACTTTGCTTTTAACACTTTTGTTGCTCAGTGTGAAACAAAATATGTTTAAGAAAATATGTTTAAGATGCTTGCAATTACCACTTTTCACGTGTAGCAAGAAGAACCCAATAAATTTGAACACAATCATGTTTGAGTTCATAAAAAAGTCCATTCCATTATTGGAAATCAGTTAGTCTTCCATAACATATTTAATGAATCGGGTAGTGGTACTCATAATAAGCAAGATTAGTTGCACCACGTATAACCAAGAGGAAAGTATCTATTTTGATAAAACATATGCACATCTTGTTAGACTGGAGTCAATTCGATTACTTTTGACTTATGCTAGACTTTGTGGTTGTAAGCTCTTCAAGATGAATGTTGAGAATGTGTTTTTTAGTGGTTTTATTAAAGAAGTAATGTTAGACAACCTCATAAATTACTTCACTAGCTTTTAGAAACCATGTTTTTAGTCTCAAGAAAGTACCTTGTAGTCTAAAACAAGCACCTTGTGCCTGGTACGAGAGCTTGCATAGCTTTTCAATTGCTTCTAGTTTTAAGGTTAGACTTGTTGATCCTAGTCTCTTCATTATGAAAACTAAAAAAGGTTTATTAATTTTTCAAATTTATTTTTATGATATTTCATGAATCTTTATTTCATCACCTTTATTCTTTCATTTTCGCCTTTAAACCCTAGCTAAATGCATGTAAATAACATTATTTTGCATAAAATAACACATACTATTTATTGTGTAAATATTGTATAAAATACTATATTTAAAACCAAAATAAAAGAATAAAGAAAAGAAAAAAATGAAATACCATAGGTATTGAATGTCCCTAAACCCTTATATCGAGGCATCATGATGACTGGGTCAACATGGAATAAAGTAGGGGGAGAAAAGGGCCAATAATATAAGGAACCTAATTTCCAATTCTTCAATAAGTCCAAGTTGGGACTTATTTTATTTTCTATTATTAATACCTCAAATAACAAACTTTGTACATGAAAGTTGTAGATAAAAATAAATATCAAAATACAAAATTTATTTCATGTAAAAAATAGCACATATTATGCTTTCTACACTCATAATAAAAATCTAAAAACCAAACTTCACAGAACTGTATCTCCTCCATATGAACTCAAAATTCATCAAAATCATCTTTAATTGTATATAACTTTTAATAAGCTATTTAATGAATATGTTTTCATCTAATTTGGATTTAAGATACAAAAGTTAGGTTTTAGACCCCTATTGTACATTATACTAGAATAAAATATTTATTTTATTTATTCTTTATATCTTTCATTCTCTTATATTTTGATAATTTTGTAAGTATTATATGAAATACATATACATCATGAAATAAGAATAAAATGATTAAAAATACAATAAAATAAATGATGGAACTAAAATATATAGATGAATTGTACATACTTATACATGTATAATAAATACACATATTTATTTCAATGGACAAATAACTTTAGAAAAAAAATTACATTTGAGTGTATTTAAAAAAGTTATAAATATATAAATTATGTGTATAAATAATAAAATCTAAAATACAAATTAATAAAAAATACATATTATATAGATAAATATACATATATCTATACTTGTATAAAGTAACCTATAATAAACAAAATTGTAAAAATAAATAAAATTCATAATAAAATACTACATAAAATAACAAATATTTTTTTTATATTTTAATATAAAATTTATAAAATCACTTAAAGTTTTATTTCCCTATTTTGTCTCCTAGCAGTCCAGCTGGACCAATGGGAGACCTTTTTCCGTTTATCTAAAGTTAACTCCTCTGACCCCAACCATAGCCATGTTACAATAGCTCAACCTCCTCTCTTCTCGATTTTTTCTGCCATTATACAAGGCTCGAGACTTAATACCACCATCATGAAAGATGTTAACCATTCATCTGTTCACGCCGACCATATCTCCCTCACCATTTCTTCTTCTTTTGCTTGCCACTCCCATCGAAGTCTCCACCCCACTCGATTGTACAAATACCCATCTCCACCTCTTTTTGAGGTTGGTTCCCATTTTTTCCAATCTTAGCCCCTTGGACTGCCTTGGTGGTGATGCAACTCATGACAAGAGCTAATTGCCGCGGTCCGTATCGAGGAGGAGAGGCATATAAGGCAGTTCCTAGCCATCACTGGAGCTCCGCTCCAGCTGGTCTGACCTCCTTGGCCTCCAACCAAGTCGATGTTTCTTTCTTTCATTTTTAGGTAATTTTAATTATTGTTTTTTATTATACATTGTATTTCATGCTTTAATTATCTTGTTAGTTTAGTTTATCCCAATCTTAGGTTTCTAGAGCTCTAGAGCTCTAGCCATCGTGTCCACCATTACACCCGAGTTCCGAGCCATACAACCATTCCAGTCGTTTCTTCGTCATTCACCTCATCTAGTCCACCCAGATCTCTGAAGATCTAGCCCATGGTGGTCTGTTCCTCCGCCTCACCTGAGACATCATCTCCACCTCATCTCCACCTCGAATCCCCTAAACAAAATGTCCAGATCGCCACGCCAGTTCTCCGTCTTCATTTCTCTACAGGTGTAGCGATTGGAAGAGCCCGTCTAAGGGCTACGCAAACCAAGAACATCCTCTCAGGTCTTCAACATAACTATCGAGCTCCAAGGCCCGATCAGTGGGCCCTAGATACTTTCAACCATCCTGGGAGGTGCAGGAAGGCTACAGGAATGATAGGAGCCCCTCAGCATTGCTTTAGGTGCCCAGAGACTTGCGCATCATCAAATTCAAACTTGCCATGGGCAAGTTCTTCCATGTTCTTCCTAGACCCTTGTGCATCATCCGATCAATAACCAGCTTCCAGATTAAGCAGGAGACATCCGATCAAAGCAAGGATCGATTTTCGATCTCATTTGGAGATCTAATCCCAGACATCCGTAGCGAACCGGTATCCATCGTCCTGATCTAGCCACGTATCTAAGTGAAAGATTGAGAGTCGCCTGATCACGTTCTTTTGGGGGATAATGGCATACATACTCCCGTCTCTGTATCTTATTATCATTTAGTCTTGTAAAAATTTAAACCTGTTTAATATTTTCTGTAAAAATGACTAAAGGACCCTCCGACTTCTTCCATATTACTATTAGGTCCTTGCATACTTAGCTCGCGTGGCCCACCACGTAAGTTGGGCATTTTGCATAATACCCTTACGGGTTTTTGGAATAGTAGTTTAATAAAAAAATTGGAATTCTAGTTCAAAGTTTCTGGATATTTTGCATGATAGCCCCTACCTTTAATTTTAATTGCAAGTGTATCCCTTCTCGTTTCTTGTATTTTTATTTTTGTTTTTGCTTTGATTAAAAATTGCTGTTGTGTTCCTTCAATTTTGGAAAATTTATTCTAAGTTCCTTAAATCATGCTTGTTCATTCTACATTATTCCCAGTTTGACTTAAAAAATCTAAAAAAAATTAAAATCATAATTAGAAATTCCAAAAAAAAATCACCTATTATTTATTATAATCTTTTATAATTACATACCAAAATCATAAAAAATATTAAAAGAAACTCTAAAGATTAGCAAACCCTTGCTAAACCTAAAAAAGTAGCAAAATATTTTTGAAAAATCTGGAAAAAATAATTTTTCTATTTTATATTTTATATAAACTATTATCTACATAATAAATTATATTTGAGAAATATTGACTAAATTTAGTATTTTTAAGTCTCAAATCAATTCGTATTATTTTAGAAGTCCCTAATTTTATATATTTTTTACTTTAAAAATACCTAACAATTAGCAAAAATTATCAGAAAATCATAAAATATTAGAAAAACAAAAAAACATAAAAATATTTTATTATGTAAATTTATACTATACTTAGCCATATTCATAATTGAAATATCCTATATTGTATTATATACCTATGATATAGCTATATATAATTAATAGCATTAGTATTTATTGAAAATACCCTAATATATTTTTAATCCCATAAAAAAAGGGCTATTCTCTTAGGTACTTTATGATATAAATATATATATTATATAGTCCGTATATTATACATATTACGTATATATAGTTATATTTATATACCTATACTATATATAAAAAAAGAAATAAAAAAGAAAATAAAAGTTATAAAAATTAAAACATATATCTAATGAGTGAGATAGAGAGAGTTATTTTATTTAATTAACGACCCACAAAAACATTAATTGGTTAATGCAGTAAATATTGTACCTTCAGCCGCATGATTGGTCTCACCCATTCGAGATCATGATGGATGCTTCTGATTTTGCCATAAGGGTTGTGCTAGGACAGAGAAGGGATGGATTGTCGTATGTCATTCACTACGCTAGTTGTACTTTGGATGCTGATGAATTCCTGATTCTCACTCTTTATTATATCATTTTAGCTATTTTACTTGGCAAAGCATCATGTAAATAGATGTAAATACAATAAGTTAGCATTCAGCATGCATATGTTAACTTTGTATATTTAGCATGTATTTGTGCAAAAATAAAAGAATAAAGGAAAAGAAAAAGGAAGGAGGTATATAGAATAAATACATAGTGACTCGAACCCCAAAAGAAGGTCAAGCCTTGACCTGATCGTCAAACAAAATAAGCAGAGAAAGATAAAGTCTACTTCATATTATACATATTACCTATGTAAATAAATATTTATTTTTGACAAAATAAAATAAAATACTCTTTTTAACTCCCTGTATTCATTCATAAAAAAGATAATAAAAATAAAAAAATCAGAAAAATAAAATAAAATAAAATCATCTCTCACTTGTATAAGGCACATGTATATATGTCTCACTCCCTATTTATTTTATACCTGTAAATAAATAATAAAAATAAAAAATACTTTATACTCCAAAAAATGTTGTAAATAAATAAATTACAAAATAGGGGTATTTGTGTAAAAATAACAAAATAAAATTAATTGTACAGAATACATAGGTATATTATACCTGAATATAATACATTATACTCTATAGAAATTAATTTACTTTTACGTAAAAATAATTAAAAATATCAGAAAAATAGTTTGAAAATAATAAATATTTTTCATTTTATACACTTTATTTTAAAGCCATTTACTATTTTTTATCGAATTTGTAAATACTTTGTAAATTCGAAAATTCTGATTGGACCTGAGGGGTTTGTTGACCCCGATCAGTGCCCCCTTCCAGCTCGGGTCAGGTCGAGTTTCCGTCGCCGGAGCATCTTCTCCAATTTCTCCCGACTGATTCCAAACCCCTCTTGCTTTGAGACCCAAACCCAAGATTCCTTGTATATCCGACATTCTCGTGGGTCCTTCTATCGATCTGAATCTCTTTAGGGTTTTGCGCACCACGCCGATATTTTTGGACCCTCGAGTTGGCTATAAAAGCTTTATTTCCGCCTCCTTGCGCGATAACTCGTGCCTCACCCCTTGTTCCAGCCCTAGCCTCCTCAGATTGAGTGACAACTTCCAGAGGGACCCTTCGGATTGGAGTTTGGTGGAGTATTCACGGTGCTCAGCTTCGTGGTCGGCGAGCACCGCCGCGATTAGCCTCCCGGCCCTTCCACAGCTTGGTCGAGGCCTTAACCTCCCCTCCCACCTTTGCCTATATCTCCAGAGTTCATCTATAACCTCAGGTATCTATCATCTCATGTCATTTTGCCCGTTTGATTCATTCTTCCTATTCATCTCCACTGCCAGTTCATTTGCTCCGATCAGCTGTTCGGAGCCTCGATATCGCATCCTATCCGTTAAGATCGAACTACCACATCACCATTCACCTTCTCCCGCAACCTATTCATCCTTAGCCTCGACCGTAAGGTCAAGATTAGGGCAAGGATCTCCCTCTATTGCCTTCGCCGGAGGACCGATCTTCATCCATGCCGCTTCTTTCGTTTCCAAATCCCAATAGCGTGGGTCGGAGCTTCTCCCTCAGTCTTTCTACCCTTTGCAGGCGTCCATGTGCAAGAGTAGCACCATCTGAATACCCTCCTGCTCAGGCGGAGCAGCTACAGGTGAGAGCTCCCCCATCCTAACATCCGATCAATGGCTTCTTTGTCGGAGGTCACCACCAGATGCGGAGCACACTCACGACTGTGACTATCCCATCCGTACCTTCATCGGAGCGCTGGATCTCTCTCCTCGCTCTGTTGATGTTCAACACTAGCGAGTTCTTCCAGGATCATCTTCTGCCGTTGATTTGACGTTCCTCCTCCAGGTCTGATCAGGGTCGTTCCTCCACGCTTGGTTCGTAACGGTCTGATCAGGACCTGGGCAGATCTGTATTGCACGTCCACTACCTTTTGAGGATAGTCAGATCCGTACTGTAGCATCTAATCTCAGACGCACATCCCCGACCATGTCAGATCTGTCAGATCTGTTGCAAGAACGCATTAGAGCCGTCCGATCCCTCACGTGTCCAGCAGGTACCCCAAGGGGTATATTTCCTTTTTCATCCCTGTTAGTTTATGTTTTGTCTTTTTAGTACTATAAAATAAGTAGCAGTTGATCTATTTTGCAATTTGGACCCCAAGTTTTCAGTATTTGCATTTAAGTCCCTCCGAACCTGAGACATACGCATGTATATGTTAGTTGTGGGGTATTTGCATGTTATATCCCTGAGCTTTTTTTAGTGTTATGCTTTGAGTAAGAACTTTTTGAGAATTGCACTTATCCCACTCTGAGCCTGTGTCACCTGTGTCGCACGTGTTGATCTGGGATTTTTGCGATGTGAGCCCCTACATTTTTTATTGCGTTATTGATTGGCATGTAACTTTGGGATAATTGCATCTAGGTCCCTACCTAATGTGTGTGTTATTTTAATGAAATAATTATTAAATTCACTCCAAAACACCACAAATATTACATTTGGCTCCTGCTAATGTGAAATATTTGTGGTAATTTTTGTGACTTGATTTATATTTTATTTGATATTTTTTAAAAAATAAAAAACCCATAAAAAGTGTCCTTTCTATTTTCTAAAACACATAAAAATTTAAAAAAATGTTCTAAAAATTCTATAAAAATTGCTGTGTATTTGAGTTTTTGTGTTTTCATTCATGTATAGTTTTTGTGGCATTAACCTTTATAAAAACCCTAAAAATTACAGAATACCAAAAAACTTATAAAAATCATTAACACTTCTAGAAAATTCAAAAAATTAGGATTTCAGTTTCTGTAGGTAGATAATTTTATTTTAAAATTTCTATCTAGGGACATCAGGATATTTTATTATATTTAACTTGTAATTTTGTCCTGGTTGTGCATTATTTGCCTTGTTTTCATTTTTTCATTTTTATAAAATCAATTAAAAATCTGAAAATACCACAAAATCACCAAAAACATCTGAAAAATTTTAAAAAACACAAAAAAATTTTATTTCTAATTTTTCAATATTTTAGTCTTAATAAAAATTGTTAAAGCTTATTTTTATCTTTATCTTTTTATTTGTTTTCATATTAGAAAATATAAAAAAATGCAAATTAAAAACAACAAAAATATGCATTTTCTAATCTGATCCCCGACTACTTTGTAGGTTTTACTCATGCTCTTATGTTCGACCCTCGTCGGCTATACCAGGTTAAATATATAGCGAAGACTGCTGACATTTTTTTATCTACCTATTTGATTGATTTTACTTATTTGAGTGGTCTTGAATTTTTCTTGATTGATTGCGCTTCGCGGTTTGGGTCGCAACGACCTCTTGTGATTTATCTGATACCTTAATCCGAATCGTGAGGCGCATCGTCAGAATGACGCCGTTGCCGGAGAGCACGGCTTAGGAGTCGCTCTTCGACCTTCTTCTTTTTATTTTTATTTGTTTTTTGCTCTATTTGTTATAACTGCTTTCTGACCCGTTCCTGTTTCACTTTTTGTGCAAGGAACCGCCTGAGTATGCTTTGGAGGAGGCCCATACTCAAGGAGGAGCATGATCGGGAGCATAATTAGTTGTAGCTTATAGAGTAGCAGTAGATTAGTTTAGTTTTCAACATTTATTTATTATTGTAGAAATACAGGTATACTCAGACTTTCTGGACATGGCTTATATCGGGTTCTGTTTCGCTGAGCACCGGTGTGCTCAGGGGACCTCACTGTGGTTTGTCACCGATTTTGCTTTTCTTGTGACTTTTATTTTCTTTGATTCTCGAAGAATTTGACCCCTAGATTTAGGAATTTCTTTTGATTGTGATGTAATTAATTAAGGCCCAATCCCTAATATATTGCATGCACCTATAGTTCGTAATTGGATCTTTATAAAAATAATTAATAAAAGGTTAACCTGATTGATTGAGAGCTCACATGCCACTAGAGGCCGTATATAGCCCGCGTAGGATTCGTTGTGGTGGACACCGATCGGCATCAGAGACCGAACTCTGACCTCTCTCTCTAGTCAGTTAACTATTGTTCTTCGCGATCTTTGAAATTGCTCATCTAAGACCGATTTCTTCTTGCATCATTTAGATTAGTTTAAATTCAGTCTTTAAATTTATGCGTGGATCACCCTGCATGTAGAGCGCTCGCGACAGGTATGCCATCTCTTACTTTGCATGCATCATCAAGCTTGATCGCGCATCAGCTTTTTGGGACTTCGCCCCCTTGTTTTTGGACTTTAAATAATCAGGAGATCGAAAAAATTCTTTAGCTGTTTGTTTGCTTATTGAAAAATACCATAAAAAGTGATAACCATAAATTTGGGACTGCTAAACAAACTGGATCCTAAAAGATAAATCACCTAAAATTTTGTCTTGGGAGAGTCATTCCCTCATTGTTTGGTTTGCTTGCACGAGAGAGTGACCCGCACACTAGGCTAGAGCTACATCTGAAATCTCGTTGACTACTGGTCTTGTGGTTAGTCGTTCTTCAGTGAGGATCGCTCCGTCTCCGGTAAAGCGGGCTGCGGTATCCTTAACAGAGCGAGTTGTTCACCGTAGCCAGTAAACGGTCCGCAACTTGTACTGGCTGGAAAAGATCTAGCTTTGTGATTGGGCCTGTCTCTGGAGAGCATCGGGTTCCTACCAGCTCGCTTAATCACCCTGCTAGGCTGCATTATCACCTAAATAAATTTGACAAGGTAAAGACCGAACCTTCACGGTCATCAGCTCCAAGTTGCGTAGGTGAATTGGGGTTTCGATTGTCGATCCTGTTTTTCTCCATATCCCATCCACCTTTCTTCTAGATCACAATGATGGGACAGAGGTCCCGTAGGCAACCCTTGGTTGCACCGCCCCCTTGGTTGCACCGCTTTTCGAGCACTCCGCCGAACTCCATCTAGGCAGGTTCGAGAGAGCCTAGACCTGCTCCGAACCTGAGTTCGATTCCATTATGTTCCCTCTCAATCACCCTTCTTCCAGTCCCGAGGTACCCAGCAGAGACCAGCACGGAAATTTATTCATTTGACGGCACCTGAGTTCGGGTCTTTTTCTTTGCAGATACTCAAGAGATGGCCAGCAGCGAGGAGCGCACAGATGGGCAGCCCTTGAGTACCACATATGTTCTAGACCAAGGTTCCATCAACAACACACTGTTGGCCTCCCTGGAGACGATGCAGAAGCATATTAGAGATCAGGGAGCCTTCATGGCAGAGGTGCGCAGAGAGATGGCACACATGCGAGCTGACCGAGGAGAGCTAAACCAAGGCAGGCGGTGGAGAGATACCAGAGTTTGGAGGAGGAGATGGAGGACAAACAGAGGAGCTGCAGAAGCCCGTTCGACCAGCTAGATCGATGACAGAGTTGCACAACCCTGGTGCGACTCTTACACACCGTTGGATTCAGCTTCCAGCGATTCTGGGAGATTTTCAAGCTTCCCCCTCAGACTATCCAGCTATTGCCCAAATTCCATGGGCTTTCCACCGAGGAGCTGCATCTCCACCTATAGGAATTCGAGATGATATGCAGCACTATCCACGACTGATATGTGGACGAGGACACCATCAAGATGATGGCATTCCCATTCTTCCTGGTTGATAGAGCAGCCTACTGGCTGAAACATTTGGGGAGATACGTCACTTCGTGAGAGCAGCCCCGGACTGAGTACTTGAACAAGTACTATCCACTCGGCCAAATGAACATAGCGCGAGCTTTAATCCATAACTTCTCCATGATTTCCAAAGAGCAATTCCATGAGGTGTGGGATCGATTCCGTGAGCTTATTGATCGGTGTCCATGTCACGACATATCCATGCCCAACTTAGTCTAGTCTTTCTTCTGTGGGCTGACACCGGAGGTACATGGGCTAGTGAGTGCTTTGTGGGGGCTCATATTTTTCTAAAGACGAAGACCAGGTCTGGGCCATATATGAGGAGATGGCCGAGAACTATACAGTGAAGTCCCAGACCCAGCTCTACACTCTGGGCAAACCTCCCCCCCCCAAGACGTGACTTATCACAGGATATCACAGGTTCATACGGGTCCATCCAGTTCTTCTTCAGCATCCGCAGCACAGGCAGAGTCATTGGCTACTGATATGGGCATTATCAGCGAGAAGTTGGACCGCATCGAGATAATTGAGAAGAAGCAGTGCCAGGGCATGACTCAGATCGATTAGTTGGCGCAGACTTTGAGTGACCTGAAGATCTAGATCATGTGTCTCCAAGAGGCACAAATGGCTTCTCAGCCTCATCTCAGGTCACAGGTTGATCCTAGAAGCAGCTCGTCCCAGCACCCCCACCCCATTTCATCAGGTTCATCACGTCCAGGAAGAGTCATAACATCAGCTGCAGCACTAGTACTCTCAACCACTGCCATCTTAGGACACCCAGATGGTGGTGTATCAGCCAGGATGGAAGTTAACGGGATTTGGTATGATCGACAGCAACACAGAATCCATCGAGACCATCCTGGATTCAAGTAGTCGACCGAAGGTACCTCTTCCCAACAGCAGCATCCAGCTAAGGATGGGCAGTTCGGCCAACAGTCGCAGCAGCAACCCCGGTTTTCCCACTAGCCACAATAGCATTTCCAGCCAGGTCCTTGTCCCTACCATCAGGGACAGCAGTGGAGGCCGCATCAGCAATAGCCTCAACATTATTCTCAGCCCCCCCCCCCCCCTCATCACTTCCCAGCAGCCACCTCCCCTTTCAGCGAGGCAACCCGTCCGGTTCTCATGGGCCAGCATATGAGAACCCAACACTTGATGATCTAGCCCGCCTACTCTCAGACCAGAAGGCCACAATTAGACAGAAGATGGAAAGAGTTTCACTAGGAGATGAGGGAGATCATCAAAGGAAAGGCCACCATACCTGCTCAGATCGAGCCAAATCTGAATAACCAAAAAGAAAATATGATCAGGTACAATTCGCAGAGACCACCACTCCTAGTGATTTATTGGGTGACATTACTTTGTATACATTTGATGTTGATTTTGTGTAACATAGGAGCGGTAGGATGCTAATCGGCGGTGCCTCGTCTGAGCGACGACACCAAGAGGATTCGAGAGAGCTGGACGAGGAGGATAGCGATGCTGATGCCGCTAATGATGACGATGATGACGGTGGTGTTGATGCCACCAAGGGTGTTGATCCAGCTGGCGGTATTGAGGACGTCACTCCTCTAGATGTAGAGGGTGGTACTGATGCCACCAGATTCCATGATGCTAAGCCAGAGTGCGGTGCTAATACCACAACACCTGAAGCTGTGGGTGTTATTGAGGCAACCCCTTCCATTCCAGTAGTGTTTTCTTTCAGTTTTTGTACCCCGGGACTATATGAAAAAAACCAAAAAATTAATAAAGGAAAGGTTTCTTTATCTTCGAATCCATATGTGATGCTTAATTATACGTGTATGGATTCCATGCCTTTACAATAGCAGGAACCTGTTTCTAGAACTTTATCTGAGGAGGGCCCAGCTATCCCCTTCCCTCAAGCACTCCACTAAGAGAAGGAGAATAAAAAAGAAAATCCAAAAAAAGATCAGCAGTTAGAGTTCAGCCAGTAGATGATTGATAGATTCCATATCCAGCTGACTCTACAGGAGGCACTCGAGCACATCCCTCTCTTCCAAAAGAACTTGAGAGAGAAGACCACTATCCGTCGGAAGAAGCAGAACCATCATGCAGAGATCCATGTGCTGACCCGTGCCACTTGCTTCGCTATTCAGAACCATTTGCCAGCTAAGAGGCCAGATGCAAGAGCTTACTATGTCAGATGCCATACTCATGAGCAGACATTCGACTGTACTCTACTAGACAACGACTCTTCTATCAACCTCCTTCCCGTAGCCTTACTCGTCTGATTCGAGCTTGGACCTCTTTGACAGAGCAGGATAGTCCTTTATTTAGCAGGATAGTCCTTTATTTTGCAGATAGATCTGTCAAGTGGCCAAAAGGGGTTGTTGAAGGGCATGGTCGTCACAATTCAGGGCTTGAAATTCCCTATGGAATTCATTGTGTTGGACATGGAGATCCCTACCTCAGCCAAGGCGGTATCCAACCATGATAGTGGGAAGGTATACTTTCGCGTCGAGGGCGAGAGTATACAAATAGAGACGATCGATGAGACCAGAGCGCGAGACTCAGCTTGCTCAGAGCAGTATAGTGATACAGAGTAGACGACAGAGGCAGAGTGAGACGTCCACCAGGAGTGCGACTTTGTGATCACTGATGATGAAGACGCTTGGTCAGATCTTGTTTCACAAGCCCTTCTCTCACCTTCAGATGCTACAGATTCACAGTTTACAGTAGAGGAGATTTTGGAGAGCACACGCCTGTCCAAAGATGCTTTTGACACTGATGACCATGTTCAGGACAGCGGAGCACAGTTTGTACCTTGTGATTCTGATTCATATCCCTCAGATTCAGACATAGACTGGGCAAAGTTTGATGATTTATTACCTTGTCTAATGTCTCCAGAGCCAGTAGCTAGGATGGAGGTCGTGCCAGCATCGAGTACAGATACACCACCAGGGCAGTCTTCACCAGGTCCATATGATCAGCGAGAGTTCTCTCATTCAGATCTGGTTGCATTCACTCAGAAATTTCAGAGGCCAGATTTGCCAGCTCCCAGTTGCCTAGAATTGAAGCCTTTGACGCAGTCGTTGAAGTATAGATTCCTTTCAGGTGAGCATGAGATGTGCCCAGTCATTATCTCTGTTGATTTGACTGGAGATCAATAATCTCTTTTGATGGAGGTTCTTAAAAGGAATCGCAAGGCGATATGATGGAGTGTGGCTAATCTCCAGGGGATAAGTCCAGCTCTATGCTGCCACCATATCTATCTTGAGGAGGACGCGATGCCGTCGCATGAGTTCCAGCGACGGCTGAACCCGAATCTTCAAGAGGTGGTTATGAAGGAAATATCGAAATGGTGGAGCGCCGATTTTATCTACCCCATCTCCGACTCCAAATGGGTTATTCCATTGCATGTGGTAACCAAGAATACGGGCATCACTACATTTGTGAGTGAGTCTGGAGAGGAGATAACTATCTGGGTACCCACTTCTTGGAGGGTCTATGTGGACTACAGACTATTGAATTAGGCCACCAAGAAGGCTCATTTCCTGCTGCCTTATATTGATCAGATTATAGAGAGGCTAGCTGGGAAGAGTCATTACTGCTTTCTTGATGGGTACTCCAGATACAATCAGGTGGCCATAGCACCCAAAGACTATGACAAGACGACATTCACCTGTCCGTTTGAGACATATACTTTCAGACAGATGCCCTTTGATCTATGTAACGCCCCTACGACATTCCAAAGGTGCATGTTGTCCATTTTCTCGGATATGGTGGGTGACTATTTAGAGGTCTTCATGGATGACTTCTTGATCTACAGCAACAAGTTCGATACTTATCTTGACTGCCTAGACCACATTCATCAGCGCTGCATAGAGGTTCATCTTGTTTATCTTGGGAGAAGAATCACTTCATGGTGACTCAGGGGACGGTGCTTGGTCATATCATCTCCAACAGAGGAATGGAGGTTGATCCGACCAAGGTGGATATCATCAGGAAACTCAATCCACCGTCAACTTGCAACAGTCGCGATCTTTTTGGGGCATGTCGGTTTCTACTGACATTTCATTCACGACTTCAGTAAGATTGCCCGAGCATTGACTCTCAAAAAAGACACCGAGTTCATTGTAGATGATAAGTATCTTGTGTCATTTGAGACTCTCAAAATCTTAGTTGTTGAGGCTCATGTCCTCCAGCCTCCTGATTGGTCTCTCCATTCGAGATCACGACGGACAACTCCGATTTTGCCTTAAGGTCCGTTATAAGACAGAGGAGGATGGAGTACCATTTGCCATTCATACGCTAGTTGTACATTGGATTCCGCACAACGGAACTATACTGTCACAAAGAAAAGAGATGCTAGCCTTAGTCTTTTCCTTGGACAAATTCAGATCATATATTCTTGGATCCAAAGTGACTATCTTTACTGATAAAACCGCCATCATGTACCTCATGTCTAAGAAGGATGCCAAAGCAAGGCTGACTAGATGGATCCTTCTACTCCAGGAGTTTGATATTGAGATTAAGGATAAACCTGGAGTCAAGAATGTGGTGGCAGATCATCTCTCCCGTTTGGAAAATCTTGAGGAATCTAAGCAGACCGATCCTATTACATAGACCTTCCCAGATGAGGCGATCCTTGGTATCGCCTCTCTCCCATGGTACGCTGACATTGTGAACTACCTTGTTACCAAGAACGTTCCCCAAGGTTAGCCCAGGAAATGACTTGAGACCTTCCTTGCGAAGGCCAAGTCCTATTATTGGGAGGATCCCATCCTCTATCATGAATGAGGGGATATCGTCTAGCATCGATACATTCCTCAGGAGGAGCACCATAGCGTCCTCACATACTGACACAAGCTTGAGGCAGGAGGACATCATTCTGGGAGGAGAACAACATAAGAAGTGCTCCAATCCAGCCTATGGTGGACTACCCTTTTCAAGGACTCTGATGAATTCATGAAGAGGTGTACTGACTATTAGAGGATGGGCACTTGTGGACAACATGATATGATGCTGATGTAGCCCATTCACTTTTGTGAGGTTTTTGATGCATGGGGCATTGATTTCATGGGTCCATTCCCTAAAAGTCAGGGATTTGAGTACATTCTGTTGACTATAAATTATGTGAGTCGTTGGGTTGAGGCCATACCCGCCCGAACCACAGATGCTAAGATTGTTTGCAGATTTTTTAGGAAAAATATCATTCACAGTTCGGGATACCTAGAGTATTGATATTTGATTGGGGGTCTCACTTTATCAACAACAAGGTAAAGGCCCTTGCTAACGTGTTCAGCATAGACCATCGAATAGCCATTCCATGTCATCCTCAGACCAATGGTCTTGCTGAAGTATCGAACAGGAGATCAAGAAGATACTGCAGAAGGTAGTCCTCCCAGATCGAAAGTATTGGTCACAGCTTCTGGACTCGGTCTTGTGGGCATATCAGACTTCCTTCAAGACCCCTTTGGATACGTTTGCCTTTCGTCTCATTTATGGCAAGCCCTTCCATTTACTTGTTGAGATCAAGCACAAGTCACTATGGGTTGTCACTGATATATTATTTGATCCAGAGAGTATAGGTTATCAAAGGAAGGCAGAATTGGCAGCCCTAGAGGATCTTAGAGACACAGCCTTCTCAAGCAGCCTACAGTATAAGGAGCGAGTAAAGATATGGCATGATTCTCATATCAACCATAAGTAGTTTGAGCCAGATCAGAGAGTATGGTTATTTGATGTCAGGGCTTAGATTATTTCCAGAGAAATTGCTGAGTAAGTGGAAAGGACCATACCTTGTCCGAAAGGTGCAAGACAATGGTAGTATCGACATATCTGAGATGTCATATGAGTCCATCCTTCATGTTAACGGTCATCGCCTCAAACTATATCTAGATCATGAGCCGCTATCGTTGATGTCACCCCGATTCATTTTGCATGATATGTGGTCTTTGACTCACATCCAATTGCATCTGTGCCTGATTATCAATGTTTCCCGCCTTGTATAGGTCCAGATGTCCATATCATTTCATTCTTTAGTCTAACACCCCATCTGCATCTTGTGATTATTCTATACTTAGGGTGTGCTTTACACTAAGTATAGGGGGTGTCAGATTTTTGATTAGTCTCTTGATTCTTTTTACCTCTGTTTTGTTGCCTATACTTACGGATATTTTAACCTAAGTATAGGGGAGGTAGACCTGTACATTCTCTGACTCGATTTTCCCGTTGAGTACAATCTGCTATACTTATGATTACTTGATCCTAAGTGTAGGGGGAACCACCGAGATATTTTCTTTATATTAATCGTTGTAGTATAGCCTTTCTTTTCACTTCCTTATAGTAAGCATGAGTTATGTCTTCTTCATCGCTCTTTTATCACTCTGAGGACATTGTTCGAGCTAAGTATAGGGGGGTGTCATATATATTACATATATACTTTAGCCATAACTCGTGCTTTGAGTGAGTGTGTTAATAAATAAAATGGCTAAAAATCACAAAAATTTTTAAAAGTTTCTTGTACATAAAATCCTTTCTTGCACATTTATAGCTATTTCTAAAAATTATTTTTGTACAAATATTTGTAAAATGTTTTGTTTGTAAAGAGTTTGTAAATATTTATAGTATCAAAATTATGTATATAATACACAACTTTTGTAAAAAGTTTGAAAAATAAAAGTTTGCAAAAATCCACGTGCTAATGTTTGTATATAGTTTGCAAAACTTCTACATTCACGCATGCATTCAAGCATTTTCAAAAATTTTGCACATTTTCAAAAATTTGCATAAAAAGATTTTTATATATACTTGTATATTTTTCTGAATCATAGTTGACATTTAAACTAGCCTAGAAATTAAATTGGAAAATGTAACTTGGTTAAGACTTAATCCACCTAATTTTAAGAGGACCCTTATATGATTTAGGGTTAAGACTCTTCAGGTCCATAGTGACTTAATTCTTTGAGTCCACTAGGCTATGATCACATGTCATCTTGATGAGCCTAAGTAGAACATTTAACAATGCACACATGGCTCTCAAGACAATGGCTTTACTTGCACCAGCACTTTAACATAGCTCCACACGGATGAGGTGATGAGGAGGCAGTTCCTATGGATTGGGGTAGCATACGAGGGTAGTACTTTAGGTGGAAACTCTCATCTTTCTTTAGGAAGGAAGTGCGCCTCAACTTGTTCTAGCGGTGTTGAGGTCTAAAGACAGGAGTTGTGGTTGCAATAATGCTTCAAAAGAGGGATAGTCTACTGGCTCAAGAGGAAAAAGTCCTTATGTATATATGTTGCACCATGTAGGTATGTTGTACATATGTACATTCAAAAAAAATTTGTGCAAAAGAAAGAAAAACTCCAAAAAAGTGGCAGGTCTGATAGAAAATGAAATACCATCTGGAGTGTATATATCCATATAAAGCAAGCTTATGTTAAACCTTCTCATCTCATGAAGATTGCATCGAGAGACTTAGCTACATTGGTTGGGCTCCCAGGGATACGTGACTACACTGGCCATGGTCCATTCTCTTCTTTCCCCTCTTCTTGAGCCGGTTGAACTTGAACTTAGAAGGGAATACCCTGTTCCTGGAGGAAAGAGCTGCTAGACTAGGGCATTAGAGTTACCTTGTTGAGGGAGGTTGTTGACTTGTCATTTCTGAGGTGGGGAGCTACATATCACTTACACCGTACAAGAAAAGATTCATGGTCATTGGAGTTTGTGTATGTAGACTTGTTCTGATCTGGATTATTGCGAAGTCTTGACCATTGATTTGTGAACTTAGAGTCTTTTAAGTCTTAAACCTAGATACCAAATAAGGTTCCGACAAACTAATAATTCAAAGGTCTGACTGAGCTCCATACTTCAATTTAATGAAGACAAGTTTAATAATCAACCCTTGATTCTCCTTCTTTTCTTTTTCTTTTCACTTCTTTTTCGAATAAGTGTTTGCTAAAGGACTAGCAAAGGTAAAGTATAGGAGGGTGACGAATCCCTGATCTCACTCTTTATTCTTTTATTTTAGCTTTTTATCTTGGCAAAGCATCACGTAAATAGGTTTAAATACAATAAGTTAGCATTCAACACACATATGTTAACTTTGTATATTTAGCATGTATTTTTGCAAAAATAAAAGAACAAAGGAAAAGAAAAAGGAAGGAGGTATTTAGAATAATACATAGTGACCCGAACCCCAAAAGAAGGTCAAGCCTTGACCTGATCGCCAAACAAAATAAGTAGAGAAAGATAGTGCCTACTCTATATTGTACATATTACTTGTGTAAGTAAATATTTATTTTTGACAAAAAATAAAATACTCTTTTACCTCCTTGTATTCTTTCCTAAAAAAGACAATAAAAATAAAACAAAAATCAGAAAAAATAAAAAAAATCATCTCTCACTGGTATACGGCACATGTATATATGTCTCACTCCTTATTTATTATATACTTGTAAATAAATAATAAAAATAAAATAAAAATTACTTTATACTCTTAAAAATATGTTGTAAATAAATAAAATACAAAATAGGTGTATTTGTATAAAAAAACAAAATAAAATTAATTGTACAAAATACATAGGTATATTATACATGTATATATTACATTATACTATATAGAAATTTATTCACTTCTCCATAAAAATAATTAAAAATAATAGAAAAATAGTTTGAAAAATAATAAATATTTTTCATTTTATACACTTTTTATTTTAAATCCATTTATTATTTTTTATCGAGTTTGTAAATACTTTGTAAATTCGAAATTTCTGATTGGTCCAGAGGGGTTTGTTGACCCCGATCAACGCCCCCTCCCAGCTCGGGTCTGGTCGAGTTTGCGTCGCAAGAGCATCTTCTATGATTTCTTCCGACCGATTCCAAACCCCTCTTGCCTCGAGATCCAAACCCGAGATTCCATGTATATCCAACATTCTCGTGGGTCCTTCTATCGATATGAATCTCTCTAGGGTTTCACACACAACGTCGATCATTCTGGACCCTCGAGTTGGCTATAAAAGCTTTGTTTCCACCTCCTTGCATGGTAGATCATGCCTCGCCCCTTCTTCCAGCTCTAGCCATCTGAGTTTGAGTGACATCTTCCAAAGGGACCCTTCGGATTGGAGTTTGGCGGAGTATTCATGTTGCTCAGCCTCGTGGCCGGCGAGCGCTGTCGTGATTAGTCTCCCGACCTTCCACAGCTTGGTCGATGCCATAACCTCACCTCCCACCTTCGCCTGAAGCTCCAGAGTTCATCTAGAACCTCAGGTATCTAACAACTCATGTCATTTCACATGTTTGATTCATTCTTCCCATTCAGCTCCGCCACAAGTTCATTTGCTCCGATCATCCAGTCGGAGCCCCGATATTGCATCCCATCCATTCATATCGGTGTACCACATCACCCTTCACCTTCTCCCACAACCTATTCAACCTTAGCCTCGACCTTCAGGTCGAGATTAGGGCAAGGATCTCCCTCTATCGCCTTCGCTAGAGACCGATCTTCATTCCCACTGCTTCTTTCATTTCCATGTCCCGATAACATAGATCGGAGCTTCGCCCCGAGTCCTTCTACCCTTTGCAGGTGTTCGTGCGTGAGAGGAGCACCATTTGAAAAACCCCCTTGCTCAGGCGGAGCAGCTACAGGTGAGAGCTCCCCCATCCGGACATCCGACCATTAGCTTCTTCATCGGAGGTCACCACCAGACACGGAGCACACCTACTACTAACGAGCCCATCCATACCTTCATCGGAGCATTGGATCTCTCTCCTCGCTCTGTTGAAGTTTGGCACCAGCGAGTTCTTCAGGGATCATCTTCCACCATTGATTCGACGTTCCTCCTCCAAGTCTGGTTGTTCCTCCACGCTTGGTTCGTAACGGTCTGATCAGCACCTGGGGAAGATCTGCACCGCACGTCCACTACCTTTGAGGACCGTCAGATCCGTACTATAGCAGCTCATCTCAGGCACATGTCCCTGACCATGTCAGATCCGTCAGATCTTTTGCAGGAATGCATCAGAGCCATCCGAGCCCTCACGTGCCCCAAGGGGTATATTTCCTTTTCATCCCTGTTAGTTTATGTTTTGTCTTTTAGTACTGTAAAATAAGTAGTAATTGAACTATTTTGCAATTTGGACCCTAGGTTTTCAGTATTTGCATTTAAGTCCCTCCGAACATGAGACATGCGCATGTACACGTGAGTTGTGGGGGTATTTACATGTTTTATCCCTTAGCTTTTTCAGTGTTATGTTATGAGTAAGAACTTTTTAAGAATTGCACTTATGCTCCTCTAACCATGTGTTGCGTGTGTCGCGTGTGTTGATCTGGGATTTTTGCGATGTAAGCCCCTATGTTTGTTTGTTACATTATTGATTGGCCTGTAACTTTGGGATAATTGCATCTAGGTCCTTGCCTACTATATGTTAGTTTTAATCAAATAATTATTAAATTAACTCCAAAAACACCACAAATATTACAGTTGGCTCCTGCTAACGTGTAATATTTATGGTAAGTTTTGTGACTTGATTTAGTTTTATTTGATATTTTCTAAAAATAAAAAACCCCTAAAAAGTGTCCTGTCTATTTTCTAAAACCATAAAAATTCGAAAAAAAATGGTCTAAAAATTCTATAAATATTTCTGTGTATTTTTGTTCAGATGCCTCCCAACAGAACTACACTATCACAAAGAAGGAGATGCTAGTCGTAGTCTTTGCCTTGGATAAATTCCGATCTTATATTCTTGGATCCAGAGTGATGATTTTCACTGATAATACCGCCATAAGGTATCTCATGGCAAAGAAGGATGCCAAAAGAAATATTGACCAGATGGATCATTCTACTCCAAAAGTTTGATATTGAGATTAAGGATAAGCCTGGAGTCAAGAATGTGGTGGCGGATCATCTCTTGCGATTAGAGAACCTTGAGGAATCAGATCATACATATGAACTTAGGAACTTAGAAGTGGAGAGCAAATTGAAGAAATGACCTTAAATCTTTGTGTACTGACCCCTAATCGAATTGTTTGGAATTCAGAAGTAAAAGAAATCATTTTATCTACTAATAGTGGCCAAATTGGTGTATTACCAAACCACGCCCCCGTTGCTACAGCTCTAGATATAGGTCTTTTGAGAATACGCCTCAATGACCGATGGTTAACAGTGGCTCTTATGGGGGGCCATTTACAGAGACGTTCCCAGATGAGGAGATCCTTTCTATCTCCTCGCTTCCATGGTACACCAACATTGTGAACTATCTTGTTGCCAACAAATTTCCACAAGGTTGGCCTAAGCAGCGACTTGAGACTTTCCTTACGAAGGCCAAGTCGTACGATTGGGACGATTCCATCCTTTATCATGAAGGAGGGGATAGCTTCTGGCGTCAGTGCATTCCTCAAGAGGAGCACCACTCGTCCTCACATACTACCACAAGCTTGAGGTAGAAGGATATCATTCTAGGAGGAGGACAACATAGAAAGTGCTCCAATCCAGCCATTGGTGGCCTACCCTCTTCAAGGATTCTGATGAAATCGTGAAGAGGTGTACTGACTATCAGAGGATGGGCACCTATGGACAACGTGATATGATGTCGATGCAGCCCATTCACTTCTGTGTGGTTTTTGATGCATGGGGCATTAATTTCATGGGTCCATTCCTTAGGAGTCAGGGATTTTAGTACATTATGATGGCTGTAGATTATGTGAGTCATTGGGTTGAGGCCATTTTTGTCTGAACCGTAGATGCTAAGAATGCTTGCCGATTTTTGAGGAAAAATATTATTCCACGGTTCGGGGTGCCTAGAGTTTTGATATCTGATGGGGGGACTCATTTTATCAATGGCAAGGTAAAGGCCCTTGCTAATGAGTTATGTATAGACCATCGAGTTGCCACTCCATATCACCCTCAGACCAACGATCTTGCTAAAGTATCGAACAGGTCGATCAAGACTATTCTCTAGAAGGTCGTTCGCCCAGACCAAAAGTATTGGTCACAGCTTTTGGACTCGATCTTCTGTGCATATCGGACATCCTTCAAGACACCTTTGGGTACGTCTCCCTTTCATCTCGTTTATGGCAAGCCATTCCATTTACCTGTGGTGATAAAGCACAAGTCACTATGGGTTGTCATTGAGATATTATTGGATCCAGAGAGTATAGGAGAACAGAGGAAGGCAAAGTTGGCAGCCCTGGAGGATCTTAGAGATACAACCTTTTCGAGTACCTACAATATAAGGAGAGAGTAAAGATATGACATGATTCTCATATCAGCTATAAGCGGTTTGAGCCGAACCAGGGAGTATGCCTATTCTATGTCAGGTTGAGATTATTTCCTTGGAAGTTGCAGAGCGAGTGGAAGGGATCATACTTCGTCAGAAAGGTGCACGGCAACGGCGGCATTGACATATTTGAGATATCGTCAGATTCCACCTTTTGAGTTAAAGCGCCTAAAGACTTATCTAGATCATGATCCGCTGATCGTTACATTGCCCCTATTCATTTTGCATGAGATGTGGTCTTTGACTCACATCATTTGCATCTCATGTCTGATTATCACTTTCCCCCACAGCTGTATAGATCCAGTTATCCATATCGCACATTCTTTAGTATAACACCCCATATTCATTTTCTGATTATGTTGTACTTAGGGTGCACTTTACCCTAAGTATGGGGGTGTCAGACTTGTGATTATTTGTTTCCTTTTACCTCTGTTTTGTTGCCTATACTTAGGGATAGTTTACCCTATTTATAGGGGAGGTAGACCCTGTACATTCTACCCTCAGTTTTCCCCTTGTGTACAGACTTGTATACCTAGGATTACTTGATCCTAAGTATAGGGTGATCACCGACTTCTATTCGTTGCATTCTTTTATTCTTCGTTGTAGTATAGCCCTTCTTTTCACCTCCCAATACTCAACACGAATTATGTCTTCTTCATCGCTCTTTGATCACTATGAGGACATCGTTCGAGCTAAGTATAGAGGGTGCCGTATATATTATATATATACTTTACCCATAACTCGTATTTTGTGTGAGTGTGTTACAATAAAATGGCTAAAAATCTTATACCTAAAAATCATAAAAATTTTAATTTTTTCTTACATTCTTTCTTTCACATACATGTTTGTAAATAGCTATTCATAAAAATTATTTTTGTACAAATGTTTGTAAAAATATTTTATGTGTAAAACTTATGTAAATATTTTTGTGTCAAAATTATGTATATAGCATAAAATTTTTGAAAAATATTTGAAAAATAAAAGTTTGCAAAAAGTTGTTTGTAAATGTGTATAAATACTTTGCAAAAACTTTCCCTTATTTCTCCCATTCACGCATTTTTCAAAAATTTTGCACTACATCAAAAAGAGTTTTGTGCATATTTTTATATATTCTTTTGAATCATAGTTGACATTTAAACTAGTCTAGAATTAAATTGGAAAATGGAGCCTGGTTAAGACCTCAATCCACCTAACTTTTAGAGGAACTTTATAGGATCTGGGGTTAAGACTTTTTAGGTACATTGATGACTTAATTCATTGAGTCCACTAGTCTATGTTCACATGTCATATTGATGAGCCTAAGTAGAACACTTAACAACGCACACATGACTCTCACAGACAATGGCTTTACTTGTACCGGCACATTACACATATCTCCACACAGATGAGGTGATGAGGAGGCAGAATTCTTTGGCTTGGAGTAGCATACGAGGGTAGTACTTCTAGGCGGAACCTCTCGTCTTCCTTTAGGGAGGGATGTGCATCTCAACTTGGTCTAGTAGCATTGAGGTCTAAAGACAGGAGTCGTAGGTTGCAATAATGCTTCAAAAGAGGGATAGTCTACTGGCTTAAAAGGAAAAACTCCTTATGTATTTGTTGCACCATGTAGATATTTTGTACATATTCACATAAAAAGGTATAAAATTTAGAAAAAACTTCAAAAAGTGGGCAGGCCTGATTGAAAATAAAATGCATGTCGGAGAGTATATAGTGAATAAAGCAAATCTTATTCATCCCACCTTCTCATCTCATGAAGCTTGCAACGAGAGACTTAGCTGCACTAGTTGATCTTCCAGGGATACATGACTACACTGGTCACGGTCCATTCTCTTCTTTCCCCCTCTTCTTGAGCCGGTTACACTTGAACATAGAAGGGAATACCCTGCTCCTCAAGGAAAGACCCACTGGAATAGGGAATTAGAGTTATCTTGTTGAAGGAGGTTGTTGCCTTGTCAATTCTGAGGTGGGGAGCTACATATCACTTACACAATACAAGAAATATGCATAGTCATTAGAGTTTGCGTATGTAGACTTGTTCTGAAATGGATTATTGAGGAGCCTTGACCATAGAGTACTGGAACTCAGAGGCTGTTGAGTCTGAAACCTATCTCCCAATAAGGCTTCGACAAACTTATAATCCAATGGTCTGCCTGAGCTCCAAACTTCAATTTAATGATGATAAGTTTAACAATCAACCTTGATTCGCTTCCTTTTTCTTTTGCTCTCTTTTCTCTTTCTTTTCACTTCTTTTTCAAATAAGTGCTTGCTAAGGGACTAGCAAAGATAAAGTATATGGGATGATGAATCCCTGATTCTCACTCTTTGTTATTTTATTTTATCTATTTTTCTTGGCAAAACATTATGTAAATCCTTGTAAATATAATAACTTAACAAATTGCATGCTTGTGTTAATAGTACATAATTAGCATGTTTTTGTGCAAAAATAAAAGAATAAAGAAAAAGAGAGTGGAAGAAGGTATTTAGAATAAATACAGAGTGACCCAAACCCCAAGAGAAGGTGACCTGATCGAAAAATAAAATAAGTAGAGAGAGATAGGATTCACTTTGTATAGTTTACATATGATCTGTACTTGTGCATATTATTTATGTAATTATTTTGATAAATAAAATTAAATTATAATTTTTACAACCTTGTGTATATTCCTAAAAATAATATAAAAATCAGAAAAAAAAAATAAATAAAAATACTCCATTCTTTGTGCAAAATACACTTGTAGATGTCACATTCCCTATTTATTATATATATGTAAATAACTTGCAAAAAACAAAATAAAAATTTATTAATACTCCTCAAAATATGTTGTAAATAAATAAATTATAAAAAAATGGTTCTTTTATAAAAATAAAACAACAAAAGAACTTGTACATAATACATAGGTAAAATATACATGTATATAATAAGATATACTTTTTAAAGAATAATTTATTTTCATAAAAATAATTAAAAAATAGAAAAATACCTTGAAAAATAATAAACTTTGTTGTTTTATAAACTTTTTAATTTAAATTCATTTATTATTCTTTATTTTTCTCATTATTTTATCTTCTAGCAAGTTTCGTCGTTTTCCCCCACCTCTTGTGATTGGTCCATGTCAGTTCTGTTGACTACGGTCAACTCGTCCTCTCCTCCTCCTTTTTGCCCGAATCGAGTTTGCCCCGATTTTCACTCATTTCTCCTGACCCGACCATCTCTCCATCCCCTCCGATTTCAAGCCCCGACTAAGGGCCGTGGATCCCTAATACATGCCCGATCCTTTTCCAGTCGATCCGTGCCTCGATTCGCGGGCCACTGCCCTGCCTTTTCGAACTTGGAACCTTATATAACATGTGTGCCTTCTCCTCTTTTCGGCCACCATCAGTTGCTCCACCACCTCCATTGCACTTGCTTTCCCTTTTCCATAGTGACAGCATGAGAGGGATAGGGTGAGGGCATCATTTGGAGAGTAGTAGCCCCCAAGTCCGGTGAGATTCATCTCTGCTCTGCCGTGAGGAGTCATAGCCTCTAGACACGCCGACCATTGAGGCAATCATCCCTGTGGACCTTGTCTGCACCCCCAGTTCGCTCCAGCATTTTACGCCTCACCAGGACTTTTTCCTTAGTATTGGGACCTTCTGAGCATCCCCATAGCTGTGGACCACTGTTGGAGACTCGTCCCCCATCTGAGCATCTCACTACGACGCCAGACCAGCACTTCATCATCGATTGAAACTCGTCGGAGGCAAGTTCGTTCCTAGTTCTTCCAAGCATCGTCTCCACCGTCCTATCGGGTCCTCCCCTAGTTCTCATCTCCGTTGTTCAGCCTCGGGGAGTCCTCGACCGTCAGATCCATCTGAGGATCAAGCGGGAGTTATCCATCGTCAAAGGGGAACCCGCAGATCTTCACCATCCATCCATTAGTGGATCTTCCTCGTCTGTTGGATCACACTTATAAAGTGTAATTTGTACTTAGGCCCTTCCCAATTTTGCTTTTATTTCCAGGTCCTTGAAATATTGGTCGCGATTATTTTATTTTGGACATTTTACAGTTTGGACCTCCAATTTTTGGTATTTGCATTTTAATCCCTCTGAAATAGAGGCACATGTTGATTTACATGATTTTTTGGTTAATTGCATGTTATGTCTTGAACTTTGGAGCTGTTATGATTTGGATGGAAAGTTTTTTAGATTTGCATTTATACCCCTGTGAGGATTGTTCACGTGACTTGCGTGTGTTTATTTGGGTGTTTTGTAACTGAGGCCCTACATTCTCTACTATGTTATTGTTTGTCCTAAAACTTTGTTGTAATTGCAAGTAGGTCCCTGTAAGCTACCTGTCCTCTATTTAATTTAATAAATACCAAATTAATTCAAAAAAATTTCTAGAAATTATTGTTGGCTTTTGTTGACATGTAATATTTTTGGTGATTTTTGTAGATTTATTTTATTGCATTTAATATTTTCTAAAAATAAAAAACCCCTTAAAAGTGTTAATCTATTTTGAAAAATATATTAAAATTCGAAAAATTGCCTCAAATTTCTATAAAAATTTCTGCTTGTGTGTTTTTGTATGCTTCCTTGAATACCAATTTTGTTTTGAAACTCGTCATCAAAAGCTTAAAAATTACAAAAGACCTAAAAACTTATAAAAAATCATAAGAAATTCTAGAAAAATAAAAAAAAATATAATTTCAGTTCCTGTTTGTAGCATTTTCTTTCTTATTTAGCATAAAATTGTCCTCTATGACTTTAGGGCATTTTGAGTAATTTTAATTTGCAATTTAGTACTGGCTGGGCATTGTTTTTAGTTTGCTCCATTGTTTGATTTTTATAAAATCACAAAAATATCATAAAATCCCTAGAAATTTGCCAAAAACACCTTAAAAGTTTAAAATCCCAAAAATATTTTTATCTTAATTTTTTTGAGCATTTTTAGTCTTAAATAAAAACTCAAAAGGCTTGATTGTGTGCCTTGTTTTCTTTTTGCCTGATTTTGTCTTTTAATTCAAGAACTAAAACATTGCAAAAATAAAAACCACTAAAAATTCATTTTGTTTTATTTTCTGAAATTGATTACTTCGTAGTTTACTCGTGCTTCTTGTGTTCGATCCTGGTTGCTATACCAGGTAAAAATAAAAGCGAAGACCGCTTACATTTGTATGTGCTTGATTATTTTATCTCTTGGCTTGAGTAGTTTTTATTTTCTTGATTGATCGAGTTGATTAATTAAGGACAACGACTTCGTGATTTATTTTCCACCTTAGTCGATCTCGATCTTTGTGATTCCTCATGTCATCAAGGCTCGAGTCTCCGATTGATTCTGATGATATGTGTGGTTTTTTCGTGTTTCAGTTCTTATCGTTGGTGACGCTGTAGTTGAGGATAAAGAGGTGGTTCTCCGATCAGGTGGTGAACGCCCGCTTCAGATGCGGTTCTGTTCCTCGAGCAGAGTCAGATCTATCGCAGGTCCTCGTGCTTCAGATGCGTCTCGATCGACTTAGATGCTTCGCTTCATGATCAGATAGGAATGACGCTCGCGGATGGAGGTTGTTGTGGTTCGAAGCTCATTGTTGCTTTGATCGCTCTGTAGGTGGATGGAGTTGGCTCCAGGTGATGGCCATTGAGGTAGTGAAAAAGAGGTTGATGGACCTCGCAACTAACTTGTTCGGCTTCAGATGATCTGCAAGTCATGTGTGAAACCTCCACATGTGTTCTCTGTTAAGAGCTCAAGCGATGAATCCCGGTCAGATTTGAGCGCTCTTCGATGCTTCAGATGTTCATCTCGCTCCCTACGATTCTTAGGCGTCATGACTTAGGTTAAGTTGCTCTACACTATGCCCAAAAATCATAGCATTTGCACGCATCAGGAGGCCTGATTAAATTAAATTGTATTTTGACCAATTGATTTTTAATAGGTCTAATTTACATCAATTTTTAAGTCTATTAATATTCCAGGATTCCTCCTACTTAGACTTATCTATGATAATTTTTATATCTAAAAATAATGTACCTTGGTGTTTATTAAAATTGATTTTGTAAAACCTACCCCGCATCTACATTTTATTCATTTTTAATTCATTTAGAGTCTAAAAATTCTAAAAAAATAAATAGCTTAATTTCATCGCATATCATCTTCTGGTCAAGTTTTATTAATTTTGGACTTCATTTGACTATCTTTTATGATTTAACTTACAAATTTGGCTTGAAATTACACTGCATTTTCCTTAATTGCATATAAAAAGATCAAAAATATTCTTCTATAAATCTGATCTCTAAATTAAGTTAAAATTTACTTAAGGAGACAGTTGCCTCCCTGAGTTCGACCTTGGGCTTGCCCAAGTAAAATAAATTTACCGCTTGAGTTAATCGAACATTAAATTTGAGTGGTTTTTGATGAAGTCTCGATTACCCCACTACAACGAACGGCAAACCTAATTCGATCGATAACTCAGTTGAATTAGCAAGGGTAGTCGAGGGGACTTCAAAATGGCACCGTTGCTGAGAAGGCACGGCTTAGGTTAATTTTTAGAGAATTTTGAGTTTAGATTTTCCATCCCCAGGTAGTCTGATTCCCAACTTTTCTAGTGAATATTTTTCTGTGATTTATTTTTGTTCAATTGGTGTTGTACTTTATCTGACCTCCATTTATTTTCGTGCAAGGAAAACGAGGAGTCCAAGGTGCTTCCCCAGGTGAACCGAGGAACTTGCATTTAAATAATTTGAGTTATTTGAGAGGACTTGTAATTTTCTTTTATTTTTGTTATTTTTTGCATTTTTCTAGCAGTTCCCGTTTGGGTTCTCGTGCATGTAAGTATAGTGAAAACATTTCCCCGTGTGTTGTGTGGATTGCTTTGCGTAGAATAAGCTTGCCTTGCGGCTCTTAGAGCTACTTTATGACATGTTTGTGCTTGTAGAATTTTAGGACCACACTTAGACTGCGGATCTTAGCCAAATTCAATATGTTCTTCACTCTCTAATAGAACTGCCTGTCTAGGAGCGGCTTTTATCACTTGCATTGCATGCAATCTAAAAAATATTCAATTCTGTTTTACATCCTGCATAAAAAGCGAAAGGATCACTGTAAGTCTTCTCTACTTGGCATTCACCATAGTTTTATCTTGCATTGGCTTTTCTCGACTCCTTCCCCTTGGTTTTTCAAACTTAGGTTAAAAAGGAAATTGGGACTGGACGACAGACGTGATTGCTTGTGTGGATTAATTACAGTGACAACTAATCTCTCAAATCAGGACTGCTAATTGAATTGGACCAAACAAATTGACTAAAATTAACCCTTATTTGCGGGAGAACAACCCCGACCTTGATTTCAAGATGAGTGAGAGTACAGAGTGTATGTGCACACCCTAAGGCAGAGCTAAAATCCCTGCCTTCCATATCACGTACCTCGATCCGAGCAAATATCACTGACTGAATTATGGGTTCAACTGACCAGTGCCAAGTAGCCTCCGCCTACTCCGGTAGGTAGATAGGGGTGTAATTGCGGTGCACCACGGCAAGTTGCTAGTAGCCTCTGCCTGCTCCGATAGGTAGATAGGGGCGAAGTTACAGCCATGTCAGCCTCTGCCTTCTTCGGTAGGTAGATAGGGGCAGGTCCTTGAACTCTCTACTAGGGATAGGAGCGAAGAAAGGAAGGGCGTTGGTATCTTTGGCGACATGTTAAACATGGGAAATGCATCCAGCTTTGAGACGACTCCCCTATAGGTCGCGTAACCTTTGCTACTTCCTTGAATAATCACACTTAAAATCAACTAGACTATTAAGACTCGGTTTCGGGTCCTTCACCGTGTTGAGTGTGAACTTGGGGTTTTCTCTTACGTTTGTCTTTGTGTCTGTCCGTGTGTGTTATCCTGTGTAATTGCACATTTTCTACCTCGATCTACTTACATTCATCCTTTCCTCCTAAAGATGTCGGGATATTGGTCCCCATACCTTGTGACCTCTGGTCATTCCTCCTCGACCATATACCGTTCATCTTTACCTTCTCCTTCTTCCATGTATCCTCCGCCATTTACGGGAGACCCTTACCCGTGGTCGGTTCCACCTCAACCAAATTATGAAGTCAGACCTTCGACTGACTTCTCCACTTATTCGCATTTCTCACCTACTCCCTATTCTAACACTCCAGATCCACTTCCATCTTGGGTTGACTGTCCTTATTCTCGAGAGCTTGCTGGAATCAATGAACCATACGAAGAGCAAACCGCTGCTGAGACAGATGACTGGCAAAATTACATTGTTTATATAACATACCGAATGGAGAGGCATGCACCTATTGATCTTCCTGACTTGATTGACCCTAATAATCAAGCTTACATTTACCAGCCTGCATATTACACATTCGGAGAGCCTACTCATTCAAGGGCTTGGACTCATGAGTTAGACTTACAAGTCCCCCGTTCATTAACTCCATCATATGAGGCTCCAACCAATGATTGACATTCAAATGGTCCATACTCGACCCAGCATTACATGCTAGAGTCTAGGTATGTTGAGTATGAGACCCCAACATTTCATCAGTAACCTCCAATTGAGGAGAACTCTCCCAAGATTTGTAATGAGAATTTTTTGGAGGATTACATTTCTAGACTTATTGAGAAGAATAAATCATTTGGTGGCAAGTTAAGAGATGTCATCGAGTTATTGCACTCAATTTTTGCCAGCTTGGGAATGAAAGTGGAAAAGGACATGAGTAGTTTTGAGGTCAAAAATAGAGCGAACATTAGGGAACCTACACACTATGTACAGATAGAGTCAATTCTACATCCCTCTTTTACTAACCACTTGCCTTCCAATCCAGAGTCTGATCATGCATCCACCAAAAACATCAAAAAAACTGAAAATCTCAAAAAGATCAAAAAAAATCGAAAATTTTGAAAAACTCATAAAAATAAAAAATGAAAACGACCTAAAAAAATTGGATCCAACCCTAAAGGAAGCACTCGATGAAGAATTGATTTTTTTTCATCCCTTAATAAAGGCCATAGATCACTTCCCCGACCTTAAATGATTTGTAAGAAGTAAATTAATGCCCAAGATGTCGGGCAATAAGAGGATAAGGACTGAGAGACATATCATGTCTATGGCCACCTCCTTGGTAATGGGGAGAAAGACCAAGAGCTGCAGAGTGAAGCGGTTGCCCCGAGTTGAGTGTGAAATCAAAGACACCATCTTTACCCATGCGAGAATCGATGACGACTCGCCGATAAATATCCTCTCGACCTTTGTGTTCGACAAGCTCAAACTCAGGCCAATCAGAAAGTCAAGAGAGATCGTCCAGCTGGCTGATCGATCTATCAAACGGTCGAGAGGAACCATTTCAGTCATCATAACATTACAAGGTGCTCTACTCAAGGTAGACTTCACGATCATTTACATTGAGCACCAAGGAGAGTTCACCCGATCTCCTATTATTCTTGGGAAGCCGTTCTTAGCTTTGGTTAAAGCGACTATAGATTGCGAGACTCAGGAAATCGATTTTACAACATTGGGAATGCTTTGACCTCACCCATTCTTTGATACACTTCACTCTAAGGTGACCTGCACAACCGTTTATAGTCGTGACCATCTAGAGGTAGGTGAATCCCACCTCTCTGCTACACTTGAGAGACTGACTATCCGAACGACCATTGGTTCTGAGACTCCCCTCACCTCCACTTCATCAACTGCTTGCACCACCACCATGACAACTTCTAAGGAGGACTCACGACAAGAAGCTATCATTGAGTCAAACACAACCTTTGTTGATTGCCTTGACCATTTTGACGATCTAACACAAGAGCCCAATAATGCCAAGCCAACTGAGTTCACTAATACCTTCCTGAGACGTGTGCTGACCCTTCAGGAATATTACAATCTTTATGGTGACTCGTCTGATGAGGAACCCATGGTCAGCACCGCACCAAATCCTGAACCTTCAAAAACAACCAAGATTAAATTGTCCTCACATAAAAACACGGTTGCTCCCTCCTCTAATCAGTTATTTAGCGAGAGGAAGTCGAGAATCGATTCCTCGAGGTGTTCCCCCGAACCATTCAGGGCGTGTCGCTCTCCTCTCCCTCTCAATCATTCAGGTTCAAGAAAACTGACTAAGAAAGTCTCCTTTAGCATTCCAGAGAAGGAATTTTCGGAGGAATCCTTATCGGGTCCGGATAAGGTGGTTTATACGAGTGAACTCAGTTCAACTGTTCTCAAGCCTTATCTAAGCAAGCAGCCATGTGTCGACCCACGTTGGACGATCCCTTCACCTCACTACTATTCATCTGAGGACGATTCCGAGAACGACACACTTGTATATTACCCACCTCCTCGCTCCTGCAAGAAGGTTCGTCACAAACCTTCTTGATCCCTGTATATTCTCACTCCTCCTTATATATATTTATTTCCCTCCCTCCCTTGTGATCCGAATCACTCACCTCGGCTCCATATCATTTCATTTTATGGTTATACTTAGGATGACCAGATCCTAAGTATAGGGGGAGAGTGACCCGAGTCTCTACATCATTCTCTGTACATTCTCCAGATCTCATTGGTACTGATACCAAATCATGTCCCATACTTAGGCTAATCAGAGCCTAAGTATAGGGGGGATCGGTGCTCGCTGTGTATATATTCCCCATTTCCAATCTTAACCTCACCTGCCCCACTTTTTTGATCTTATAAACTTAGGATGCCATAGCCTAAGTATAGGGGGGCAGAGCGACTTCTATACATTTCGTTATTTTAGCTCTCCTATGCTTAGCATGAGCTATGTCTTTTTCCTCGCTTTTCGTGCTCTAAGGACATAGCACACACTAACTATAGAGGGGTTGTATATATTACATATATACTTTACCCATAGCTCATACTTTTACGTATTTTCAGTATTTTTGTATATATTATGCAATAATTACGGGTGGGTAAAAATTGGAAAATTTTTTTGGTACACCTGTATAGTATATTGTATAATACTTGTAAAACTTTTGTAAATTAAAAAAATGTAAAATACATGTATACTTGTA
Source organism: Ottelia alismoides (assembly GCA_037367405.1). Classification (NCBI taxonomy): domain Eukaryota; kingdom Viridiplantae; phylum Streptophyta; class Magnoliopsida; order Alismatales; family Hydrocharitaceae; genus Ottelia; species Ottelia alismoides. The sequence continues at coordinate 400,296 of JAZKJV010008192.1, forward strand.
TATTGTAATACACTTGTATACATAAAAATTTTCATTAATCAAAATCAAAGGCTTCTTATTTACTGCACATCATATGTACATCTAAAAAGAAAGAAAAAGAGTCTTGCATTTCATTCATTTACATAGCATGTCATCTACATCTCATCTGCATATCTTACATATGCAATGTGAAAAGCTAGTGGGTTCTGAACCAAGTTATGAATAGATGTCGAGGATAGATTTAATTTTGACCTTAATCTTCCTAATTTCAGAGGAACCTTATAGGAACTAGAGTTAAGATTTTTCAGGTCAAGTGACTTAATTCTTTGAGTCTGCAAATCTATGTTCACATGTCATCTTGATTGGTCTAAGTAGAATATCTCGTACACAGGCATGATTCTTTTAGACAGTGACCTAACTTAGACAAGCACTATGCACGTAGCTCTTTATTAATGAGGTGGTGAGGAGGTAGAATCCTTTGGCTTGGAATAGCATATGCGTGGAAACATCCGTCCTCCTCTAGTGAGGGTAGTGCATCTCAACCTAGTCTGGTGGTTTTAACATCTAAGGACAGGATGCTATGGGTTGCAATAATGCTTCAAAAGAGGGATGGTCTACTAGCTCAAGAGGGAAAACTCCTGATGTACATGCTGCACCTTGTATATAGTTCGAAAAAATATGTAAAAACTAAAAAAAAGACATGTCAGAGTAAAAATAAAATGCCTGTCGGAGTATGTATATTAGTAAGAAGTTTACAACTGGATGACTTGGCTACACTGGTCAGGAAACCCGGGATAGGTAGCTACACTGGCTACCATCCATTCTTTCTCCACCCCCTCCCCTTGAGTTGGTCGCACTTGAACATAGAAGGGAATACCCCGCTCTCGAGGAAAGAGTTACTGGACATAGGAATTAGAGTTACCTTATTAGAGGAGGCTGATTCTTAGCCATTTCTGATGTGGAGAGCTATTCTACACTTACACAGTACAAGTGAGAATTATAGTCATCAGAAATTTGCATTTGAGGATTTGTTCTGACCTGACTATTAAGGCGTCATGAATAGAAGACTTGTAGAACTTGAAGTTTGTTAGGTCTTAAGTTCATATCCTAATAAGGTTCTGCCACACAAGTAATCCAAAGGTCGAGTCAAGGTTCATTTTCAACTTTTGTTCATGACCTTTGTATGGAACCCAAAATCATTTCACTCTTGCATTTCATTTTAGTTGCTCAGGGTCAAGCAAGGATTAAGTATAGGGGGTTGATGAATCTGTGATTCATCACTCTTAAAGTTGGAAATAGAGCCTTGTTCACGAGTAATTAGGAACATATTTCCACCAATATTGCATAATTAGCATTCATGCATACAATGATAACATGTGCATTTTAGCATTCGCATCTGCATGAAATAAGAAGCCAAATTCATATGTAAAAATCACATATCTGTATAAATTTTACAATAACCCTAAACCCCAAACCAAGTTGGAGACCATGGACCTTAGAATGCACATATATCTCTCATACAACCTCCGATCCATGTCTACTCACTTTTAAATTAATACACATTCCGAGACCTTCAAAATGAGACCAATTTCATTTAAATCGGAGCTCGTATGAAAAACTTAGGTTTTGGCCCCCCATTGTATACTATATGTATGTATATTTGTACCCTTGTATTTTATTACTTTATTCAATCTCATTTCCATTTTTGATCAACATGAAACTTGTAGATATCATCGAGATCTACAACTTTCATGTTTCAAGTTTTTCTAAATTCGGTCATTTTCTCCCTCTATGCCACATTTATTCCTCAGCCAATCAGATTGGGCCACGTGGCACCCTCTGGTTGTGTTACGCGGCCCACTCTGCCGCTCGCCACGTGCCTCGTATCCTGGCTGTTAGATCACCTTCTTCTTATTCAGATCTGATCCCTCCATTCCACGACCCCTCTTAGCCGCTCGATCTCCCCCCGATCTCATCCAGACCACACATTCTCATCCCTCCACATGGTCATATATCCACCGCCGGATCTTTCTCAAGACACCTCCATCCCAACTGTCAGCTCCGGCTCAACTGACGACCCTTGGATCTCCACTCCTGTTCTCACACCCGCAGTTTGTCTCCACCTCACTCTCCTTAGGCCACATGTCATGCTCATGGCCGCTGGATCTTGGCTGCGATGATTAGATCTCATCCGCTCATCCCTACTCAATCGACGACTCTTTGATCCCCACGCCTGATTCCATCTTCACTGTTCTTCAACGCCGCATCCCCATGCTGCCACATGGCTTGATCACAACCCTTCGATTGCATTACCCGGATATGTTCTCGACCCTTCTCTCACACCTATCTTCTGGCCATTGGATCACGAGATCCAACGATCCACAAGTCATCTTCCTCCTCCGCAAGCACCTCACCCACGTCGCCCCATCTCGCGACGCCTCCACCCCCATTCTATTTTTGGTACCACTACAACCACCCTCTCCATCCACTGATACCTCCACGACACAGCCGACCTCCACCATCCTCGCCAGCATCCATGATCTCCATGACACCTTTCCTCGTCGCTCCACACACTCCACAAACATCACCTCCCCATCACCTGTACCTCTATCCTCTACCTATAAATACCCAACCTCCATCCACCGTCGACCGCATTCGCTGTTGCAGAGAGATTCCCAGAGCTCCTTTCTACTGGTTGATGACAGTAATTAGGCAAGAGAGTGAGCGAGACAACATTTTCATCTCCGGCGAGATCCACGGTGTAGCATGCCGTGCCGCAGCCTCTCCGACGAGCTGTGTGAGATCGGGTCCGCTACCAACCCTCGAGCGATGACCAGGAGCTCTTCCCCAAGCCTTCTTCCTAGGTAGCTTCACTCATTTCTCCTCCGATCTTCTTTCTCTTTTCATCTCGATCTTCTCGCCTTTTCCTCGACTTCTATGATCGATTCAACATCTCTCTGACCCTTCACCAAGCTCCACCTTGGAGCTCTCATCTTCGCGCCACCATTTGTTAGTCCCTACGACACTTCGACCCATCTCCAATCACAGCTCCGCTGGTCACGGCAGAATATCACCTCCACCCAGTCATTATTTCGCCCTCAGGCCTCTCACACACCCCTTGCATGTCCACGAGCACGATGCACTTGATTTCTGGCACCCACTAATCTGCAGGACCATTCTCTTCATTAGTCGGACATCACGCTGGAGCTGCTTCAAGATTCATCTTCCCTGGCCTACAGATGACCCCATTAGTTTCTAGAGCCTTTGGCGGCCTCCTAACACTTCCACGATCGATCTGAGCTATCACGTGCCACTGGCGAGCTTCCACGAGCACAGGGAAGGGCGGTGGTGCAAGACCCTCTTCGTCGAAGTCCCGCAAAGTCCGCCGTAGGAGGCGACCGACCGGAGATGATGACATACAGCTACCATTGGATCACCTTGATCTAACGGTCCTCTTCACAATACGTTGCCCTGATCCCACCACCGTTCGATCAGGAGGATCTAACGGATCTCGTCGAGCCACATCGCATCTGCTTCAAGCTCTAGATACCGTTGAATTGATCGTCATCAACGACCAGTATTGAGCAACATCGCCTCGCTCCAGCAGCCATCACCACCATTGGATCTTTCTGATATGACGGGTCCTCATCGAGCCAAGTATCCAACTTCCATCGTCGTTGGATCTCTCTAGATCGAATGACCCAACATTCTCCATGTGGAGCCTCTAAGCCTCTTCCCCGACCCTAGGCTCGGAGCGACCAAAGAAGCAACTGAAGCTAGTCCGAACCTCCAGAGCTGCCCGAGCCTCCAACGTCTCCCGAACGTAACTCCTCATGTATATCTCATGTGAGGGTTGGGAAATTTGCACTGAGGCCCCTGTTGCTTTCCAGATTTGCAAATCAGTCCCTACCGAGTGCGTCACATGAGGAGCATGTGTACCCGTGTGTTGAAGAGGATTTTTCATGAGTCTAAAGTATGTCTCACACAAGGAGGAGACGTAGTCGCTGTGGCGACCTGCAAGAAATCCAAATTAAGACAACAATTAACCCACAATAAATAAATCAAGCAATGAAAGTAAGTGCGGAGTTAAAATTTATTATCACTCTACAATGGATGTGTATAGTGTGCAAGCATGTAGAAGTCGAACACATGGAGCAAGCAGGTCGATCAGGGCAATTCAATGCACAAAATTAAATGTGATCAATTTGTATGTGCTATTTTCTGTGGGTTTTTAATTATATATATATATTTCATTTTATTTTCAATTTTATCTTTTTATATTTTAATTTTATTTTCTGATTTTGTATTTTCTTTTTATATTTTATATATTTATATTTTATTTTTCTTTTAATTTATAAAATAAAATATATATACAATATAAGAAAAGAGAGAGATAATGTATTTATAAAAATATGTAAAAATAAGAAAAATTCAGGAAATAAAATATTTTCGTGCTTTTTATAATTTTCTAATGTTTTTGTGATTTTTGTATTTTTTCTATTTTGTTGGTATTTTTAAAGTCACAAATACTCAAAATAGTGGATAAAATTAAGATTCGAAATTAAAATGGAGACGAAAAATAGTAAATAGTAACGAAAATTCTCCAAATTAGTTTTAAATAAAAATAATAAAATAAAGAAAATATAGAAATAGAAAATAGATTATTAGGATTTTTATGGATTTTATTTATTTTTATGAAGGTTTTATGGGTTTTGCAATTTTATGGGTTTTTTATATATTTTTTAGTGATTTTTGGTTTGATGGTTATAGATATAAAAACACACAAAATTTATTTTTTGGGAATTTTCAAGAAGTTTTTATAATTTTTATGGATTTTATAATGCAAACAAGGATGAAAATGCTTGTTTTTTATTTTTTATAAATATTAAAATGCTGCAAAAATGTAAAATAAAATATGGCATGGAAATGCAATGCAACAGGAACTTATGCTAATTTTTGGGGATTTTTTAGATGCATTAAATATATACAAATTACAAAAAGAAAATGGACACTAGCAAGGGTATATTTGTCAATATCAAGAACTATCAGGGCCAAAGTGCAAATTTTCCAGAAATTGTATAAATCAATAAAACTATTTCTGGTCCAATGAGAAATAAACAAACATCCAAGGTTATATATGTAAAATTGCCAAAGTCACGTGCACGGGGGACATGACCTAGCAAGGATGTAATAGCATTAATGAAACTAGTGGGGGCTAATGTGCAAAAATACTAAAGTTTTATAACTACACTTGAAAGTTTCTGGACCTAATTGAAATAACAAAAATAGAGAGGGTGCCCACACAAAATACCCCACCCCACATGTGCAAGTCACGTGAGGTTACGTGGCTGGGGACCCATTTGCAAATCAGAAAAGTGTAGGGGGTTTTCGCAAATATTACAAAAATTTAAAATGACAAATGAATGTTTGAGTTCGAATTTTTAAATACAAAAATTGCAGGGCAAAAACTGCAAAATACCCATGCACGGGCAGATCGGAAGGCTGAAGACCGCCACTTGGACACGTGGAGCGCCCGTAACACGCGATACCCCTTGGCCGACCTCGATCTCAGGCTCTGGAGCTTCTTCGAGCTCCAAAATGGCCGTGACGACTCCTGCGAAGGTCCTCTAAGTGCTGGAGTACCTAAAAGACCCCGACGATTACCAGAGAGCTCGCACGAAGGCAGCGGAGCTTCGCAGCTCCAGGATCCTCTGTCGAGCTACCAAAAGTTTTCCAACTTCGTCTTTGTCGCTCAAACTTGAATAGGAAGCAGCTGGGGATGAGGGCAAACTACCTCGTCCCATTAGAAGTGTGGAATGGATGCGGAGGAAGCGAGGTGGGGGCTCGCTGGAGCGAGCTCCGTCGAGGATTGGATGAAGGTGGCGTATCGGGAAAAAGGCAAAAGGAACTGTAGGAGGTGGATCCTAAGACTAAGGTTGCGCTACAAATTCAAGAAAAAGAAAGAAAATAGACCTCGAAGGCTAATAATGCCTGAGATGGGACCTCACAGCCATTGGCCGGAGATGGAGATTTGGAAGCACTGTCGCCTTCGCCTGGACGTGCTCGGAGCGGCTGGAGTTGCCTCTGTCACCGGCCTCAATCCTGAGCAGCCAGAGGGGCCAAGGCTAGGGCAAGGAAGGTTCGAAAATGGAAGGGAAGGGTTGGAGGGTTTTTGAACGAGGTGTGTGACAGGGCTCCAAGATCGAAGAATATGGAGCGGATCAGCGATGCAAGCCTTGAGGAGAGACCTGGGCGTGTAAGGTGGATCCACGAGGAGCAAAAGTCCAGAAGGGAGCAGCATCAAAGGATGAAAGATTTGACCTCAAAAAAATCGCAAAATCAGGAAAAAATGACGTTCTGACACAAAGCTAGACCTCGGTCAGAGAGTTGACCGAGGTCAACCCAGGAAAGAATCTGGTTGGTCCATGTGGACCAGGTAGAAAACACCTTGGAAAAAAGGTTTGTAAATTCATTTAAAAATAGCAAATGATTTAATTAATTTTAGGTTATTAAATAAAATTTGCTTATTATTTTCCAAGTTATTTTATAACGATTTTTATTTATTTTTTAGAGGTTTAAAACTACAAGTTCCCTTTTATGAGCAATATAAGTATATTTATCTATATATTTTAATGTTTTATTTTTTGTATATTTAATTTTATTTTTTTTGTTTATTATTTTATATATTTATAAATTCTTTTTATAAACTTAAATATATTTTTATTTTATTTTTTTGAACTATTTTTTAGGTATACTTATAGGTATAATACCTATGTATTTCATACAAGTGTTTTATTTTTATGTTTTATTGAGTATTTTATTCATGTTTTATTATGTATGTATGTTATAAATAATATTTACAAAATTATAAAAATATAAAATTATAAAATTAATGAATAATACGTAACATGAATATTTTAATCAGGTGAAGTATACAATAAGGGTCCAAAACCTAACTTTCACACTGTAACTCAAGAAAAATATGAAACCACCCACATTAAATAGCTTATTAAAAGTTATATACAATTAAAGGTGATTTTGATACATTTCGAGTTTTTATTTGAGAGATACAGGTCTAGGAATTTGGGATTTTGGAATCTTATTCAGATCATAACTTTTTATTTGTATGTTATTTTTGTATGAAATCAATTTTATATTTTTCTATATTTAATTATCTATAACTTTCATGCACAAAGTTTCTTTATTTGAAGTATAAAAAGTGGAACTAAAAATAGGTCCCAATAATAAATAAAGAATGAATTAAATAAAAGGAATTTTTCTTGGTTTTTGGCCCTTATCCCCCCTACTTTATTCCTTGTCGACCTAGTCATCGAGATGCCTAGGTCTCGAGGTATCGGATCATAAAATATTTACGATATTTTATTCTTTTTATTTTCTTTTCTTTATTCTATAATTTTGGCTTTAAAAATCGTATTTTATACAATATTTACACAAATATGCATGAATGATAAAATACCAAAATTAACAGTATTTACACGCATTTACTAGGGTTTTTAAGGCCAAAATGATATAATAAGGTAATGAAATGGAGATTCATCACCGTGGAATATTGCATCCATAACCCCGGCATTATAAGTATTTGCACTTTAGTCCCTATATGCACGTTTTATTTTAAGCAATTTTAATTTTCTATTTTGCATTTTGGTCCATGTGTTTGCACGCATATATAGGTGTCCATTTCTCATCATTTTTTAATTTCAAAAATTGCATGTTGTAATTTAACTTGTCCTTTATCATTTGTGACATGTGTTATATTTTTATGAGCTGCATAGAATTTAATAATATTATTCTTGTGGAATTTGACTCATTTGCCCATTGTTTGCCTTGCATTAATTATTAAATTATTATTGCTCCAAAAATCACCATAAAATCACATTAGATTAAGTTGCTCTACAGTGTGCCCAAAAATCATAGCATTTGCACGCATCATGAGGCCTGAATAAATCAAATTGTATTTTACCCAATTGATTTTTAATAGATCCAATTTACATAAATATTTAGGTCTATTAGTTTTCTTGATTCCTCCTATTTAGATCTATCTAGGATAATTTTTATATCTAAAAATAATGTGCCATGGTATTTATTAAATTTGATTTTGCAAAAACTACCCTGCAGTTGAAGACGATTTTTCACAGGTCTAAAGTAATCCACACAAGGCGGGATCACAGTGTCGCTGAGGCAGCCTGCAAGAAATCGAATCTTCGAACAACAATTAACCCACAACAAAGATCAACAATGAAAAGTGGTGCGGAGTTAAAATTTATTATAACTCTACAACAAAGATGTGTATAGGTGCAAGAATGGGTAGAGGTCGAATACAGGGAGCAGACCAGTAGAACGGGGCAATAATGCACAAGATGTGAATGTGAAAATTTGTCTATCTAAGCTATGTTTTATGGGTTTTTAATTTTATTTATTTTTTATTTTTTTAAATTTTATATTTTTATATTTTGATTTTAATTTTCTGATTTTATATTTTCTTTTTATATTTTATATTTTTTATATTTTCTTTTTCAATAATTAAGTATATATACAAAAGTAAGAAAGAGGAAGATAAGGTATTTATAATACTATGTAAAAATATGGAAAAAAATCTAGAAATAAAATATTTTTTGTATTTTTATAATTTTCTAATATTTTTGTGATTTTGCTAGATTTTTCTTAAATTTTTTGGTATTTTTAAAGTAAAAAATACTAGCAAATAATGAAATAAATAACTGGCCGAATTTAAAATGAGGATGAAAAATATAAATTAGAGTCCAAAAATCCTCAAATAAATTTTAAATGAAAGAAATAAAACACAGAAAAATTAGAAACAAAGTTTATATTTTTAGGATTTTTTATGGATTTTTAATATTTTTTGAATTTTTTTTGTCTTTTCTATTTTATAGGAGTTTTTTTGTATTTTTTAGTGATTTTTGGTCTGAAATTGAAACACACTAAAAATGCAAAATATATTTTTTGGGGAATTTTCTGAGCTGTTTTTATAATTTTTATGGATTTTATAATGCAAATAGTGTTGAAAATGCTTGTTTTTTATTTTTTATAAATATTAAAATGCAAAAAATATGCAAAACAAAAAAATGAAGTAAAAATACCATGCAGCAGGAATGTATGGTAATTTTTTTGGTGATTTTTGGAGTTTTATAGATGCATGCAAAAAAATAGAGGAAGCATAAAGAAAATACAAGCTGACAGGGGCAATTTTGTAAATATGGAAATGTTAAAGGGGTAAAGTGCAGTATGTCCAGAAAATATATATTGTAATTAATATGTTACTGGACTATACATAAATACCAAAATCCGCGAGGACTTTCCTGCAAAATCACCAGGATACACATGCGTGAGCACGCGCTCCTATCAAGGACTAATACGTAATTCACAAAAATCTCACAGGCATAAATGCAAAAGTACCAAAATTTTATAACTGCAATTAGAAGTTTTGGGACTAAAGCGAAATTTGAATGGTCTCTTGGGGTCGCCTGCAAAAATGCCAAGTCATGTCCGCAGTGTACGTGACCAGGCAGGGACCCAGATGTAATAATAAATACTACAGGTGCCTATTTATAAATTTTAAAAAATTATTTAATGGTAGAGGAAAGTTTAGATCCTAAATATTAAATACAAAAAAAAGTCGGGTTGGTTGTGCAAAATACCTAGGCTTTAGGCGGGCACAGACGGCGGATGGACGCTCACTTAGACACGTGTCACGCCCAGGTCAACCGATACCCCTTCGAAACCCACTACCATGATTAGATGAGAGTCAATGATCGAACGACTGGGCTTTGATGTAACGGATGGTGGCTGCTAAAGCTGGGGTTGGCCTTCAGATCGGACAGCGGGGAGGCTGCGATGATGAACAGGGAAGAATAACGCTGGGGACGACTTTCTTCCGGTGATCCAGGGCTTCTCCAACGTGCTGTGAAGCTCCAAGGTAGCCCAATCTCCTCCTGCGGTTATTTCTGATCACCTGGGACTCTCAAAACTCCCGGTGGGGCGCTGTGTCCCATCCGTGAAGGCGGCGTAGCTAGATGCCCCAGGTAGCTCCAGCGGGTGATCAAAATCGATCCCAGGTGGTGTTCTGTGCTCCTGACCTGCAGAGGTGAGTGAAAGGTTGGGGGAAAAATGCCCTGACCCTGTAGAAGGATGGAAACAATATGGGGAGGCGGATACGGAGCTCGCCGGAGCAAACTCCAGCGAGATGATCAGTGAAGGCTTTCGGTTCGATATGGGCGCAATGAAGATGGGAATCGAGTCTACGGCTACAGGAAAGTAAAACAAAGCAAGAAAAATAAATGAAAACAGTGCCTCAAAGGTGAAATACGCTCGAGATTGTACCTCGACGGTGGGTACGCCGGAGGTGGGTGGACCCGCTCCTCGGCTAGCCTAACCTCGCCTCTCGAACACCAGAGAGTTTCCTGTCACGTCACTCCATCCAGGGCATGAGAGAGCGGAGTAAAATCGGGTCAAAAGAGGGTTCAAAATGCAAAGGAAGGAAGGGGGCATTTTTGAATGGATGGCGGACGGGCTCCAAGATCGAGGGATACCGGGCGATGCAGTTATCCGAAGATCAAAATAAACCATGGGCGTGTAAGAGCAATGGACAAGGATCAAAAGTCATGAAGGTAGTATCATGAAAGAAGGCACGACGTGACCTAGAAAAATCTGCTAAAACAGACAAAAACTCAGGTCTGACAGGTCTTGAGGAGGGGTTAGAGAGTTGACCCGCCGGTCAACTCTCTAGGCCCCCTGGTTGGTCCACGTGGACCAACCAGGAAAATCCTGGAAAAAAACCTTTGTAAAATTAATTTGAATTAATTTTATTATTTTATGGTTATTTAATAAAAAATATTTATTATGTTATGAATTATTTTATTGTGATTTTTATTTATTTTTTCGAGATTAATAATTACAAGTTACCTTTTATACCCTTTATAGGTATATATATATATATATATATCTTTTATTATTTTTTATTTTGTACATTTAATTTATTTTTTTATGTTTATTATTTTATAAATTTATAAAATATTTTTACATACTTAAATATAATTTTTTTATTTTTCTGATATATTTTATACACTTAATAAAATAGGAGTATATTTTATGCAGGTATATTTATAGGTATCAAACCTATGTATTATATATAGGTATTTTAATTTTGTATTTCCTTTGTATTTTATTCCTGTTTTAATGCAAATATATATTATAAATAATATTTACAAAATTATAAAAATATAAAATAGTAAAAATAATTAATAAATAATAAAATGAATATTTTAATCTGTACAAGTATACAATAGGGGTCCAAAACTTAACATTCAAACCGAAGCTCCGCCAAATGCGAAACCACCACCATTAAATAGCTTATCTTAAATTATATACAATTAAAGGTGAGTTTGATGCATTTCGAGTTTTTATTTGTGAGATACAGGTCTGGGAAGTTAGGATTCTAGTTTTTATTCAGACTATAACTTTTTATCTGTATATTATTTTTGAGTGAAATCTATTTTGTATTTTTCTATATTTAATTATCTACAACTTTCATGTTCAAAGTTTCTTTATTTGAAGTATAAAAAGGTGGAACAAAAAATAAGTCCCAAAATGAATAAAGAATGATTAAAATAAAAGGAATTTTTATTGTAATTTTGGCCCTTATCTCCCCCTACTTTATTCCTTGTCGACCTAGTCATCGAGATGCCTAGGTCTCGGGGTTTTGGGTCATAAAATATTTAAAATATTTTATTCTTTTTCTTTTCTTTTCTTTATTCTATAGGTTTGGCATTAAAAGCCACATTTTATACAATATTTACACAATGATGCATGAATGCTAAAATGCCTAAATTAAGCCTATTTACACGAATTTACTAGGGTTTTTAAGGCCAAAATGATATAATAAAGATGATGAAACGTAGATTCATCATCCCCCTATACTTGCCATTGCTAGTCCCTAGCAAACACTTATGCAATAAGTGCAGAAAAGAAAAATAAAGAAAAGAAAAAGAAGAAATGTGGATTAAATTTAATTGTCAAACTTGTCTTCACAAAATCAAAGTTTGGAGCTTAAGTCGGACCTTTGGAATTTTAGTGCGGACGGAACCTTAATGGGAACCCGATTTGAAATCCAACAGCCTTCGAGAATCCCAAAACTCTGTTCAAGTCTCCTCAATAGCCAGGTAAGAAATATACGCAAACCCTTACGACTATGAATATGACTCGTACAATGTAGGTGATAGTGGCTCTTCCTAACTAGAATGGCAAAGAGACCGACTTCTCCAGCATGACAACCCAATGATTCCCCAATCCAATAACTCCTTCCTCGAGGAGCGGGGTATTCCCTTCTAAGTTCAAGTGGCAACAAGCTCAAGAGGAGGGGGTGAAGAGAAGCATGGATGGTATCCATTGTAGCTACCTATCCTAGGATGCAAGACCAGTGTAGTCAAGTCATCCAGCTACAGGATCACATGATTTGACTTTGGAACTCAAGCTTGCTTATTGACTTTACAACATATGTACATACTTTGCAGGCATTTATTTTTGTACAGGCCTGTCCATTTTTTTTACTTTTTTTTGAAGTACTATATACAACAGCATTTACATAAGGAGTTTTTCCTCTTGATCCAGTAGACTGTCCCTCTATTGAAGCTTTATTGAAACCCACACTCTCCTGTCTTTAGAATTCCTCATCACTGGACTGGTTGGGGTGTACTTCCCTCCCTAGAGGAGGACAAGTGTTTCCCCTTGTGTGCGTCTCATACCGGCAAATCCAATCCCCTCACCACTCCAATTGAGTTGAGCCAAGTGAAAGGTGCAGGTGTCCAAGTTAGGTCATTATCAACAAGAGTCGTGTGTGTGCTCCAAAATACTCTACTTAGGCAGTCAAGAATACAATGAACCAAGTCTTGTGACCCTCAAAGAATTAAGTCAACTAGACCATAAGTACCTCAAACCTAGTTCCTATAAGGATCCTGTTATCAGGTAGATTTTAAGTTCTAATCAAGCTCCAATCTCCGGATATTATTTAGACTTGTTCAACAATCAAATTCAATCCGAAAAATGCTCATGCTATGCAAATGATATGCAGAATGCAGAAAATATTTTTGTGATGCAATTTTCAAGCTTTTGAACTTTTTATGGATTTTTGAAAAGATGATGCATATGCATTTTTTTGGTTTTTTTTCAAAAAGATTTTTCAAATGTTTTTGGATTTTAGTTTTACAAATGTTTGTGGGATTTTTGAAACAAAAGTTTTTGGATAAAAACTAAGCTAAAAATATTTACACGGGGATGCTTCTAATATTTACAAGAAATGGATTTTAGGAATTTACAGGGTAAGTGATCAATTTTATAGGTATACATAGTGAATTTTCGGTGTGATGTATATATTCCTCAAACTTATTTGAAATAGTTTTTCATCAATTTTTAAAAACTCTAGTCCAAAATAATTTTTTACAAATAATTTTACAAACATGTAAACATATATAAAATCATTTTGCAAAGGTTTTTCGAACACTATAGACAGATTTTTCAAAATATTTTTGCAACCATTTTTCAAACCATTTGCAAATCATTTTTCAAACATTTTTATTTCACACAAAGAAAATAAGTTTTCAAAACAAAGTATTTTACAAAGGTTGAAAACATGTAATAAAATGTTTTCAAAATAGTTTTCAATTTCACAAGGATTTTCAAACTATTTTTCAAACATTTTGCAAAAAACATTTTCACATGATTTATTAATAAGTAAATAAAAAGAATATGAGGAATGATAACATCTTTTTATTAGGGTTTTTAATGAATTTTAAAGAATTATTAGCCATATTATTAAGAAGATATGAAAGCACGAGTTATGGCTAAAGTGTATACGTAGTATATACAACCCCCCTATACTTAGCTTGAGCTATGTCCTCATAGATCAGAGAGAAAAGAGAAGACATAACTCGTAGTGAGTATAGGAAAATCTGAAGAATAAATAAATAAAGAAATGAATTAACGAATGAGAAGTTGACCGTCCCCCCTATACTTAGGATAAAATAATCCTAAGTAGAGCAGACTATACACAAAGCAGGGAGGGTCAAGGGTGGGAATGAACAGATCACACTCAGATTGTCTCCCCCTATACTTAGGGTAGGATATCCCTAAGTATAGACAAGAAGAGGAGACAATGGAGAGGATCGAAATAAATGAAAAACTCGGGGTGCACACCCCCTATACTTAGGACAGAGTATGTCCTAAGTATAGAAGACTGTCTACAAGGGGCGACACCTTTTGATAGATAAAGAGACTAGACAAGGAAAAAAAGAAATGAAGAAAAGAGATCAAAGTGGAAGAAGAGATCGTGAGAATGTACACACCACTCCCCCTATATATAGGGTAAAAGAATCCCTAAGTATAGGAAGCAACATGAGTGACGAAATGGAACGACGAATGAACACTCGGCTCATCCACCCCCCTATACTTAGGACAAAGTACGTCCTAAGTAAGGCAAACACGAGAATGGGTGGATGATCAATACGGGAGAGGGACAGAGATGAACAGAGGAGGATATACAACAGAGGTGTTTGTACACATGATCAAGAAAGTAGAAAGCGAACCTTCTTGCGAGACTGCGGAGGAATGGATCTGGTGTGGTGCAGGTCGACATCAGGGTCCATAGTGGACGGAAGCCGATCAGGGTCGACAGAGTGAATATCCTCACGGGCCCTCGGGTGTGAAGGCACAGACGGGTGAGTGGAAGAAGTGTGGTCAGGTATGGCCTTGGGGGTCTCACTAATATCGAAGTGAAAAGGGACGAACTCATCATCATTGGAAGAAGTGTACTCGGAGTCGTCCTGCGAGGTCTCGTCCAGGTCAAAACCAAAAGGAACGAACTCATCAGTGGAAGTAGTCGAACTCTGTCCGTCCTCTATAATCTCAATTGGATCATCTTTCTCATCAAAAGGCGCGAATTCCCGAACAAAAGCAATCAGATCAAATTCGGCCTTAGTCTCATCAATATCTACATGGACAAGAGCGGACTCATCAGTGGAAGTAGTCAAAACATGTTTGTCCTGTATATTATCTAAATCTGCCCTCCGCTCAATGGAGTCAATCGTGTAAATCTCGCGGATGTCATCAACACAACGCCAAGTCCCAGAAGAAGGAACTTCGAGGTTCATGCTTTCCGAGTCTTCCTCAATAGTGAGGAATTCTCGAGTCTCAGTGGAATCCAATAAACAACAAAATTATCTGATAGTATCATCAAAGTCATGGTCCTCGAGGTCAGCTAGAACAGGTGTAGTCACATCAGGTGCAGATCTCTGGTCAACTGTGGGTACGGTGATCAACACTTCGCTCTCGTCAGTAGGACGGAAGCAAATCTCTCTTGATCTGTAATCAATAACGACCCTCGCAGAGGCGAGGAATGGTCATCCCAAGATGATTGGAGAGTGCTCCCCTGTAGAGGTCTCCATGGGCAAAACGAAAAAGTCAACATGGTAGCTCATGCCCTGAATCGATATGACAACATTTTCAAGGATACCCTTCAGCCTCTTTATTGATCCATCAGCAAACTTAACGATCATCCTGGTTTTCTTTAGAAGCCCTAAGTGAAGAGATTGTACCAGTGAGAAGGGTAATAGCTGTCCAGGAGAGTCTGATCACAAGTATGGTCAGAGATAGTGCATGTGATGAATGGTGTAGCTGTGTTCCTCTTTCGAGGAATTGGACGGTGTGTGATGGCATGGGCAGTGGCCATGGTCAAGATGTGACGCTCAGATCTGCTCCTCTGCTTTCTCTTCTTGGGAAGAGGAGCAGATAAATCGGTCATGGCCTACTGAAGTGGGGCACAGATGATATCATGAATGGTGGCCACCACTTCAGGTTCAATCAACATTTTTTTGAATTTTTGGACCTCCTCCATACAAGGGAGGAAGTCGGAATCATCATATACACGATGCATGCCAAGAGCAGTCTGTACAGCAGCATCCTCGAGGTCAAAGGTGGGACAAGGTGTGAAAGGCTGTGTGGGTAAATGATCTGGCAGATGGTACCTCTCCTCACAGTCTGAATCCACCAAAGGTCTCTCAGACTCTTTTTGTGTTTTTAAAATTTTGTCATTTTTTTTGTATTTTGGGCGATTGCAAGCTCTCATGGTAATCCTCAAATTATTCCAAGTCATCAGATCGTGAAGCGTCAATGCGACTCTTATTCATGTAGGTGAGGTCGTCAATCCTCGACTTCATTTGCTCCATGAACTAGGTCAAGGTCTCATGTGTGAACTCCATGAAAGGTGACTCCAACAGCTCAGTCTCGGGTGGATGTGAAGGTGGAAAATATGGAGGTGATGGTGGATGTGGGTAGAAATCTGAGGTCTGATACTGTGGCTGAAGCAGGTATGTACAAAAATCAACAAAAATAGGAGGAGGGTCCTCCTGATAAAAGGGAGGTGGACTGGTTGGAGTGAACAAGGGATCCGCAAAGTCCGGATAAAATACGCTCCAGGGGTCCATCTCGAAAACAAAAGGAAAAATGATCGGGAGAGCACGAGGGTCAAGTCAAGAGAAGTGTGAAGAAAGGCACAAATGCGCTGTGACGATCGAGGATACATACAAGCAATCACAAGCAAACTCTCAAAAAACAAACCCTCAATTCACCTACTCAACTCGGTAGAGACCATAAAATCCGGTCTTTCTATCCTGTCTATTTTAGAGTTAGGTGAGAAGTCAAAAATTGCACACACTCTTAGGGGGATGAATGGGATTTGGGCACTAGTCCTTAGGGTGCGCACGAGCAAGTAAAAGCGAAGACAATGAGGGGATTACTCGCCCCAAGAGATTTTTTTTCTTTTTGGTTGATTTTAGGGTCGAGTAATTTTAGCAGTCCCAATGTTATTTGTTATCACTTTTTTTCGATTTTTAGTGAGAATGCACGATCCTATCGGGTATTCAATTCTTTTAAGCACATAGGTGATAAAAATCAGAGGGAGAGGCGGAAAAGCAATGAAAGAAACAAAACGATGATGTATGCTAAAGCGCAAATGCTCACCTTGCCTCCAACACTCTACATACAAGGATGCTCAATAGAATTGAAACCTAATCTATATGCAGATGCAAGCCGATGAAATCTCCCTAGGGTGATAAGCTGCTATTATCGTGAAGAATAGTTTCAAAATTTGACTAAGTCCAAACGTGGCTCTAGGCACATGCAAATACATTAGGTGTTTGGCCTTAAGACTACGTCAAGCAACTCCTACGGCTAAGGGCTCAATCACACAAAAGAAATATAATAAAATCGGAAAACAAAATAAAAAATGCGAAGGAAAACGCGAGAAAGCCGTGGTCTGCCCCCAAGTGTACAAACATTGGGAAATTAGGCTCGAGAGTCCAATGTCCGAGTACCTGTATTATTACAATAAAGGAGTCTCTCTCTCACTTAAAATTACAAAAATAATTACAAGAAAAGAAAATGCAACTAAAGATGGAGCTCGGTCTTCAAAATTCCTCTCCTCGTCTCCATGGTGCTAGGCTGGTTAGAGCCGGCTTCACGTGGGTGCACAGACACCTAGGATGGAGCGCCTCCCTCAATCCGCGGTTCCTCGCACAAAGTCAACAAAGAAGAGGGGTTAGACAACTCAAACAATTATATCAAATAAAAAGCAAACAAATAAAACCGCAAGAATAGACAATAATCACAAACACAAGTAAAAAATATGAACTAAGCATTGTTGCTCCCCGGCAACGGCGCCATTTGTTGAAGACGATTTTTCACGGGTCTAAAGTAATCCATACAAGGCGGGATCACAGTGTCGCTAAGGCGACCCACAAGAAATCGAATTTTCGAACAACAATTAACCCACAACGAGATCAACAATGAAAAGTGGTGCGGAGTTAAAATTTATTATAACTCTACAACAAAGATGTGTATAGGTGCAAGTATGTGTAGAGGTCGAACACAGGGAGCAGACAGGTAGAACGGGGCAATAATGCACAAGATGTGAATGTGAAAATTTGTCTATCTAAGCTATGTTTTTGTGGGTTTTTAATTTTATATTTTATATTTAATTTTTTTAATTATATAATTTTATATTTTGATTTTAATTTTCTGATTTTAGATTTTATTTTTATATATTATATTTTTTATATTTTCTTTTTCAATAATTAAGTATATATACAAAGTAAGAAAGAGGACGATAAGGTATTTATAAAAATAAGTAAAAATAAAGAAATAAATTTTTTTAGTCTTTTTATAATTTTCTAATGTTTTTGTGATTTTGCTAGATTTTTCTTAATTTTTTTGCTATTTTTAAAGTCAAAAATACTAACAAACAGTGAAATAAATTGCTGGCCGGATTTAAATGAGGACGAAAAATATAAATCAGAGTCCAAAATTCCTCAAATTAATTTTAAATGAAAGATAATAAAACACAGAAAATTTAGAAATAGAGTTATATTTTTAGGATTTTTTTTACGGATTTTTAATATTTTTATGGAGATTTTTGGGCTTTTCTAATTTTTAGGAGTTTTGTTTTGTATTTTTTAGTAATTTTTGGTCTGAAATTAAAACACACTAAAATATGCAAAATATATATTTTTTTGGAATTTTTTGAGCTATTTTTATAATTTTTATGGATTTTATAATGCAAACATTGCTAAAAATGCTTGTTTTTAATTTTTTTATAAATATTAAAATGCAATAAGTATGCAAAACAAAAATATGACGTAAATCTACAATGCAGCATTAATATATGGTAATTTATTTGGTATTTTTTGGAGTTTTATAGATGCATGCAAAATAAATATATGAAGCATAAAGAAAATACAGGCTAGCACGGGCAATTTTGTAAATATAGAAAAGTTAAAGGGGCAAAGTGCAATTTGTCCAGAAAATATATACTGCAATTAAAATGTTTTTGGACTATACATAAATACTAAAATCCGCGAGCTTTTCTGCAAAATCCCTAGGATACACGTGCGTGAGCACGCACTCCTGTCAGGGACTAATACGTAATCCACAAAAACCTCACGGGCATAAATGCAAAAGTACCAAAATTTTATAACTGCAATTAGAAGTTTTGGGACTGAAGCCAAATATGAAACGTCTCCTGGGGTCGCCTACAAAAATGCCAAGTCACGTGCACAGCGCACGTGACCAAGCAGGGATCCAGATGTAATAATAAATACCACAGAGGCCTATTTATATATTTTACAAAATTATTTAAAGGAAGAGGAAAGCTTAGATCCTAAATATTAAATTCAAAAAATAGTCGGGTTGGTTGTGCAAAATACCCAGGCTTTAGGCGGGCACGGACGGCGGATGGATGCTCACTTTGCACGTGTTGCGCCGAGGTCAGCCGATACCCCTTCGAAACCCACAGCTGCGATTAGATGAGAGGCAATGATCGAACGATTGGGCTTTTAAGGATCGGACGGTGGCTGCTAAAACAGGGGTTGGCGTTCAGATCGGACGACGGGGAGGCTACAATGATGAACATGGAAGAACAATGCCGGGGACGACTTTCTTCCGGTGATCTAGGGCTTCTCCGGCGTGCTGTGAAGCTCCAAGGCAGCCCAATCTCCTCCTGTGGTTATTTCTGATCACCTGGGACCCTCAAAACTCCCGGTGGGGTGCTGTGTCGCATCCGCGAAAGCGGCGGAGCTGGAGGTTCCAGGTAGCTCCGACGGGTGATCAAAATCGATCCCAAGTGGTGTTCTGCGCTCCTGACTGGAAGAGGAGAGTGAAAAGGTCGGGGGCAAAATGCCCCGACCCTGCAGAAGGGTGGAAACGATATGGGAAGGTGGAGACGGAGCTCACCGAAGCAAACTCCGGCGAGATGATCGGTGAAGGCTGTCGGTTGGATATGGGAGAAATGAAGATGGGAATCGAGTCTACGACTACATGCAAGTAAAACAAAGGAAGAAAAATAAATGAAAACAGTACCTCAAAGGCAAAATGCTCCCGAGATTGTACCTCGATGGTGCGTACGTCGGAGGTGGGTGGAGCCGCTCCTCGGCCCGCCGAACCTCGCCTCTCGAACGCCAGAGAGTTTCCTGTCACATCACTCCATCCAGGGAGTGATAGAGCGGAGGAAAATCGGGTCAAAAGAGGGTTCAAAATGCAAAGGAAGGAAGGTGAGCGTTTTTGAATGAATGGCGGACGAGCTCCAAGATCGAGGGATATCGGGCGATGTAGTGATCCGAAGATCGAAATAAACCATGGGTGTGTAAGAGCAATAGACAAGGATCAAAAGTCGTGAAGGTAGTATCACGAAAGAAGGCACGACGTGACCTAGAAAAATCCGCCAAAACAGACAAAATCTCAGGTCTGACAGGTCTTTAGGAGGGGTCAGAGTGTTGACCCACCGGTCAACTCTCCAGGCCCCCTGGTTGGTCCACGTGGACCAACCACGAAAATCCTGGAAAAAACCTTTGTAAAATTAATTGAAATTAGTAAATGATTTTATTATTTTTTTTTATTTAATAAAAAATATTTATTATTTTATGAATTATTTTATTATTATTTTTATTTATTTTTTCGAGATTAATAATTACAAGTTACGTTTTATACCCTTTATTGGTATATATATCTATATCTTTATTATTTTATTTTTATTTTGTACATTTAATTTATTTATTTATGTTTATTATTTTATAAATTTATAAAAAAAAATTATATACTAAAATAATTTTTTTTTATTTTTCTGATATATTTTATACACTTAATAAAATAGGAGTATATTTTATGTAGGTATATTTATAGGTATCAAACCTATGTATTATATACATGTAGATTAATATTGTATTTCCTTTGTATTTTATTCTTGTTTTAATGTAAATATATATTATAAATAATATTTACAAAATTTTAAAAATATAAAATGGTAAAAATAATTAATAAATAATAAAATGAATATTTTAATCTGTACAAGAATACAATAGGGGTCCAAAACTTAACCTTCAAACTGTAGCTCCGCCAAATGCAAAACCACCACCATTAAATAACTTATCTTAAATTATATACAAGTAAGGTGAGTTTGACGCATTTAGAGTTTTTATTTGTGAGATACAGGTCTAGGAAGTTGGGATTCTGGGATTTTATTCAGACCATAAGTTTTTATCAGTATATTATTTTTGAGTGAAATAATTTTGTATTTTTCAATATTTAATTATCTACAACTTTCATGTTCAAAGTTTCTTTATTTGATGTATAAAAAGTGGAACCAAAAATAAGTCCCAAAATGAATAAAGAATGATTAAAATAAAAGGAATTTTTATTGTAATTTTGGCCCTTATCTTCCCCTACTTTATTCCTTGTCGACCTAGTTACCGAGATGCCTAGGTCTCAGGGTTTCGGGTCATAAAATATTAATATTTTATTCGTTTTCTTTTCTTTTCTTTATTCTATAATTTTGGCATTAAAAATCGCATTTTATACAATATTTACAAAATGATGCATGAATGCTAAAATGCCTAAATTAAGCCTATTTACACGCATTTACTAGGGTTTTTAAGGCCAAAATGATAGAATGAAAATGATGAAACGTAGATTCATCATCCCCCTATAATTGCCTTTGCTAGTCCCTAGCAAACATCTATGCGATAAGTGCAGAAAAGAAAAATAAAGAAAAGAAAAAGAAGAAATGTGGATTAAATTTAATTGTCAAACTTGTCTTCACAAAATCAAAGTTTGGAGCTTAAGTCGGACCTTTGGAATTTTAGTGTAGGCGGAACCTTAATGAGAATTTGATTTGAAATCCAACAGCCTTCGAGAATCCCAAAACTCTGTTCAAGTCTCCTCAATTGCCAGGTCAGAAATATACGCAAACCCTTACGACTATGAATCTGACTTGTACAATGTAGGTGATAGTGGCTCTCCCCAACTAGAATGGCAAATAGACTTACTTCTCTAGCATGACAACCCAATGATTCCCCAATCCAATAACTCATTCATCGAGGAGCGGGGTATTCCCTTCTATGTTCAAGTGGCAACCAGCTCAAGAGGAGGGGGTGAAGAGAAGCATGGACGGTAGCCACTGTAGCCACCTATCCTAGGATGCAAGACCAATATAGTCAAGTCATTCAGCTGCAGGCTAACATGATTTGACTTTGGAACTCAAACTTGCTTATTGACTTTACAAGATATGTACGTACTTTGTAGGCATTTATTTTTGTACAGGCCTGTCTATTTTTGTTTCTTTTTTTTGAAGTACTATATACAACAACATTTACATAAGGAGTTTTTCCTCTTGAGCCAGCAGACTATCCCTCTTTTGAAGCTTTATTGCAACCCACACTCTCCTGTCTTTAGAATTCCTCATCACTGGACGGGTTTGGTTGCACATCCCTCCCTAGAGGAGGACAAGTGTTTCCACTTTTGTGCGTCTCATAGCCGAGTCCAAAAGCTGTAAACAATCCTTTCGGTCTGGGCGGACAACCTTCTGCAAAATAGTCTTGATCTCCCTGTTTGAAACCTCGGCAAGACCATTGGTCTATGGATGATATGGAGTGGCAACTCTATGGTCAATGCTGAACTCGTTAGCAATGACCCTTACCTTGTCATGGATAAAATGAGTCCCCCCATCAGAAATCAAGAACCAAGGTATCCCGAATCGTGAAATGATATTCTTCATCAAAAATTTGCAAACAATCTTTGCATTTGCAGCTTGGGTGGGGATGGCTTCAACTCAACGACTAACATAATCCACAGAAAGCAGAATGAACTCAAACCCCTCACTCTTAGAGAATGGACCCATGAAATCGATGCCCCATGCATCAAAGACCTCACAGAAGTGAATGGGCTGCATCGACATCATATCTCTCTGTCCACAAGTGCCCATCCTCTGACAATCAGTACACCTCTTCAAGATATCATCTGAATCCTTGAAGAGGGTAGGCCACGAAAGTCCAGATTGGAGAACTTCCTATGTTGTACGCCTCCCAGAATGATGTCCTCCTGCCACAAGCTTGTGGTAATAGGTGAGGACACTATGGTGCTCCTCCTGAGGAATACACCGATGCAAGACACTATCCTCCCTTCATGGTAAAGGGTGGGATCCTCCCAATGGTATGACTTGATCTTTAATCGGGTGGCTGAAGGACAAGAGCCTGCACAACTAATCCCTTTAGAGTCTCAAACGACGCTAGACACTTATCATCTACAAGAAACTCAGCGTCTTTCATCAGCATATCAATAAGCAGTCGGACAATCCGACTGAAGTCCTGTATGAACCGTCGGCTGAAACCGACATACACCAGAAAAGACCGCAACTATCGCAAATTGGACGATGGATTGAGCTTCTTGATGATATCTATCTTGGCCGGATAAACCTCCATGCCATTGTTGGAGATAATGTCGCCAAGGACCATCTCTTGAGTCATCATCAAATGATTCTTCTCCCAAGATAGAATAAGGTTGACCTCGATACAGTGCTAAAGAACTCAGTGTAGGAAATAAAGATAAGAATTAAACCCATTGCCATAGATCGAATAGTCATCCATGAAGATCTCTAAACATTCACCCACCATGTCCAAGAGGATGGAAAGCATGCACCATTGGAATGTAGCCGGGACATTACATAGACCAAATAGCATCCATCTAAAAGCATATGTTCCGAATGGATAGGTGAATGTCATTTTCTCCTGGTCTTCGGGAGCTATGGCCACCTGATTGTATCCTGAGTACCCGTCAAGAAAACAGTAGTGACTCTTCCCAGCTAACCTCTTGATAACTTGATCAATAAATGGTGGCGGGAAATGATCCATCTTGATGGTCTGATTCAATCGTTTGTAGTCCACACAGACCCTCCAAGAAGTGGCTACTCGGGTAGCTATCTCCTCTCCAGACTCGCTCACAACTGTGATGATACCTGTATTCTTAGGTACCACATGCAACAGACTAATCCATTTGGAGTTATAGATAGGGTAGATAAAATATACGCTCCACCACTTAGATGTTTCCTTTATGACCACTTCTCAAAGATTTGGGTTCAGCCTTCGTTGGAACTCACGCGATGCCTTGGCATCATCTTTGAGATAGATGTGGTGGGAGCACATGTACGGACTTATCCCCTAGAGATCAGCTACACTCCTTCTGGTTTCCTTGTGGTTTCTTTGAAGAGTCTCCATCAAATGAGATTCTTGATCTTTAGTCAAATCTACTGAGATAATGACTGGGAACATCTGGATCATCTGCAAGGAATCTATACTTCATGCGCTACAGCAAAGTATTCAACTCAAGACATGTAGGAACTAGCAAATCTGGCTTCTGAAATGTCTGCGTGAAGGCTACCAAATCTGCATGTGAGAACTCTTACTGAATTTGCAAATCTGACGAAGACGACCCTGCTGATGTATCTATCAACCACACTGACTTGCTCTCCGTCGTAGCTGTGGGCACTTTGGACATCAGACATGGTAAATAATCATCGAAATCCTGCCAATCAAAATCAGTGTCTGAGCCCGAGGGATCTGAGTCTAAATCACATGAAATATAATCTACTTCGCTACCATGATTGCAATCATCAACATCTAAAGTGTCATGTGCTATGAGTGTGCTCTCCAAACTCTCATCAATTGTCATATGTAACTCTGTAGGGTCCGAAGGTGCGATAAGAGCTCGTGATTGTAGATCTACCCTAACTGCCTCATTGTTTGTAATCACAAAATCACACTCCTGGTGGACGTCTAGCTCTGCATATGTCATCTTCTCTTAATCGGTAGTCCGCTCTGAGCAGGCTAAGTCTCTAGCTCTAGTCTCCTCAATCATCTTTATTTGTACACATTCACCTTCAATGCGAAAGTATACCTTCCCGCTATCATGATCGAACACTGCCTTCGTTGTGGCTAAGAAAGGTCATCCTAAGATGATGGGGGGTATCAGTCACATATTAAGGGATCTCCATGTCCAGTACAACAAAATCCATGTGGAATTTTAGGCCCTGAATTTTGACGACAACATCATTCAATAACCCTTCAAACTCTTAACAGATTTATCAACAAACTAAAGGACTGACCTGCTTTATTTAAGAGGACCAAACTCGAAGCTGTCGAGTAGGGCGGCCGGGAGAAGATTAACCGAGGAACTGCTGTCTAACAGAATACGATCGAACCACTGCTCATGGATATGGCATCTGACTTAGGGAGCTCCTGCATCGGGTCTCTTGGCTGGTAATTGGTTCTGTATAGCAAAGCAGGTGGCGCAGGTGAGCACATGAATTTCTGCATTATCATTCCTCTTCTTCCTACTGATGGTAGTCTTCTCTCTCAAATTCTTTGGGAATAGAGGGATGTGCTTAATTGCCTCTTGATGAGTCAGTTGGATCTGAAATCTGTCTATCATGTGCTCACTGAACTCTAACTGGCTCTTTTTGGAGTTTTCTGTTTTTAGCCACTTTTCTAAGCGAAGTGCTTGAGGGAAGGGGATAGAAGGACCCTCTACAAAGAGATGAGGGATAGGAGTAGGTTCTTGTGAATTCATAAGGCTAGAATCCATGCATAAATCATAAAGCACAACATATGGATTCTCAGGAGATACAGAAACCTTTCCTTTATTCATATTTTTGATTTTTAATGTTTTTTTCATTTTTTATAATTTTCCCTAATAAGACTCCTTTGATACAGGATGAGTCAACACAACAAAGGAATCTTAGTGGCGTCAGTACCAACGACAACATCTGAACTTGCGGCATTAGTACCATGCTCTAACATGGCAACTGGTAACTTGGTGGCATCAGTACCACCATCTGCAAATGGGAATACAATGGCCTCAACACCATCATCAGGATCAACATCATTGGTGGCTTTAGCACCACCATCATCATCCTCATGTTGAGCAGCATCAACACCGCTCCCGTCCACGTTGGTGTCCTAGAATCTGCATCGAGATGTCACCTAGATGAGTCATCATCGGCTAGCTTCCTACTGCTCCTAAGTGTCACAAAACAATCATCAAATATAAAAGAAGAAATTTCATACAAAATGTCATTTGGAGTGGTGGTCTCTGTAAATTGTGCCTTCTCAGACTTCCTCTCTAGATTGTTCGGGTTAGGTTCAATCTGAGCGGGTATGGTAGCCTTTCCCTTCATTATCTCCCTCAGCTCTTGTCGGAACTCGTCCATTTCTCACCGAAAGGAGGCATGCTGATCAGAGAGCAAGCGAGTGAGGTCATCAAGGTTGGGTTCTCATAAACTGGTGCATGAGAACCGGACAGGTTGCCTCGCTCGCGGTGAGGCTACGTCTTCTGATGGTAGTGATTTGGGGGCCGAGAATACTGGTGATGAGGCTGCTGTAGTTGCCTCCACTATTGTCCATGGTACTAAGGACAATGACCATGTTGCTGTTGCTGGTGGGAGTATTGGGGATTCTAGGGTTTGCTGTCTTGTCCTGCCTGTATGGGAGGCTGCTGCTGCTGGGATGAAGTGCCTCCAGTTGACAATCGAAAGCCAGGGTGGTCTCGATGAATACCTGGATGTCGTTGGTACTGGGAGTACCAGATCCCATTGACTTCCATCAACGGCTCCTGCTGCTCGTGAAGTGGCAGGGGAAGGGCTGCCAAGGGCAGATCCGAATGGCATACCACCATTTGAGTGTCTGAAGAGGGTGGTGGTGAGTGGTACTGCTGGAGCGACTAGATCGACTCTACCAGAATGTAGTGAAACTGATGATACGAGGAAGAGGGTTGGGAAGAGCTACTCTCTTGATCAGTCTGTGACCTGAGATGGGGCTGCGAAGACGTCTGTGCCTCTTGGAGACACATGATTTGGGTCATCAGGTCACTCAAAGTTTGGGCCAGCTCATCAATTTTGTTGAGCATATCTAGGCCCTAGCACTGCTTCTTCTCAATGATCTCTATCTGGTCCAACTTCTCGCTGATAATACTCATATTGGAAGTCAAAGACTCTGCTTGTGCTACGACCGAAGAAGATGTGGAAGGACCGGCATTGACACATGCAATTCTCTGGTAAGAAACTACCTACGGGAGAGGCTTCCCCTGAGTGTAGACACGGGTCTGGGACATTACTGTGTAATTTTCTACCATCTCCTCATAGATGGCCTAGACTTGGTCTTTATCCTTGGTGAAGTAGGAACCTCCGCATGAGGCATTCACAATCCCCTGCAACTATCAGCCCACAAAAGAAACACTGGATGAGATTAGGCTTGCTGATCTTAAGGTGGGGACACATGTCGATGAACTCTCTAAAACAATAATGCATGTCGATGAGCTCTCTAAAACAATCCCAAGCTTCATGGAACTATTCATTTGGGATCATAGTGAAATTGTTTATCATAGCACTCCCTACGTTGGTCTAGCTGAGTGGATAGTACTTGTTCAAGTACTTGGTCTGGAGCTGCTCCCAAGTGGTGACGATCTTCCCCAAATGCTTCAGCCATTATGCAGTTTTGTCAACGAAGGAAAAGGGGAAGGCAATCGGCTTGATGATATCTTCATCCATAAATCTGTTGTTTGTCGGGGAAAATGCAGATCATCTCAGACTCCTGCAGATGGAGATGGGGCTCCTTAGTGGCTAGCCCATGGAACCTGGGCAATAAATGAATGGTTTGGGGGTGGAGCTCAAAGTCACCCAGGATCTCATGAAGTTGTATCCATGGGTAAGATTTACACCAGGATTGTGCAGCTGCCTCATGGTGCGTGGTGATCTGGCTGGATCCTGTGTTTCGTCCTGGCATCTGTCTCCGCCCTCGGCTCTAGGTATCTCTCCATCGGCTGTTAGTCTCTACGGCTCCTCTCATTTCACTCTCATCTACGTGAGCTCTCTCCTCTCCTCTGTCATGAAGACTCCTTGGCCCTAAATCTATCGCTGCATGGTTTCTAGGGAAGCTAGCAATGTGTTGATTATGGAAACCTGATCTAGTACATACGATGAGGTCTGCGGCTGCTCATCAGTTCTGTTTTTTCTATTGGACATCTCTCTGGTATCTACAAAGGGAAAAGACCCTAGCTGAGGTGCTGTCAAGTGAACAAAGAGCTGTGCTAGCTTGTCTGGTTGTATCTCATGATTGGAAAAGGATGGTCGAGGGGGAACAAGTTGGAGGCAAATTCGGGTTCAGAGAGCAGGTCTGCGCTCCTTGAAGTTGCCCTAGATGAATGGGGAGGAGTGATGGAGAGTAGTGCGTCTAGAGGCAACCTAAGAGACCTCCTTCCCATCATCGTGATGTGGAGATTTACAAAGAGTAGATCTGGGACGCAAGGAAGATGAGAAATCAAACCCCTGGTTCACCTACGCAATGCAATGTAATGACCGTAAATGTTCGGTCGTTTATCTTGTCAAATTGTATAAGGTGAACATCCAATCTATCAAGGTAGTTATGCGAGCTGTCAGTAGCCCGATTCTCTCTAGAGACTGACTCGGATTCCTACGACTAGTTATTTCCAGCCAGTTTGGGATATGGACTGTTTACCGACTTCCGATTTACCCAATCTGCTAAGGAAGTCCAGACCGTTTACCGGCTTCCCGGGGGAAATCCTCACTAGAGAATAGCTAATCATCATAACCTATAGTTTGAAAAGAGTTCAGGCGTGGCTCTATCCTAGTGTACAGGTACTTCAACTCTTTGTTGAAAAATCAGACAAGGAGGGGGTTACTCTCTCCAAAATAAGAATTTTTAGTGAAGTATGGTTCTAGGTCAAGTTTTATTTAACAACCCCAGATTTTATCTAGTTATCTCTTTTTTTAGGTAATTTTTTGAATAATGCAATGTCTTATGAATTTTCCGATTTCATTTTTATTTAAGTCAAAGAAAACTAGGGGAGAAGGGAGAAAATGAAGTGCGTTAAACGCGATGATTCATGCAAAGATAGAAATGCGTACCTTGCCCCATCACTCTACATGCAGGATGATCTGCACATAAATTTAAAGACAGTAATAAAACTAATCTATATAATGCACGAGGTAATCGTCCTAAGATGAGCAACTTCTATTATCGGGAAGAGTTGGTAGTTAATAAATCAAAAAAAGATCTGAGTCTGGTCATAGAGCGCGATCGGTGCCCACCATAGTGGGTCCTACAAGCGTTGTATACGGTCTATTTCAGCGTGTGCTCTCTTAACTAGTTAAATTAACTTTTTCTTTATTTGACTAAGTCCAAGTACGATTCATAGGAGCAGATAATGTATTAGGGTGTTTTAAAAACCTTAGCTAATTACTGAGATGAAACAAATAAAAATCCTAAATCTGGGGGTCGAATCCTCAGGAATCAAATAGAAAATAAAAGCAAAAAATCAGGAAAAATGTGGTGAGGTACATCGAGTGCACCGACACTCGGTGAAACAGACCCCGTATAATAAGAGTGTCCAAGTGTTCAAAGGTCCAAAATCAATCCAACAAACAATCAAGAAAATCAAACCACTAAGATTTCAAACAATCAATGTAAGCAGCTTCGCTATTTTATCTACCTCGTATAGCGACAAGGGTCGAACACAATGACCACAAGTACAAGCCAAGTAGTCGGAGTTCAGGAACAAAAATATTTTTAGTGGTTTTTTAATTTTCAAAATAGCTACAATAAGCACAAGGAATAAAAAACTCACACACACTCTTTTTGTATTTTTCTAAAAGCTAAAAAGCACTCAGAAAAATATGATAAAAATATTTTTAGTTTTTACATGTTTATATTCTTTTTGGTAATTTTTGTAGACTTTTCAAAACTTTTTTGATTTTTTAAAAATCAAATAGTGACAAAAAAGCAAACAATGTACAACCATGAGTACTTTGGAATTAAAATTAACTAAAGTGCCCAAAACTCCTAGATGGTATCTTATGATAAAATAGAAGCAAATATCAACAAACATAGACTAAAAAATTTATTTTTGGATTTTTTATATAATTTTATCTAATTTTTATATGTTTTAGAGTGATTTGTAATTTTTATGCTTTTTATTTAAGTTATCAAATAAAATTGACAGTGGAGATAAAAGACAACAATAGACAACTACCCTAATTTTTATGGAATCTTTAGATGATTTTTTGAATTTCTATGATTTTTCAAAGACAAACATGATACTTTTTTGGGATTTTTGAAATTTTATAATATATAGTGCACGTAAGTCAATAAGAAAAAAATCAATAAAAATAATACATGCAATCAGATACTACAAGTAATTTTTAGGAATTTTTTGAGTTGATTTAATGATTATTGCATTTACATGTAATTAAAAATAGTTTATAGGGACCTTTTTGCAAATAAAATAAATTCCGGGGCCTAAAAATAACAAATCAATAAAGCTCAGGGGAGATTATGCAATTAATCCACTGAATTCTTGCGCAACATGTGATCTAGGAAGGCAGGGGCAAAAATGCAAATATCAGAACATAAACTTCAATCAATAACTAGCAAAAAGATTGAAGTATAATATGCAAATAATCCAAAATAAGGTACGGACGCATGTGACTCAAACTCAACTGGACTAAAGAGTAAATACAGAAATTAGTGGGTCCAAACTACAAATATTCTTAACTATACATTTTATTTACAGAACTAAAGAAAAATAAAATAACATGCAAGGGTCATAAGGAAATATACCCAGATGGCACTTGAGGTTCACGTGGGGGCTCTCACGGCTCCTATTGCTTTCTGTGAAGGGATCTGTTGGCTAAGACTTTTTCGGTGACGTATGGTCAGATCAGCTACGTCAGACCTGATCTAACGGCTTGTAAAGCTGCTTGTCGGGCGGCTCAGATAGTGAGCCCAGATCTGATCCAAGCGTTAGGATGAGACATGAAAGAATGGCTTGGATCAAATTTGGGGCAGTGACTCCAGATCGAGCGGTTGTAGAGTGGTTGGAAGAGCATAACCCTGGCGAACTTCGCCCGAGCGTGGAGGGTGATACACAGCTCCAATGAAGCCGCTGAGGGGTCCGACACAGTCGTGGAAGAGCTCCGTGTCGAGTGGCTTGCTCATATGGAAAGCTGATCGAGGTGATGGTACTCTACCTACAGCATCTCTGCCTGAGCAGTTGGGGATCTAAATGGTCCTCCTCAGCTATCTTGAATATGCAGGTATACTCTCGCCTCAACGACCAAGCTTTGGCCATGGTTTATTTTGGCTGAAAATGAAAAGAAGGGCCTCCGGTGAAAGTGGGGGAAGAGGCCATTCCTAATCTTGCTCTAGTGAGCAAGATCCTGGGTGATCAGGATGCATAGTGAGATGGATGGTGAGTAAAGGTGTCGATTGGAAGGGGTAGGTGAGTAGAATGGTCTCCAGACCTGGCAATCAGAGCTGGTGAAGTGTGTCGACGAAGATGATGAAATCGAAGTAAAAAATGAGAGATGCAAGGGAAGTAAGTTATACATGAGGGTGCTGAAAGACTCATAAGCCTTAGGATATGCGAACGGAAGGGTTTTTGCCTCAACCGGGCTACAACGTACTAAGGAGGCTAGACGCGACGGATGTCCGACAACGTTAGTGTGCTTACACCAAGAAGCCATCAAACTTTGCTCCAAAATCTTCTCCGAGCTGCTGTCACTCTGCTGGAGGTGTCTAGGAATGAAAAGAGAGATTAGGCACGCACTACTGTGCTCGAGAGGTGGAAGAGACATTTTATTGAGGTGCCTAGGGTTCCCAAAAGATCAGCGTTACGCTCGAAACCCTTGGGTGATCCGACTGCTCCTAGGGATCCGTGGGGATCATGGATCTTAGGAGCATAATCGGACGCAAGAATAAAGGTGAATGGAGGTCTGACCCGATCGGGAAAAAAAGGGAGAAGAAGCTCCGACGAAGTAGGAATCGGGTCGGGTTAGCTGGGGGATAAGGTTGACCGTAGTTAACAATCCCACTAGATGAATCAGAATTCGTGATTAACAAAATAAAAGAATATTAAATATAAAATTGTAAATGATTTTAAAATAAAAAAGTGAATAAAATGAAAATTATTTAATATTTTTTAAACTAATTTTCTGAGATTTTTAATTATTTTTATAAAATTAATTTATTATGGTATATAAAGTACATATTATTATATACATGTATTATATACCTATGTATTATATACATATATTTTTATTTTATTATTTTTTATAGAGATTTTTTTTTGTTTTATATTTTATTTATTTACAAAATAATTTAATGAGTATAAAATGATTTTTTTGGATTTTATAGATTAATTAAGGGTGTTAAATAAATAGGTATTATATACATCATACAAATATGTGGCCTTTACACAATAAATTGTGGATTTTATTTTTTTCTGATTTTTATTTTATTTTTATATTATTTTTATGACTATAAACAAGTGTTCAAAAATATGGTATTTACACAATGTAAAAAAAATATGCAAGTTTATTTGTACAGGTATTGGTTGTTTGTACATAAATAATGTACCCTATCTCTCTCTACTTATTTTTTGTTGTGAAGGTCAAGGTCTGGCCTTCTCTTTAGGATTTAGGCAAATCTGTATTTATTCTAAATACATCTTTCTTTTTCTTTTCTCTTTATTCTTCTATTTTTGTAAAATACGTGTTAATTATTCATTATTAACAAAGACATGTACAATGATAAATTGTTATATTTACATATAATTATATGTAGTTTTTCTAAAAGATAAAGATAAAATAAAAGAATTAAGAATGAGAATCGCATATTCATCAAGTATCCATCAAAGAAATAAAAGAACACTTTCCTTGCCAATCTCTAAACAATATGATCTATAAAGGGTAGTGGAAAGTGATATTGTCTAGTCACTGTGTTCAGGCATCTGTAATCTACAAAGACAAGGCATGAAGGGGTACTCGGGTCAGAAACTGCTCACCATGGTCATTCGTCAAAATGGTAATCGTGGATTTCTTCAGGACTACATGTAACCGACTAACTCACTTGGAATCCGAAATAGGATAAATAAAGCCAGCGTCACACCACTTCCTTATCTCTTTCATGATAATATCCCAAAGATTAGGACTCGGTCTGTGATGAAAATCATGAGTCGGCTTGTTGTCGTCCTCTATGTAGATATGATGCGAGCATAATGCTGGATTGATCCAACAGAGATATGAAATATTCTAGCCTATGGCATTGTAGTTTCTATCAAGAACCTCTAGCAAGCGAGATTCCTGGTCGTCGGTCAACTGTGAACTGATGATGATCAAGAACTTTTTGTGTGCACCCGCAAGGAAGGTATACTTTAGTCTAGATGGTAAATATTTGATCTCATGTGGGGTCTAAATATGCTCTACAACAACCTCAGATTCTGTTGTGGTAGAAGGTAAATGATGTGCCATATGTGAAATTCCATCAACATACAATTCAGGATCATCAACAATGGTGTAAATGTCGACTGTGCATTCCAGGCCTTCCTTTCTTGAAAGATATTCCTTGGTATCAATGTAATCCATGAACAAATCTATATCTCTCATCTCAACTAGAAAACCACTGTCCTCTAAATATGGTATAAGAGGATCTCCCTCATTTGATGTTGGCGGTGCTGTCTTTGGATATGGGGTCATCTCTATCTTAACAATTTCACTGTGGGAGTGAATGGTTATCTCTCTAGTATAATATCAACTACCGCTTCAATCATTCGAAGGAATGGCCGACCAAGTATGATTGGGGTATTGAGTAACGGTGTTAAGGTTTCCATGTCCATGATAATGAAGTCTATTGGGAATTTCATCGTTACGATAATATCCTCGAGAATGCCCCTCAGCCTATTGATCAATCTATCAACGAACTGAAGGATAATCATAGCGGATCTAAGAGGCACCAACCCAAACTCTTTGAGTAGCAAGGTTGACATAATATTGATATGGGATTTGCTATCGCGTAGAGTATGATCATACCCCTGATGAAATATCTGGCAATGGATGTAAGGCGCTCCCTTGTCTTTCTTTTTAGGCTGGAGGTTGTTGATGGCATGAATAGTGTCCACGATCAATATATGCATCTTTGTTCTCTTGCGTCAGTTTTTCTTGGGTTGTCACTTCCTAATACATGCATCTTTGATTCCATTTTTACTTATGGCATGTACTCCACGACCTTAAGGAGTAGCATATCTAAAAGGATGTTCTGAAGTGTCTCGACCACTCTAAGATCATATAGTAATTTTTCTAGTTTTATAATAATTTTGCTTTTATTCAATGCGTCCCAGAAAGGAACAGAATCAGAAACAACATCAAATTTCTCATTCTTTTTATTCAAGTATGAATATGCATGTACATATGAATAATAAAAAGCAGTTTGTATAGTCTCATTCATAACATGTAAAGAAGGAAAAATAACATAGGTTGCTCTATCTGCTGCTGATGAAGAAGACTCCGCGATGGGTGATGTTATCCTCCAAAGTTGACATGGCTTTGCATATCTCATTGTTGTCTTTTTGGGAGTTTTTGGTGGATGGTTATGGTGGTGCTCCTCTATGGATTGGAATGTTGGATCTCTACTCAGAATATGTAGAAGATGAGAAAGAAGATGATGCTCAATAAATGACTTTATTGGCCAATCCCAATTGTGCTGGAAGCTGCAATCTCCTACCGCTCCTGAGAGTAATAACATCAGATAAAAATACAAAATCACAGTACACACCTGTTTCAGGAGTAGATGGATAATGTGTCTCCTGCTCCTTATTGCATATGAAGTTGTTGGGATTGGATTCGACTTGGATGGGCTTGAGTGTGACATGTCCTTCCGGCTACCCTCGTAAATTCAACCAAGCTATCAATAGAATTAGATTTGTCATTCATTATAGTCGGGTAAATGATACATCGTCAAAAAACCACTCAAATTTAATGTGCAATTAACTCAAGCAGCAAATTTATTTTACTTGGGCAAGCCCAAGGTCGAACTCAGGGAGGCAGCTATCTTCTTAGGTAAATTTTTAGATAAATTAGAGATCAGATTTATAGAAAAATATTTTTGGTCTTTTTATACTTTTTTATGAAATTAAGGAAAATGCTGTGCAATTTCAAGCCAAATTTATAAGTTAAATTAGAAAGATAGTCAAATGAAGTCCAAAATATTGAAACTTGGCCAAACTATGGAATGTTATGAAACTAAGCTACTGCAATTTTTTTGGAATTTTTAGACTCTAAATGAATTAAAATGAATAAAATATGAATGCAGGACAGTTTTTGCAAAATTAATTCTAATAAATACAAAAGTACATTATTTTTAGATATCAAAATTATCCTAGATAGGTCTAAGTGAGAGGAATCCATGAAAATTATTAAACCTAAAAATCTATATAAATTGGACCTATTAAAAATCAATTAGGCAAAATACTTTTTGATCTATTTAGGACTCGTGATGTGTGCAAATGCAATGATTTTTGGGCACAATATAGAGCAATTTAACCTAAATCTAATATGATTTTATGGTGATTTTTGGATCAACAATTATTTAAATAATAAATAAAATGCACACATTGGGCAAAATATGTCAAATACCACCAAAATAATATTTTTAATTCAATGCAACTCACAAAAACATGACACGTGTTACGCAAGATAAAGGACAAGTTAAACTACAACATGCAATTTTTGGAATTTAAAAATGATGAGAAATGGACACCTAGATATGCGTGCAAACAGAAGGACCAAAATGCAAAACAGAAAATAAAATTTCTTAAAATAAAATGTGCATATAGGGATTAAAGT
Source organism: Ottelia alismoides (assembly GCA_037367405.1). Classification (NCBI taxonomy): domain Eukaryota; kingdom Viridiplantae; phylum Streptophyta; class Magnoliopsida; order Alismatales; family Hydrocharitaceae; genus Ottelia; species Ottelia alismoides. The sequence goes on from JAZKJV010008192.1 coordinate 435,871, forward strand.
GCAAATACCAACTAGAACACATGCTCCTCACGTGTCGCGCCTAGTAGGGACTGAAATGCAGTTTCTGAAAGCTGTAGGAGCCTCGATGCAAATTACCCAGACCTCAAGTGAGGGACACGTGAGGAGCTAGGCTCGAGAGACAAAGGAAGCTTAGGCGGAGGCATGGGTGGCTCTAGAGGTTCGGCTTAGCTTCGGGTCAGCTTCTGGTGCTCCGAGCCTAGGGTCGGGGAAGAGGCTCGGAGGGCGGCTACATGGCGCAAGTTAGACCGCTAGATCTGAATAGATCGAACGACTGCATGAGCTGAAAATGTGACGCCTAAGGGATCGTCAGATAGAGGTCGATCCAATAGTGGTGATGGCTGACGACGTGGCGTGATGCGGGCTGTTGGATGGTGATCAATCTAACGGTATCTGGATGTCGAAGTAGATGCGACGTGGCGGAGTAATGGCCGTTGGATCCTCCTGATTTAACGGTGGTAGGAAGAGGGCGATGTGTCTTATTCAGGACCATCGGGTCAGGAAGATCCAACGGTATCTATACGTCGTCTTCTCCGGCGATGGGCTCCTTTCTCCGCCGCCTTCCCCCGTGGTCGTGGAAGCTCGCCGGTGGCTCCTGGATAGCCCATATTAGTCGTGGAAGTGTCAGGAGGCTGTGGAGGTTCTACAAGTTGCTGAGGTCGTCTGTAGGCTGGTGGCAACGAAGCTTGAAGTAGCTCCTGTGATGGTTCTGACCAATGAAGAGAATGGTCCCTACAGGGTTAGCTTGTGCCAGAAATCAAGTGCATCATGCTCGTGAGGTGCATGCGAGTTCAGTGAGGCCTGAGGTGTGAAGAGGGTGAATTCTGCGAGCTCCTCCACTGTGAGGGGCGAAGCATCAGTCATGGATTATTCGATGGACCGTGGAGACGAACGGAGTGTGGCACGAATATAGCAGCTCCGATGCGAAGCTTGAGCGATAGGCGGAGAATGATGATGTCAAGCAGAGATGACGGGAAAAATAAGAGAAAATCAGAGAGGGAGAAGATGAAGATTGGAGAAAAAGATGGAGGAAGCTACTTGGGGATGGAAGCTCGGGGTAGAGTTCCTGGTCATCGCTCAAGGGTTGGCAGCGGACCCGAGCTCGTGCAGCTCGTTGAAGAAGCTGCGGCACAGCGTACTACGCCGTGGATCTCGCCGGAGAGGATTCTCTGTCGTCGCTCAGATTCTAACCTAATCCCTATCACAGATAGGAAGACTCGAGATCTAGGAACTTTCGTGCAAGGGAGGATGGGCTGGAAAGTGGTCGGAGGCGGAGTATTTAAAGAGAGAAGGTGGAGGTGTAGGTGATGGGGAGGTGATGTTCGTGGAGCGTGTGGAGTCACGAGGACGAGAGTCATGGAGATCATGGCTGCTGGAGAGGATGAGGGATGTATGCGCGACATCGTGGAGGTGTTGATGGGTAGAGAAGGTGGTTGTTGTGGCGCCAAAAATAGGAAGTGGTCGGAGCCGTCGTGAGGTGGGGGCGACGTGGGCGAGGGTCTTTCGGAGGTGGGAGGTGATGCCTCGACCGTTGGATCTAGTGATCCAATGGCTCTAAGCGAGGCGCCCGTGGACAGTGAGGATTAGATCAAGCGGGCTAGATCGAAGGGCGATGGAGGGCGCCACGTGGCGAGCGTAGGCGTGGGATCGAAGGTTCATTGATTGAGCGAGGTTGAGCGGATGATATCTACTCATCGAGACTAAGATCCAAGCCATGAGCGTGACACGTGGCTTAAGGAGAGTGAGGCGGAGACGGACGGTGGGGATGAGATCGGGGGAAGATCGAGCGGCTTAGAGGAATTGCGAAAATGGAGGGCCAAGTTCTGATGGAGAAGAATGTGATCTAAGGGCCAGGAGAGGAGGTGCATGGCAGGCGGCTGAGTGTGCCGTGTGGCGCAACCAGAGGGCGCCATGTGGACCAATTTGGTTGGTCGAAAAAGAATGTGAAATAAGAGGGAGAAAAAGATCAAATTTAGAAAAACTTAAAACATGAAAGTTGTATAACTCGATGAGATCTACAAGTTTCATGTTGACTAAAAATAGAGATGAGGTCGAATAAAGTAATAAAATACAAGGGTACAAATATACATACATATAGTATACAATGGGGGCCCAAAACTCAAGTTTTGCATACGATCTCTGATTTAAATGAATGTGGTCTCATTTTGAAGGTCTCTGAATGTGTATTAATTTAAAAGTAAGTAGACCTAGATCAGAGGCTGTACGAGAGTGATATATACTATCTAAGGTCCATGGTCTCCAACTTGGTTTGGGGTTTTATTTTTCTAATTTACAGGTTAGCAATTTTTTGGTATTTTTCTTGTATTATTGTTATTAATATACACAATATAAAGTGAACTTATGGGATTTATAGTTAGTGTAAAATATATACAGATTAGTTATTTTACAAGTGAATTGGGCTTCTTATTTAATGCAGATGCGAATGGTAAATTGCAAATGTTATTAATGCATGCATGAATGCTAATTATGCAAATTTGGTGGAAATATGCTCCTAGTTACTCGGGAACAAGGCTCTATTTTCAACCTAAGAGTGATGAATCACAGATTCATCACTTACCTCATACGACTAGTGGTAAGGAAAGTATATGGGTTGTAATAGATCGCTTAATCAAGGTTGCACACTTTATTCCAATAAGCTTATCTTCCACTCCAGATCAGCTTGCTGAGTTATATATTACACATGTGATCCACCTCCATAGTATCCCAAAGTAAGTAGTTTCCGATCGAGATTCATGATTCACCATACACTATTGGGAAAACTTCATGAAAGCCTTAGGCATACATCTATACTTGAGCAAAGCGTATCATCCACAAACAGATGTTCAATCAAAATGTACGATTCAGACTTTAGAGGATATGTTACGAGCATGTGCCTTAGAATGGAGAGGATCATGGGTGAAACATTTGCCTCTTGCAGAATTCACCTACAACAATAGTTACCATACAAGTATTAGCATGCCACCATTTGAAGCACTATATGGGCATAGGTGTACTACTCCTTTGTGTTGATAAGAGGTCTAGATAAAGAGCCTTTACGATTCAGATAGACTCCAGGAGACACGGAAAGCAGTAGAGCTTGCTTGAAAAACACTAATAACTGTCCAGAGTCGCCAAAAAAGCTATAATGATGCTAGGAGAAAAGATCTTGAGTTTGAAATAGGAGACATTGTATTCCATAAAGTATCGCCTATGAGGGAGTTCAGTGGTTTGTCTTGCATTGAAAGTTGGCACCCAGGTTTGTGGGTCCCTTTGAAATCATTCAGCGGATTAGAAAAGTTGCATATAGACTTGCGCTTCCTCCACATCTTTCGGTAATACATGATGTTTTCAGGTATCAAATATGAGAAAGTATATTAAGGATCCTATGCATAAGATAAGTTATGATGATTTAAGTGTTGAGCCAGACTTGACATACCAAGAAATACCTCTGGAAATACTAGATAGAGATATCAAGAAGTTGAGGAATAAAGAGGTGCCTAAAGTTAAAGTATTGTGACAAAATCAAGAGTCTGAAGAAGCCACATGGGAACCGAGGTGTAAATGAGAGAGAAATGCCCCTACTTGTTTGAGTGATAACACTATGTGTTGTATATCTTCTTTATAAATTAAATGGCATTCATTCTCTTTAAGTTTGTTATGGTTTCAATCCTTTTAAGGTTGTTATGCCATCATTATAAGTCTAGAGGACTAGACATCTTTTAAGGTTGTTATAATTGTAAAGCCTTGAAGCATCTCTCAGATCCTACATAATAAGATCAGGCTCATCAAGAGGAAACTAACAGAATTTGTTTTGTGTGAATTGGACTTCACTTCGATTTATTATGATTTTTGGAAGAAAGAGAAGTAAGGAGGTTTAAAATATCATTAACCCATAATGACTGTCATTAAGACTAATTAAGCATCTTAAAGAATCTAATGATGGATTGAAAATTGCTAATGACCATTAGCGAACACTAATTAATGGTTAGTAAAAGTTAAGCGTAAGCCGTGAAGGTTAAATCATGATTTGTAAAAGTTAATCACGATTAGCGTTAATTAAGCATCATTAGCGAATCTAGAATCTTCTGGAAAGTTCTAACTTAATCCCTAAGTTTTGGATAAATTTTGGCCAAAACCATGGTCCAAAACCATGGGCCGCTAACCGTGGTTAAGGTCTAAACCATGGTTTTCTAACAATGGTTAGTGCTTTTCTAGAGCGTATACATACCCCCTACCCATTCAGTCTCTACGATTTCCACTACAACCACCACCACCCCAAAGGCTAGGGTCGAGAGGTCAGGAGGAGGAAGGTACGATCCTCTCTTAGTTGCTTCGTGAGCTAGGTTTTCTATTCATGTTCAGTTTCCTTGTTGTTTCCTTTCGGCGATTTTATAGATGAAATTCTTTCTGTTTTTTTAGAAATATGTCCAAATACAAGGGAAAACTTTGTCTAAATATTCGTAAAAATATCATCTTGTATAAGGGGAAATTCTGCCAAAATTTTCCTAGAAATATCACCCCGTATAAGGGGAAACTCTGCCGAAATTTTCCTAGAAATATCATCATGTATAAGGGGAAGCTCTGCTGAAATTTCAACTGAAAATAAGTTCTTCGTTTTCTTCGTGTTCTTCGTGTTCTTCGTTCTTCGCGTTCTTGGCACATTCTTAGGATTTTTGATACAAAAATGAAATTCGATCATTTCAGGAGCCTTAAATCATCCTGAAAATGAATTACGATAAAGCACTGCATACGCAGGAGAGATCTTGATTAGGTAACGAAGTCCTTTCTTTTTGTTGTTGGGTTTTCATATGAAATAGTTGAGATTTCTGTGTTTCTGCTCCTTACTACGAAGAACCCTAATTTGGTTATTTTTTAGAAAGTATGAAAAGTTGCTTTGTGATTTTAACTAAAATTTTGTCCAAGAATCGAATGGATGTAGTGGTTTGGAAAGTTAGGGTTTGGAAGTTAAAATAAGCATAAATATGAGTATATATAGATATGAATTAATATATATGTGGATCTATACTTAGTATTGAGGAATATGCAAATTGAAGGCCTAATAGAAGAATTACATCATGGGAATTGATGTGCTTTGAGTTGGTTCCTGAAAAGGATCGTGTGTCACGTTAAGGATGACTGGGAGTAGAACTATAGGTCAGGCATGCAACCTGTAGGTTTGTTGAAAGGAAACCGTATTGGCGTTTCCCTACCAAGGTGGTACACGGTTGCCTTGTTATGATATGTGCACACGGAATGAATGATTTGCAACGTGTGTTACCGGGAGCCAATATCTTCGGGTTGAACGATGGAAGATGTGGTCGTACCATGTGGAGGCACAGGCGGTTGGATAGCGGCTGGGTCACGATAACATTTATTTAAAGCCACTAGGTTATATGATTAAATGTTAGCTTGAGGTTTTAAGAAACCGAGTCCTCGAGGACAGTGTGCTCCTTTGTTTGCCAGGCTGAGGGCTTGAGACACTGATTAGTAAAAGAAAATGAAATTCTCATGGTAGTATTGGAGGATTGGTTGAGGTGACGTGCGGCCGGATAAGCTTACCAGATCAATGCAATCTCCAATCCTAAAGTGTTCACAACTTCAGAGTCCATATAGTGGTGAGGTAATTCCGTGGACTAATCCCTAACGTGGAATAGAAAGAAATGTGACTTAAAATACTTAGAAGGGATGAAACTTTTTGTGATAACAAGTTTTGAAAAAATTACACAATTTGTTTGATTTTCTCTTCTTCGTTACTTAGCATTCTCTAATTGTTATTCTATGATTTATGGAAAACTCAACAGGTGTCGGTGAGCCATAGCAAGGACTTTAGTAATCCAGCCAGTTAAAATAGTCATCCAGCCAGCCGTAGTAGCTTTAGTCTATAAGGTAGTCAGTAATCTTTTTATGCATTTCCTTCCAGCTGATGTACATGGTTATAGTGGGACAATGTGTCATGTGAACTTTATTTTGTGAATGGAAAAGTGTTGAAATACTTCCTTCTGAGAATTTTTAATTGCAGTCCATTTCTGAATGTCAGTTGTGATTGCTGAATAAATTATTGATGAGTAATCAGATCCAGATATGGGAGGATCCGACGACCCGTAAATTGGGGTCGTGACACTGCATCTTCTTATATCCATGTCTCCATGTATAGAAGTATGGTGGAGACGTAAACCAGGGTTGCGGCTGCTGGTGATGGTACTCCAGAAATTAGTGAATTGACCTTTGACCGTCCTAGGAACCCAACTGTCCCTACCCTGGTGGGAGGGTCTAGCTGCGCTCGGGGATGCTGCAAATACCATTCACATCTTGAATATAAGGTAGAGGAGGAAACTATTGCTCTGCAAAGTGATACTGGTATGGGACTTGATCCAGAGTCTGCATGTAGTATACATGCTGAACTACAGGAGGTGCTCTAGTACTCTGCTAAACTATAGAAGTGAAAGACTCAAGTGCAGAAGTATCGGTTGCAGGACTAAAACTCTGACAAGAACTCCAGATGCTTCGTAATCTCATCAAGCTTCAAGTTCTTGTGATCACTTTTCGATTATATCGACTTTGGATAAGTGATTCCCAATAATGGTCATATATGTATTGTACACCCTTTACACATCAAGAGATGTCATCATGTTGATGGTCTTGTGGGGTATAGAAGGTAGAGGATGTTTATGAAATGCACAGGACGAAGATAGAGCTGCATAACTCTCCTTCATTTCCTCGAATATCTACCATAGAACATCCTTGTCTTTGTTTAAATAAGAACCCCCACTGGAGGCATCTACTAATTTCTGGTTCTCTGAACTCGAAACCCCAAAGATATTCTACACTAGGCTCTTCTTCAGTATATCATGATAGGGACCCTTCTCCATCAAATCTTTGAAGTGTTCCCATGCCTCGTGAATAGGCTCATGAGACATTTGGCAGAAGTTGACAATAAGCCACCACATCTATATTAACCATCCAAGGAGATAATACTTATCAAGATAGCTGACCTCAGCTCCTCCTAAGATGTAATCACCCATCATGAATGATTGATCAAATAGAATGCCTTATCCAAAAGACTGAAGGGGAAATCTAACATCTTCACTACCTCTAATAGGATGTTAGGGTAGTGTGCATGGTATCACATATGCAGTCGAACTGTTGGAGGTGTATGTATGGTTCTTCATTAATATGTGGATTATGGGGAGTAATGGTAATAGTCGGGGCTTCAGCTCAAAATTCCCATGAATCGCAGGAATCTATATCCATGTAATTGAGTGTCATGTGCCCAGGTTGTAGGCATCTCTAAGTGTGAGCTTGGCCACAGCACTCTCTAGCTCAAAAATGAGATCTGCTCTTTGCTGCTCACCGACTCCCCCATTCCCACCTCCTCTCATATACCCACCCTCCTCTCTCCTCCCTCCTCTAGTGTTCATCATCTCTGAGATCATATCTCTCAAATAGGCATGGAAGTTGTCCTACTCAGTCAATTGTGCCTGAATATCCATGAAGAAGCCAACATCGTGTTGTTGATATCATGTTGCTTAGTCATAGTTCCCTTAGGAGTCATTGAGACCTCAAAATCCATCTATGGAAATGTCAATTCACTCGATCTGTCATCAGAAATGTTGGAGTTTCAAATGAAAGTTTGAGATTAGAGTCAATCTCATACAAGGGATTTATTAGTGAAAGAAATGGTGATGTAGGGAAAGAAGAATATTCAGGAAGAGGTTCATCATGAATAAGTGATGAAGACTAAACTGGAGTGTGTAAAGAGAGGTTCATGAAGTCCAAAAAAATGTGCTCCAATTCGACATCTCTGATGTAAAGCGGAAAGATGCAAGATCACGAAGTTAAACGAGAAGAAGAAAGTGAAAGAAAGGAGTGAAATGCATGGAAGGATCTTTATTCTAAGCAATAAACACAAACAAAACCATTGATTCACCAACTTAACACAAGTGAGGATTGTGAAAGTTCGATCTTTTGTCTTTTCAATTTTAGTTTAGTGGAAGACATTTCATGGCCAACCTTGGCCTTACATCATTTCCTCGTTCGTATAGAGCTCCAAGTAAACTGGCCTATCAAGCAAAGACCAAGAGGGTCTGATACTTTGTTCTTCCCAGGTGAATCCATTGCATCCCTCACATTTATCCGATTTTCATGCATCTATTAGTCTCTTAATTTCATCATTAGTGTTTCTTAATTTTCATCTTTAAATCACATATCAAAGTCCAGACTCAAATCGACTCAAATCCCTTCAATTTCCCCCTAACATTCACTTACCGCGAACCCATTATTCTAGCAGCAATCTCCTCAATTCTTGGTCAATACCGCCATGAATCGAGCATCAATCATTCCATTGCAGGTTCTTATTTTCTGGAGTGAATCAATCCACATATGGAGCATGAACCATCGATCAAAGCGTAGTTCTTGATCTGAACTACATAGCCTAGCTACAATCACTCTTCGATGTCCTTCTTCTTCAACCATCATCATTACCTCCCCACCGTCATAGGAGAGATCGAATGGGGAGGCACCCCCTTTTGGCCTTGCAAGGCATCGGTGGGCATCTCCAGCTTAGCTGCAATCGCTGAAGAGACGAAGATTCACCACCACCCGTGCCATATTTGGGGAAGAACTCCCCAAGAACGCACATGGTACTAATACGTAAAATCCTTAGATGACCCAGATTGCCTACACTCATATGATCGTGATCGCAGATTGGTGAATGGTTGGAGAAATTGCAGAAGAGCCCCCATAATTCAAAAATGTCCACGTACTTCTAGAAGTTTTGCAATTATGTTTATGTCCGCATAAAAGGACCTAAGTGTAAAGTGCCGGAATTTTCTTTGAATTCGATCCCTGACTAGGGAACTAATTGAAAGAAAGTCTTATATTCTTTTGTTGTATTAATGCTACATTAAACATTAGACCATGGACTATTGTGGACACTAATGAACATTTTTTTTGAGCGCATTATTTTTTGACATTTTATTTTCTAGTCTCATTTCGAGATTTTAACATTGCTTTTTATCGAGGTTTTGTTCTTCGATCTTCAAATCATTTTGATTTATTTTTGAGTTGTTTTTCGAGCATGTAGCTTGGGCGATTAATCTACTATATATTATCACTACATTTTTACCATTGTCCCTACATACTATTTTGTACATAAATTGCTTAAAACTAAGATTTTGAAAAATAATTACAAATTAAAAATTAAAAATCAAATAAAAAATAACAAAAATTAAAACTGACAAAAAAAGATTTTCTCGCAGAAGAATAGAAAGAGTTAAAAAATAACAAAATTATTTCTTCACTCTAACAATATAAACGCGATTTTCTACCTCCTTAGTTCGACCTATAAACACTCCTAGTTAAAAAAATATGTGAAGCATTAATTTCAGAGAGAACAAATCATTTTCCCTATCTTTCTCTCTCTCTCTCTCTCCTATATTGATGTATTTTTTTGATATATCAGATCTGTTTCAGTGGTTTCTACAACCAATCTTTTTGACCGCTAGGTATATCCAAGTATCATCGTTCCCTGCCAGAAATGGGGAATAAGTAATGTATCACAAACAATTTATGATTAAAATAAAAGAAAATAAAATGAACGAATAATTAAATGAAACAAAAGAGACAAGTAAACATGAAATAAAGCAAACACCGACAGTAGAGGAAACAGAAAACCTAACTACCCTTGTTGTGCATACCGATTAACGATGCCATTTTCCGAGTTCATAATTTTAGGGTTTTAATTATTTATGTGAAGAAATGTGATGAAATATGCACAAGTAGTGTGGTTGTCGTAACCCAAATTCATCTCCAATAAAATTTATTAATATGGCAAAAATAAATCAAATGGAGGAAGAAATGCTAGATGATGAACTAGGAAGAAATGCTTGATGATGAACTATGATGCACAAGTAGTATCGAACTTAGAAATGCTACAATACTCGAGGTTATTAATTAATGAAAATAAATGAGGATTCTTTTTCCTTTTCTCTTTTGTTTTTTATGTATTTTTAATTCTTTTATTATTTTTATGGATTTTTTGATGTTTTTAATTTTTATGTTTTTTTATTTTTATTTTTTAATGATTTTTAATTTTGCAAAAATTTACTTTCTATTTTTTTGGAAATAAAAAAATAAAATAAAATAAAAGAATAAAAGTCTATTTTAGGATTTTTCAAAAATAGAAAAGTAACTAGAAAAATCCAACTAAAATTATTTTGGTGTTTTATACATATTTATACTATTTTTGTGTTTTTATGAAAATTTTAGAATACTTAGGTTCTTTAAATTGAAAATAAACTAACAGCGTAATACAAATAAAATCAACTACTCTATTTGGTTTTTTTTAAATATCAAACGAAATCAAAAATACTAAAAATAAAATTCAAAAGAATGCAAATTCTTCAAGCATTAAAATAAGCTATTTTTTGTATTTAATGATTTTTTATGAATTTATATGTTTTCTTTATTTTTCTATTTTTAGGGTTTTCAGAAGGAGTTTTTAAACTGAAATTTTATAGAAGGTAACATATATCAAAACACATAATGAGTAATTTTTTGAACTTTTTAAACAATTTTCAAAATTTTATGACTTTTTTATTATATACAAACTGCTTTTTATGGGTTTATTAATTTTAAAACTAATTTATTTTGAAAAAAAATTATGGACGACAGAACTAATTAACAAAAGCTTATCCTAATTTCTATTGGATTTTTAAAGACAATTCAGTTATTATAAAAAAAAATTAACACAAGGAATAAAACACAATTATTCTTTTGGTACTAAATCAATTACCGATATAATAAAATAAGGGTCAAACATGCTATTATACCTTAAAAGTGTGTGTCGGTGCACGCGAGACATGTTGGAATGGACTATTTCGCAATTAATTTATTTTCAAGGACGAGATAATAACAGAGAACAACAAGGCATATGAAGGAGTTCAATCAAGACTAATATGCAAATTTAAGGACAACGAAGGACTCTACTATAATTATTCACAAAATAACAAGCTGACAAGTGCCCAATTTTGATTTATTTACATATAAAATAAAATGCAGGGCGAGGGTTGCAAAATCACTAATGGAAGCATGCCTGGCACGTAGGAATCGATTGGTCCTAATCCGATTTGAAGTTTCAATCAAACGGTAGACTTTTGGTGCTGAATGAACGATCATGATCAGATATGGATGATCTGATATTTGATCATATGCTGGAGAAGCCCTCTTGAAGAACTGTGAAGAATGTCAGAGTAGATGAACTTGGATCAGCTCAATCTTCTCCGATCTTCATCCAATCCGCTATCTGAAGGTCACTCAAGGTTCCTAACATCCTCCCCTACTAGTCTGAGATCACGATGAGGTACGGCTCCTGTTTATTAGGGACCTGAAGCTTCAGGTTTAAATGGGTTGCATGTGGGAGTTGATCCGGATCAATAGACCAGAGTCAGCAAAAAGGAGCCTAGAATCGGAATGAAGACAAACACTAAAAGACAAGATAACGAGAAAATAAAATAAGAAATAAGAAATAAATAATAAATTTCTATAAATTATTTTTTTGGAAATAGATAATGTTAACAAATAAACAAACATAATTTTGGTAAATTATAATAACTTATATAAATTAAATAAATAGGATAAAATAAATAAAAACATTTAGTTATGGGTAAAAATACCTATATATACAACAAACCAATTATTATACATTATTTTATTTTCATTCATTTTTGATTTTGTAATTTTTGTTTGCATTTTATACAAATAATGTACAATATATACAAAATATTAAAAATACAATATGAGTAAGAATACGAAGAAAACCAATAAAAGAATAAATATTATAGGGTTCACATAGATAGCGTATGCAATAGTACTCCAAAATGCTAACTTTCCCATCTTAACTACAATTTTCATGAAACATCTTTCATGTTAAAGCTTGTTTATTCTTGAACACAATGAAAGTGAGTTTGGTTTATTTTGAGTTTTTGTGGTGATGATATTTATCTGACAAGTTTTACTTTGCGACTTTTATAGAGTATTGTCATTCTTATTCTTTACAAGGGGTTCATCTTGCAATTAGTTTTGTTATTTACAACTAATTTTTTTGTACAAGTTCCAATAAGAAAACATTTTTATTTGAGGTTACTTTGGTGATAAATAAAATAGTTGAATACTTGTACAATATGTGCAATAATGAATATACTTGTGAACAATGATTTTCTTTATTTTTATAGATAAAGACTCTATCTCCCCCTACTTCATTTCTCATCGATTTGGTCAAGTCTTGACCTACTCTCGTGGTTAGGATGAATTTGTATTTATTGCATACATGCTTTCTTTTTATTTACTTTCTTTTTACTTTATTTATTTATTTATTCTAGGTTAAAATAGTGATAAATACACAATATTTACAGATGATCTATATCTTATTAAGAAGTGATATTTATTGATATTTACAAATGGTTTATAAGGGATTTTATGCTTAATAAATGAATAAAAGTGATGAAATGGAGATGCATCAAAGGCTTAAAGCCCTGCCCTTTCCTTAGGAGATAAGGCAGATTATTGTATGAAGAACTTGGGCATAGTTGTAACTACCTATAAAACCTTCAAGAACTCTTCATGAACAAGTTCTACCCTTTGAGTAGAACAGAGCTTATGCGATCTTGCATCACTAGTTTCTCTCGACTATTGAGTGAGCCTTTTTGTGATAATTGGGAAAGATTAAAGGATTTATTGCAGAAGTGTCCTTATCATGGACATGGGCCTATCATCCCAGTTCAATTAGTCCACAACGATCTTAAACCTGAGGTGCAGGGTCTGATTAGTGATGCTTGTGGAGGTAGTTACGAGTCACGTGCTGTGTATACCATCTGGAAGGTATTCGAAAAAAGGGTCGAGACAAGCTATGCATAGACTGCTAGAATGGTATATATAGAGTCCCCCATATCATTCGCATCAAAAGGGGGAAAGAAGGCTACAGTTGACCACTCACTGGACCGAATTCCCAACATCAGAATCATCGTAGATAAGGTAACCATCATTGAGAGGATTGATAAGAGAATGAATGAGCTGGATAACATCTCATTACAACATATAAAGCAGATGTCAGAGCTAACAGAGAAGGTATCTAGGATAAAGGTACCTGTTATAACTGCATCTTCTACTCATGTTTATCATATGCATCATGTACATGAGCAACATATGTCAGGGCCATCCTAGCCATGGCTAGAGGACCAAACTCTTACTCATTTCTATCAACATCAACCTCCCTTAGTTTAGAAATCCACAGAGGAGCCTTTTGAGGTTTGGGAAGTGAACATTGTGTGGTACACACTTGACCCTACCAGGAAAGGAAGTATGTGGGATCCTCCTCCTTACCAGTGACCATCTATTTTTAAAATACCGCTTTTACACCTGCACCTATTCCTACATAGCAGTTCCATGAAGCCTACCACTCCTAGAAACCAAGGAAGAGACAATCGTGCGACCGATAGTAGACATACCATTCGTGCCATTAGATGCCATCTTTTTAGCAGCATCTCCCATAACAACAATACTTGGGCCATCAAATCCTGTCTTCACATTTTATTTCTTCTTCTTCTCACCAACAAAAATTATCTTCATCAAGAGCCCCATATTTTTAGAGTAAGATAATCAAGGAGCTCTATTCCTACAAGAACGAAATACATGATATGAGGTATGACATCATCCTATTATCTCATTGACAGGACGAGTAGTTTGCACCTTCGATATCAGTTCCCACCCAAGTTCAGTATAACCCCAACAACCTGAATAAGATGTAGTAGTGGACGAGACTGTTTCTAAAGCTCATCCTTAAGAGTAATCGGAAGATGAGGAAGACAAACATCATCAACAAGAACAACCCATTTAGTGAACGAAGACATCTTTCTAGAGCAGAGAGAGAGGAAGAGGAGTACGAGATGGCATCAGCAGCATGGAGCAGATTCAGAGTCTATGGAGGACCTTGTACCTACTGTTGAGTAAGATGTACCATCAACAGAAATTCCCCAACCTTTAGTAGACAATTCTGTTTTAAATTCCAAGTTTGTTATAAAAGATTCATATATTAAGAACCTTGATTCAAGAAATAAAAAGATGCATGTTTCAGTTTATGATTTGAGTTCTTCATCTTCATATTTTTATTTTTCAATCCCTTTTCCCCATGCTCTAACGTCAACAAAGCGCATAGTTAAAACGATTCAAAAAGATGATCTAGAAAAGGCATAATTTTGTAAAGATAACATTATGGTTAAGGTGCCATTTGATGAATATGTGGCCAGTCACACTACATTCCAGCAATACTTGTAGGTGTGTTGCATGCCTAATTGGGTTAGCAGGAAGTAGCCAAACATTTATGTAAAGATACATGTATTATGAGTTGCCATAACATATTGTCTCAAGAACAAACAATTACCTTGAAGGAATAGAGACATGGGCACACATTATGCAGTGAGTCAGATTGATGACATATTGTTTGCAAGCACTCTTCTAGATAATGGTTCATGAATCAATCTTTTACCCTTAGCTTTATATGAGAAACTGGAGTTTGGTCCACTACACAAATAAAGAGCATTATTCTTGTTTGCAGATAAGTCTTTGAAGAAAGCTAAGGGTGGAGTAAAAAATTTTATTATCGAGATTGAAGCAAAAGAATATAGAGTGGACTTCACTCTCCTTGAAATGGATATCCCCAATCATTGGAGAGATTCATAGATTATCCTTGGGCAACCTTTACTTAGGGTCTTCATAGCTTCCTTTGATTACTAGACATGGATGATGAAGTTCCATTCTCCAAGCAGAGAAGTGGAACTAGAAGTGAAGCAGATGAAATGGCAGTGACCTAACTCAAAGTCTAGCACATTGTTCTCTTCGTTGTCAGAGACAGATTGCAGAGCTGTTATCATAGTTGGGGTATTGAAACAGAACCCGACATAATAGAGCGAGACGCTCTCATCCGAAGAGGTTAGTGTACATAATGCACATTGCAAGATGCTTTTAGAACTCCTAAGTTACGGATCATCTATCTATTCCATAGATGATTAAGAGATCCTTTGAGAATTATTAGTTCCTTTTTCTATAGAACAATCAAGGGATTTAGATCTCAAGTCGGACATGGCTTTACCGAAATTACGACATTTCTTTTGCGACCGACTCCTTATGCAACAGAGTTTGTGGCAAGCACAATTGAGATAGTTCCACCTTCATACAATACAAAATCGGATTTAGAGATGGTTCAACCATATTTGATCGATGATACCACTTTGTCGGAGGTGAAACTATTACGTCATACACTCTAGCATGCCTTTCTTGCGGGACCCAACGATTCATTTACTATCATCATTTGTTCTAAATTGACTGTAGAATAAGAGTCTAGGTTGTTAGAAGTCTTAGAGAAGAATCGCAAGGCTATGGGGTAGATTGTGTCGGATCTTGTGGTTATAAACCCCACTCTATGTTCACACTACATTTATGTTAAGGAAAATTCTACAACTTCATGTGAGTTTCAAAGGAGATTGAATCCAAATCTACGGGAAGTAGTTGAAAAAGAGATTGAGAAATTGTGGTGAGCATGGTTTATTTACCTTATCTCTAACTCCAAGTGGGTGGCTCCCCTCCAGGTTATCCCGAAGAAGTCAGGCATTTAGATGGTCACCAACAAGTAATGAGTTGAGATTGTGACATGAGTACCCACGTCGTGGTGCGTCTATGCTGATTACAGATCCTTTAATGCTGCAACCAAGAAAGATCACTTTCCCATACTTTTTCAGATTTTGGAAAGATTAGCAAGGAAAGAGTTCTTTTATTTTCTTGATGGGTACTTTGGTTACAATCAAGTATCCATCACCCATGAAGACTAGGAAAAGACCATTTTTACATGGCCCTTTAACAGTTACGCTTCCATGCACATGCCATTTGGGCTTTGCAATGCCCCAGGAACTTTTCAACGATGCATAATCGTCGTACTTGTTGAAATGGTGGGGGATTTCCTGGAGGTCTTCATGTATGATTTCTCAGTCCATGGTGATTATTTTGATTCGTGTTTAACATACCTGGACTGAGTACTTCAAAGGTGTTGGCAGGTGAATCTGGTACTCTCATGGGAAAAGAGTCATTTTACAGTTAAGGCCGATATCGTGTTGGGGCACGTCATCTCCAAGAAGGGAATGGAGTTTCACCCTTCTAAGGAGGATGTGATCAAGAAACTTGATCCACCAACTAACGTCGATTTAGTTAGGTCATTTATGGGCATGTTAGATTTTATAGAATATTTATTCAGGATTTCTCTAAGATTTCCCAACCTCTGACTGATCTCTTAGGAAAATACATTGAGTTCATTGTAGATCACAGGTGTCTTGAGGTCTTTGAGGTTTTAAAAACAAAATTTTGTGACTCGTCAACTTTGCAAGCTCCTGATTGGTCTCTTCCCTTTGAGATCATGACTAATGTGTTAGATTTTGCAATACGAGCTATATTAGGTCAACAACAAGAAGGGATTATGTTTTCTATTCACTACGTGAGCAAGGTTTTCCATCACACAACAAAAAATTATACAGTTGCTGAAAGGAAATGCTCGCGGTAGTTTGGGCACATGAGAAGTTTAGGTATTATATTTTAGGCTCTAGCCTAACAATCAACACAGATCATACAACCGTTAGATATCTCATGGAATAGAAGGATGTGAAGGTCATCTTTCTAGGTGGATTCCATTACTCCAGGAGTTTGATTTGGAGATTAAGGATAAACCTACAGTTAGAACGTAGTGGATAATCATTTGTCCCATTTGTAGTTGAAGAATTCCCTTGACTCAGAACCAATCAGAGAAACCATTCAAGAGGAGTCGACCTATGTTGTTAATTAATTCTACGGTATGCGAACATGGTGAATTATCTTGTCTCTAAGCAAGTTCCCCATGGTTGGACTAGGAGAATTACTGACCTTCTGATGTCGGATTTGAGGAGATACCACCAGGAGGATACATTCCTTTTCTTTGAAGGATCGGATCATGTCTTGATAGGGTGTATTCCTCAAAAGGAGTACCAGAGTATCCTCACACATTATCATTCATTAGAAGCTGGAGGACACCACTCGGTAAAAAGAACCGCTCACAATGTACTCCATTGTGGATTTTATTGGCCGACATTATTTAGATATGCTATGGAATTTGTACGGTTGTGCCATATATGTTAAAGGACGGGAGCAGCAATTTGTTATAGTGAGGAGATGCCCATGCACCCGGTGATTTTCTGTGACATATTTGATGCATGGGGCCTAGATTTCATGGGTCCCTTTCCCAACAACATTAGATTTGAGTAAATATTGTTAGCGGTTGATTCTATTTCCAGGTGGGTGGAGGCTATCCCAACACGAGCTGCAGAGAACAAGATTGTCTGTAAGTTTATTAGGATCATATTATTTCAAGGTTTGGGGTTCGTAATGTTTTGATTTTTGATGAGGTAGACACTTTGTAAATAGAGAGATGAAATCTTTAACTAAGGACTGCAAGTTTGAGGACAGAGTCACTAATCATTACCACCCACAGTCGAACTACAAGGCATATGTTTTAAATAGGGTGGTGAAGAGTATTTTGTTACAAGTTAGATCGTCCTGATAAGAAGAATTAGTGCCAACTATTGAACCAAGTTCTATGGGCCTATATGTCGGCCTACAAGATGCCACTTGGTACTACACCTTTTAGAATGATTTATGGCAAGCCATGCCACTTTCCCACTAAATTGATTCACAAGTCTGAGTGGGAAATCAAGAAAATACATTGGATTAATTAAGTAGGGAAATTAAGTCGAGATTTGAATCTCAACGATCTTGTAGAAATCTGAAACAAAGAATATGATAACAACTTGATTTATAAGGACAAAGTTAAAGAGTGACATGATTTGCATATTAGACGCAAGGACTCCATCCTACGACAAAAGGTATGGTTGTTCAATGCTAAGTTAAAGATTTAACATGGGAAATTAAAGTCAAAATAGATGGGTCCCTATATAGTGAAGGAAGTGCACTTTAATGGAAGTGTAAAAATTGCTTATCTCCTAGATGGTGCACATTCATCCTTGGTCAACGACCAACTGTTGAAGCACTTAGTAGAATCCAAAGAATAGTTGGGTCCGGTTGAAGAAATTGACTTCATGCTGATTGAGTCCATTGCAGATACTTCAGATACAACATGAAGACATTGCTTGAAGATTCAAATCTAATAGATTCAACATCTTATAGATTCATTATTCTTTTACTGACAATTTATCTATTATTTTAGGGTTTGGTTTCGTACCTTTTTAGCTTGTTACTCCTAGCTTAGGCTATTTTCAATCTAGGTATAGGGGGAAACCCAGCCCTCCTTCTGTATATTTTTGTAGGTTATTTCTTTTATCATATCCTTGATCATATTATCCTTCATTCAATTATTTATATATAGGCTATTTTCAACCTAAGTTTGGGGGGTGGGGGGGGAACCCTATTCTTCATAGTTTATCTATTTCCATTTCATTCCTTTTTACCCACTTTTTTATGTCCTTCAGCCCTATATTTAGGTTACTTAAGGCCTAAGTATAGGGGAGTCCAATTGGTTTTCATGCCCATTTTTGTTTTTTCATCTTTGTGATTAGTACAAGAAATGCCTTTAATTTCACTCTAGCCATGGGGACATAGCACAAGCCATGTATAAGGGGCATGTCTGTATATATTTCATATATATTGTTATTCATAGCTCGTACTTTCACATATTTTATATATTTATTATTGGCTATGGATATGGGTATTTGAAAATGTTATATTTTAAATGATTTGAAAAACTTTTTTACAAATTATTTTGGAAAGGATGCAATTGTCCCACAAAATTCTTAAAAAAAGAATAATAAAAATACCTTACTTCAGCTTCTCATTTAAGTTTCAATTTTTTGAAAGTGGTCTTTTGGTGTAATGGTTAGTTTCTGAACTGTTGGAGTCTTCAGTCTTTAGAAAGATGCCTAGTATTAATCCTTTGCATAGTAAAGTATGGAAGAGAGTTTAGAAGTGAACACTATATTGTGAAAGATCAAGTTGATAAAGAGTTCTTTAAAAATAGTGATGTCTATTGAGGAAGATAATATGTTACTGGAAGTGCTGGATACATAGGAGCATGCACCTTTCCTTGAGGATATTACAAAGCCTGAAGTTCATGTCTATTGTAAGTTAGGTCATGCTCGTTTGTCCAGCTTTTCACTTTCAAGACAAACCCATAGGTCTATTGTAGAAAATATGGGTTGGACACGTCTTCCTTCCATTTTATAAAACTTCAAGTCTTCCCATGTTGATATGGATATTACTTTCGAGGAAGAATAACATCATTTGAGGTGCTTCATATTTCAAGTCAATAAAGATCTTTCCTATTCTGATTATGAGGTTTACTCCGTGAGGATGAAACAAGTAAAGCATAAGGTTGCATGTGATTTTAAACCCCATGGATTCAAGTCTGATGCTTGAGGTTGAGAACCTAAAGTTTGGTAGTGTCGGTACCCATGTGTTGTTCTTGTAATATGTATCGGTTCTTTCGTGTTGTATTCTATCTTTTTTGTGTTTCTTCTCTTTGAAGGGTAAATGTTCTTAATTTTTTTAATAAATTCTTCAAAAAAATCTCTTACTCATTAACATACGAACTAATAAATTAGTGCATCCTTGACACTTTCACATTTCACAACAAGGCTAGTGAGATTTATTACACTTGGTTTATGATGTCCATAAATTTAGAGTCAACGTGTCTTATTTATTAGTGTCCTAGACTTAATAATTCATACTTCCCTAGTTAGAAAGATTTTTTGCGATATTGCACGCTTAATCTTATCCTTAAAGAATATGACCAACACTCAAATGCACGACTGCATTCATGATGAGATGAGAGGAGGTTTCATTTGTGGAATAGGTATTTGCGATTGGAGTTTGGACTTGATCTTATGATGCTCGAGGATGGGATAAAATTAATGAAAGCTTCATGAAACCTAAGTGTCAA
The DNA here is from genome assembly GCA_037367405.1 of Ottelia alismoides. Classification (NCBI taxonomy): domain Eukaryota; kingdom Viridiplantae; phylum Streptophyta; class Magnoliopsida; order Alismatales; family Hydrocharitaceae; genus Ottelia; species Ottelia alismoides. Next base: position 455,909 of record JAZKJV010008192.1, read on the forward strand.
TAATCTGAGAGCGTTGGATTCCCAATAGCTCGCTTAATCGCTCTGATAGACTGATTTATCAACTAATAAAATCGACAAGATAAAAGACCGAACCTTTACGGTCATCAGCTTAGTGTGAATAGGTGAATTGGGGGTTTGTTTGTCCGATCTTGTGTGTTTTCCTGATATCATCCGCCTTCAGTCTCCACATCATGATGATGGGCCGGAGGTTGCTTAGGCAGCCTTTGGTTGCACCTCTTTCGAGCACTCCACCCCACTCATCTAGGTTCATTCACGAGAGCCCAGACCCGCTCTCCGAACCAGAGTTTGACTCTGCCCTGTTGCCCCTCGACCACCCTTCTACCAATCCTGATGTGCCTGAGCAGAGACCGCAATAGTTGTTTGTTCATTTGATGGCACCTGAGTTCGGATCTTTTGCCTTTGTAGAGACCATGCCAGCAGCGAGGAGCACACTGATGGACCCGGCCAAACCCACATCTACGTACTTGATCAGGGTGCCATCAACAATACCATATTGGCCTCCTTGGGGACCATGCAGCGTCAGATCAGCTACCAGCGGGCTTTCATTGCTGATATACACAGGGAGATGGCGCAGATGCTAGCAGATAGGGAGGAGTATAACATAGCCGGTGGAGGAGGATACATTCCTGAGGGAGAGAGCCAGATGAGCCAGTACAGCCAGCAGCATCTGCACGTCCGATGAGAGAGATGCACAACCCTGGTGAGACTCTGACAAACAGATGGATTCAGCTGCCAGCCATTCTGGGAGATTTCAAGGTCCCACCTCAGACCATCCAGCTACTGCCCAGATTTCACGGGCTTGCCACCGAGGAACCGCATCTCCATCTCCAAGAATTTGAGATGATCTGCAGCACGGTCCACGATCGACTCATGGACGAGGATACCATTAAGATGATAGCCTTTCCGTTCTCCCTCGTAGACAGAGCAGCACATTGGCTGAAGCACCAAGGTAGATATGTCACATCATGGGAACAGCTCCGGAACGAGTACTTGAAGAAGTACTATCCACTCGGTCGGACGAATGCAGCGCGGGCCCTCATCAACAACTTCTACATGCTTCCCAACGAGCAATTCCATGAGGCATGGGACCGATTTAGAGAGCTCATCGATCGGTGTCCTCATCATGACATATCCAAGCCCAACCTTGTTCAGAGTATCTTCTGTGGGCTTACACCGGAGTTGTAGGGGCTAGTGAACGCATCCTGTGGGGGTTCCTATTTTACCAAGGATGAGCATCATGTTTGGGCCATCTACGAGGAGATGGCAGAGAATTATACAATCATGTCCCAGACCAACCTTTACACAGAGGGGAAGCCCACACCAAAGGCCATGTCCTATTAGAGGATAGCACGAGTCGATGCAGGTCCTTCCACATCCTCAGCAGCTGCAACACAGGCGGAGTCGTTGGTCATTGATATGTGTATCATCAGCGAGAAGTTGAACCGCATCGAGATCATCGAGAAGAAGCAGTGCCAGGGCATGTCTCAGATATATCAGATAGCACATACATTGAGTGACCTGAAGACCAAGATCATGTGTCTCTAGGAGGAACAGACGGCTTCTCAGCCCCATCTCAGGTCACGAGGTGAACCTAGCAGTAACAGCTCGACCCAGCCCTCTACCCACTACAGATAGGTGCACAACATTCAGGTGGAGCCATTCCAGTAGCAGCAGCAATATGTCCAGATACCACCATCTCCGGACACTCAGATGGTGGTCTACTAGCCGGATCAGCCCCTGGAAGTTCTTCCCCCATCGTCTTACGAGCAGGAGCCGTTGATGGAAGTCAATGGAATTTGGTATTACCGACCTTAGCTTGGGATCTGTTGAGACCATCCCGGATTCCGATGGTCGACTGGAGGTGCCTCATCCCAATAACAGCCTCCAGTTCAGGGTGACCAGTACAACTAGCACCAGTAGCAACCCCAGTTCCCACAACCATAGCCATATCCACACTACTAGCAGGGTCCTCGTCCCTATCAGCTGGGACATCCATGGAGGCAGCAATAGCAGCCTCGGCAGAATTCTCACCAGTATCCCTCTCATCCTTCCCAGCAGTCGCATCCTCACTTCTAGAGAGGCAACTCGTCCGGTTCTCATGGGCCAACTTATGAGAACCCAGCACTTGATGATTTAGCCCGCCTTATCTCTAAGCAGCAGGCCACTTTCAGGTGGTAGATGGATGAGTTCCGTCAGGTTGTGAGGGAGATCGTGAAGGGCAAGGCCACCATACCCGCTCAGATCGAGCCGAGTCCGAACAACCTGAATAGGAAGTCTGAGCAGGTAGAGTTTACAAAGGTTACCACTCCTAGTGATTCATTGGGTGATATTATTGCATATACTTTTGATGCTGACTTTGTTACACTTAGGAGCGGTAGGATGCCAGCCGGTGATGCCTCGTTTGAGCGACAACACCATGATGACTCAGGAGCGCCTGGCGAGGAGGAGAGCGATGCTGATGCCGCTCATGATGATGTTGATGACGGTTGTGCTGACGCCACCAAGGATGTAGACCCAGCCGATGGTACTGAGGCCGTTGCTTCACCAGATGTAGGAGGTGGTCCTGATGCCACCAGATATGATGATGTTGAGCCAGAGTGCGGTGCTGATGCCACAAGTCCAGATGTCAAGAGTGGTACTGAGGCCACCCCTTATATTCTTGTTGCATTTCTATTTGCTTCTGTATCTCAGGACTATTTAGAAATTTCCAAAAAAAATAATAAAGGAAAGGGTTCTTTACTTGCGAGTCCATCTGCGATGCCTGGAGATATGTGTATGGATTCTATTTCGCCACAGCAACAAGGACCCGATCCTAGCCCTCTATCTGAGGAGGGTCCAGTCATCCCCTTCCCTCAAGCACTCTACTTGGCTAAGGGGAATAAAAAAGAAAATCCAAAAAACCCAGCAGTTAGAGTTCAGCCAGCATATAATAGACAGATTTCAGATTCAGCTGTCTCTACAGGAGGCCCTTGAGCACATCTCTCTCTTCTATTGGAACCTTAGAGAGAATAAGACCATTCATAGAAGGAAGAGGAACCATCATGCAGAGATCCATGTGCTCACTCGTGCCACCTGCATCGCCATTCAGAACCATCTGCCAGCCAAGAGGCCAGATGCAGGAGCTCCCTAGGTCAGATGTCATATACATGAGCAGAGGTTTGATCGGACTCTTTTAGACAGCGGTTCTTATATTAAACTACTTCCGGCAGTCTTACTCGACCGATTCGAGTTTGGGCTTCTTCGACAGAGCATGACAGTCCTTCAGTTTGCTAATAGATCTGTCAAGAGACCGAAGGGGTTGCTGAAGGACGTGGTCGTCACAATTCAGGGCCTGAAGTTCCCCGTGGACTTCATTGTGTTGGACATGGAGATCTCTGAGTCGTTGATCGATACCCCCATCATTCTTGGATGCCTGCTATTGGCCACAGCCAAGGCAGTATCCGATCATGATAGCGGGAAGGTATACTTTTGCGTCGAGGGCGAGAGTATACAAATAGAGACGATCGACGAGACTAGAGCGCGAGACTCACCCTGCTCAGAGCAGCTTACTAATTCAGAACAGATGACACATAGAGAGCGAGACGTCCACAAGGAGTGCGATTTTGTGATCACAGATGATGAAGCCACTTTGTCAGATCCTGTTTCACGAGCTATCCTCTCACATTCAGATCCCACAGATTTCCTGATTCGAGCAGAGGAGAGCTTGGAGAGCACACTCTTTGTAGAGGACACATTTAAGGCTGTAGACTGCGTTCAAGATAGCGAGGCAGTTGATATTTCTTTAGATTCAGATTCAGATCCCTCAGAGTCAGATATTGATTGGGTAGAGTTTGATGAGTTGATTCCATGTTTGATCTCAAAACAGCCAACTACTAGGGTGGAGACTGATCCGATACAGAGTACAGATACACCAACAGAGTAGTCTTCACCAGATTTTCATGATCAACGAGAGTTATCCCATGTAGATTTGGTTGCTTTCACTCAGATTTTTCAGAGGCCAAATTTTCCAGCTCTCAAATGCCTAGAGCTGAAGCCCTTGCCGTAGTCGCTGAAGTATAGATTCCTTGCGAGCGATCTTGAGATGCACCCAATCATTATCTCAACAGATTTGACTGGAGAGTAAGAATCTCGATTGATGGAGGTTATTGAAAAGAACCACAAGGCAATAGGATGGAGTGTAGATGATCTCCAGAGGATATGTCTGGACCTGTGCTCCCACCATATGTATCTCGAAGAAGACGCCAAGCCATCGCGTGAGTTCCAGCGACGGCTGAACCCGAACCTTCGAGAGGTTGTCATGAAGGAAATATCAAAATGGTGGAGCACCGATTTTATCTACTCCATCTCCGACTCCAAGTGGGTTAGTCCATTACATGTGGTGCCCAAGAAGACGGACATCACTAAAGTTGTGAGTGAGTCTGGAGAGGAGATAGCTAACCGGGTACCCACTTCTTGGAGGGTCTGTGTGGACTACAGACGATTGAACCAGACCACCAAGAAGGATCATTTCCGCTGCCTTTTATTGATCAGATTACAGAGAGGCGAGCTGAGAAGAGTCACTACTATTTCCTTGATGAATACTTCGGTTATAACCAGGTGGCCATTGCGCCTGAAGACCAGGACAAGAATGCGTTCACCTGTCCATTTGGGACATATGCTTTCAGACGGATGCCCTTTGGTCTATGTAACGCCCAGGCGACATTCCAAAGGTGCATGTTGTCTATCTTCTCAGACATGGTGGGTGAGTGCTTGGAGGTCTTCATGGAAAACTTTTCGGTCTATGGCGATGGGTTTGATGCTTGTCTTGACTGCCTAGACCGCGCCCTTCAGCGATGCATCGAGGTCCATCTTGTATTATCCTATGAGAAGAGTCACTTCATGGTGACTCAAGGGAAGGTGCTTAGTCATATCATCCCCAACAGGGGCATGGGGTTGATCCTACCAAGGTGGATATCATCAAGAAACTCAATCCACCGTCCAACTTACGATAGTTATGGTCTTTTCTAGGGTACGTCGGTTTCTACCGGCGATTCATTCATGATTTCAGCAGGATTGCCCGACCGTTGACTGATTTGCTGACCAAAGACACCGAGTTCATTGTATATGATAAGTGTTTGGCATCATTTGAGACTCTCAAGAGTCTGGTTGTTGAGGCTCCTGTCCTTCAGCCGCCTTATTGGTCGCTCCCATTCGAGATGATGATGGATGCCTCTGATTTTGCCGTAGGGGCCGTGCTGGGACAGAGGAGGGATGGAGTGCCATTTGCCATTCACTACAGTTGACGTACATTGGATGCCACACAGCGGAACTACACCGTCACTGAGAAGGAGATGCTAGCCGTAGTCTTTGCCCTGGATAAATTTAGATCATACATCATTGGATCAAAGATGACTATCTTTACTGATCATACCGCCATCAGGTACCTCGTGGCAAAGAAGGATGCCAAAGTGAGATTGACTAGATGGATCCTTCTACTCTAGGAGTTTGTCATTGAGATTAAGGATAAGCCTAGAGTCAAGAATATGGTGGCGGATCATCTCTCCCGATTAGATCTTCTTGAGGAATCCGAGCAGACTGATCCTATTTCTGAGACCTTCCCAGATGAGGTGATCCTCGCTATCGCCTAACTCCCGTGGTACGCCGACATTGTGAACTATCTTGTTTTCTAGAAAGTTCCATAAGGTTGGCCCAGACAGCGACTTGAGACATTCCTTGTGAAGGACAAGTTCTACCATTGGGAGGATCCCATCCATTATCATGAAGGAGGGGATAGCGTCTAGCATCGGTGCATTCCATAGGAGGAGCACTATAGCTTCCTCGCATATTGCCAAAAGCTTGAGGTAGGAGGACATCACTGTGGGAGGAGAACAACACAGAAAGTGCTCCAATACAGCCTATGGTGGCCTACTCTCTTCAAGGATTCTGATGAATTCGTGAAGAGGTATACTGAGTGTCAGAGGATGGGCACTTGTGGACAGCGTGATATGATGCCGATGCAACCCATTCACTTCTGTGAGGTTTTTGACGCATGGGGCATCGATTTCATGGGTCCATTGCCTAAGAGTCATGGATTTGAGTACATTCTGTTGGCTGTTGATTATGTTAGTCATTGGGTTGAGGCCATCCCTGCCTTGATTGTAGATGCCAAGACTGTATGCAGATTTTTGAGGAAGAATATCATTTCATGGTTTGGGGTGCCTAGAGTGTTGATATCTGACGGGGGGTCTCATTTTATCAATGAAAAATTAAAGGCCCTTGCTAATGAGTTCGGCATAGACCTTCGAGTAGCCACTCCATATCATCCTCAGACCAATGGTCTAGCTGAAGTGTCAAACATGGAGATCAAGACTATATTGCATATGGTCGTCCGCTCTGACCGAAAGGATTGACCACAACTTTTGGACTCAGTATTATGGGCATATCAGACTTCCTTCAAGACTCCTTTGGGTACATCTCCCTTTCTCCTCGTTTATGGTAAGCCCTGCCATTTACCTATTGAGATTAAGCATAAGTCACTTTAGGCTGTCACAGACATATTATTGGATCCAGTGTGTGTAGGAGATCATAAGAAGGCAGAGTTAGCAGCTCTAGAGGAGCTTAGAGATTCAGCCTTTTCGAGCAGCCTACAATACAAAGAGAGAGAGTGAAGGAGTGGCATGATTCTCATATCAGCCAGAAGCAGTTTGAGCCAGATCAGAGAGTATGGTTGTTCGATGCTAGGCTTAGATTATTTCCATGGAAGTTACAGAGCAAGCGGAAGGGACCATACCTGGTTCGAAAGGTACATGACAATGGAAGCATTGCATCTGAAATGTCCTATAATTCTACCTTTCGTGTTAATGAGCAGTTGCTCAAACCATATCTAGATCATGAGCCATTGGTCGTTGACATCGCCCCTATTCATTTTGCGTGAGATGTGGTCTTTGACTCACATCTATTACATCTCACGCCTGATTATCATTATCTTCCACCTTGTATAGATCCAGATGTCCATATCATACTATTCTTCAGTACAACACCCCATTTGCATCTTATGAGATTGCTATACTTAGGGTGTACTTTACCCTAAGTATAGGAGGGGTGTCAGAATTTTTATTTCTCTTTTTATTTTTTTTACCTCTGTTTTGTTGCCTATACTTAGGGATATTCTACCTTAAGTATAAGGGAGGTAAACCCTGTACATTCTTCGACTCGAATTTCCATTTGTGCACAGTCTGCTATACTTAGGATTGCTTGATCCTATGTATAGGGGGAAACACCGAGATCCTTTAATTCTATTATTTAATTCGTCGTTGTAGTATAGATTTCCTTTTCACTTCCCTATACTAAGCACGAGTCATGTCTTCTTCATCGCTCTTGATCCACTCTGAGGACATCGTTCGAGCTAAGTATCGGGGGGTGTCGTATACATTTCATATATACTTTAGCCATAACTCGTACTTTGTGTGAGTGTGTGAATAAATAAATTGGCTAAAATCCTCTATCTAAAACCATGAAAATTTAAAAAAAATTCTTGTACATAAAATTCTTTCTTCCACATACATAGATATTTATAAAAATTATTTTTGTACAGATGTTTGTAAAAATGTTTTGTGTGTAAAAAGTTTGTAAATATTTTGACATCAAAATTATGTATACTGTACAATTTGTTTTGCAAAATGTTTGAAAAACAAAAGTTCGCAACAACCCATGTTAAATGTGTGTAAATAGTTTGCAAAACTTCTGCATCCATGCATTCATTCATTCAAACATTTTTCAAAAATTTTGCACATTTTCAAAAATTTGCATAAAATGATTTTTGTATATACTTGTACAGTTTTTCTGAGTCATAGTTGACATTTAAACTAGCCTGGAATTAAATTGGAAAATTGAGCTTGGTTAGGACCTTAGTCCACCTAATTCTTAGAGGAACCTTATCGGCTTAGGGTTAAGACTTTTCAGGTCCATTAGTGACTTAATTCTTTGAGTCCACTAGGCTATGATCACATGTCATCTTGATGAGCATAAGTAGAACACTTAACAACGCACACATGACTCTCACAGACAATGGCTTTACATGCACCAACACCTTGCACATAGCTCTTTACGTATGAGGGGGTGAGGAGGCAGGCTTCTTTGGCTTGGGGAAGCATATGAGGGCAATACTTCTAGGCAGAACCTCTCGTCTTCTTTTAATGAAGGAAGTGCATCTCAACTTGGTCTGGCGGCATTGAGGTCTAAAGACAAGAGTTGTGGGTTACAATAATGTTTCAAAAGAGGGCTACTCTACTGGCTCAAGCGGAAAATCTCCTTATGTATATATACTGCAACATGTAGATATGTTGTACATCAAAAAAATGCAAAAGAAAGAAAAACACCAAAAAAGTGGTGGGTCTGATAGAAAATGAAATACCCACCATAGTGTATATAGGTAAATAAAGCAAATCTTATGTTACCCATGCTCATCTCATGAAGCTTGCAGCGGGAGACTTAGCTACACTGGTTGGGCTCCCAAGGATACATGGCTACACTGGTCATGGTTCATTCTCTTCTTCCTCATCTTCTTGACCCGGTTATACTTGGACTTAGAAGGGAATACCCCACTCCTCGAGGAAAGAGCTACCAAACTAGGGCATTAGAGTTACCTTGTTGAGGAGGGTTGTTACTTTGCCATTTCTGAGGTAGGGAGCTACACATCACTTACATAGTATAAGAAAAGATTCATGGTCATTAGAGTTTGTTATGTAGACTTGTTCTGATCTGGATTATTGAGGAGTCTTGACCATAGATTGGTGGAACTTAGAGGCTGTTGAATTTTAAACCTAAGTCTAAATAAGGTTCTGACAAACTAATAATCCAAAGGTTTGACCGAGCTCCATACTTCAATTTAATGAAGACAAGTTTAATAATCAATTTTGATTCTCCCTCTTTTTCTTTCTTTCTCTTTTCACTTCTTTTTCAAATAAGTTTTTGCTAAGGGACTAGCAAAGGTAAAGTATGGGGGGGTGATGAATCCCCATTCATCACTCTTTATTCTTTTATTTTAGCTAATTATCTTGGCAAAACATCATGTAAATAGGTGTAAATACAATAACTTAGCAATACGCATGCATGTGTTAATATCTCATAATTAGCATGTATTTCTGCAAAAATAAAAGAATATAGAATAAAAAAAATAAGGAAGTATTTAGAATAAATACTGAGTGACCCAAACCCAAGAGAGGGCCAAGCATTGGCCTGATCGCCAAATAAAATAAGTAGAGAGAGATAGGGTTACTCTAGTTTGTATATATGTATCATATGTGCACATATTTTATTTTTACCAAAAAAAAATGTGTATTTAATTCCTTGTATATATTTCTAAAAATAAAATAAAAATCAGAAAAATAAAAAAAAATAGAGGAAAATTATCTCTCTCACTTGTACATAACACATGTGTATTGGTTTTCTTCCTTATTTATTTTTTACTTGTATATAAATAATAAAAATAAAACAAAAATTATTTTACACTCCAAAGATTATGATGTAAATAAATAAAATATAAAATTTGGGTATTTTTGTAAAAATAATAAAACAAAAATAATTGTACAAAATACATAGGTATTTTACACATGTATATAATACCTTTTACTGTATATACCATAATTTCTTTTTTAAAAAAATAAATAAAAATCACAAAAAAAATACTTTGAAAAATAACAAAAAATTTTCATTTTATACACTTTTTAACTTAAAATCATTTAGTATTTTTATTTAATTTGTAAATGTTTTTGTAAATTCTATTTTCTGATTGGTCCACGGTAGATTGTTGACTCGGGTCAATCCCCACTTCTAGGGCTTGACCCAACCCGACTACTCCACCGGATCTTCTTCTCACATTTACCCCAGCCGGATCATGCACCCGTTTGCCCTAAATTTCTGCATGTACCTTCCCCACAGATCCAAGATCCTCGTGGATCCATAAGGAAGCACGGATCCTTCTTGGATTGCGTGCCCTAGCCCGATTTCTCCAGCTAATTGGGAAGCTCTATAAATTCTTTCATTCATCCCCCCAGCTAGGCATCTCGCCGCACCCCTTTTCGATTCCCTAGAACTCTTCTGCAAGGTGACAACAGCCTGTTGAGCGCTTTGGTGGTCGACTCAGTGTTGTGCAGCCGAAGCTCACCCTTCGTGGCCGGAGAACCACCGCGAGAAGCCTCCTTCGCCTGCCGCAGCTTGGTTGAGGCAACAAACCTGCTGATCATCTCCGCCTAGAGCTTAGGATTGTATCCAGACCTTCAGGTAGCCCTTTAATCTTTACTGTATCCGTAGTTTATTAAATCGTTCATCTGTACGCCGCTTGTGCTCCGCCAGCTCTGACCAGCCAGTTGGAGCTCTGTCACCCACATCTATCCGTTCAGAATTCTACGCGCGCTCACCCTCCATCATTCTATGCATCTTGATCATCCTAATCCTCGTTTCCAGAGTCGAGATTAGGCTCGAAGTCTCATCTACCATTTTCGTCGAAGACCAACACCCATTCCCCATCGCTTCTTTGGTGTTTATCCCTAATAACCTAGACCGGAGTTTGCCTCCTAGTCTCAGCTTCCCATTGCAGGTACCATAGAGCTGTGAGGAGCCTCATCTGCATCCCAACTACTCAACGGAGCTACCCCAGACCCCTCGCTCCACCGTTCTATCCATTCGATCGTTCGTCGGGTGATCAGAGCCCACGACTCGTCGCGGAGTGCCTCCCCGGACGTGCTCGACCTATTGAAGGTCTGATCGACCGATCAGAGACTCCCCGATACTAGTTTGAAGTTCCCCATCGCCTTGTTCCTCGACCATCTTCCGTTGTCGTTGGATTAGGAGCCAAGCGCCAGATCCCATCTGAGCCGTCCAGCGTTACAGCCTTTCGATTGTTGATCTGACGCCATCTGACACGTCTGCGCCACACGTAGGGAACATTCTCTGACCGTCACATAGGCCGTTGCAGAGGAGCAGAGCCGCACGATCAAGCCCCTGCCAGCCCCCACGCGCCTCTCACGTGCTGCCATGGGTATATTGCTCTTTTCGTCCCGCGTTTCTTTTAGTTTATGTGTTAGTCTATAAAATAAAAGTGACAGTTGGAACTTTTTTCATATTAGTCTTCATAGTTTCTAGTAATTATGTTTGAGTCCTCCTAGTCTGGAGACACGTGCGTGCTCACATGAATAGTGATGTTTTTGCATATTTGATCATGAATTTATGTCGTGTTAATGTTTGATTGAAAAGTTCTCCAAATTTGTATTTATGCTCATGTGAATGGTGTATAACACATGTGCCTGAATTGATTGGAAATTTTGTGGATAAGCCCTTGGACTTTTTATTCCTGTTATTGTTTAGCCCAGAGACATAATCTATTTGCATTCAGGTCCTTATTATCTGTGTGTCTTGTGTTTAATTAAATAAGTAGCAAAAATACTCCAAAAATTCCAAGATTTTGATACGTAGCTCTTGCTACTGTGTTAGATTTTTGACAATTTTTGTGGTATGTTTTTATTTCATTTGATATTTTCTAAAATTCAAAAACTCTAAAAAGCATCTCTGTTTGTTTTGAAAAATCAATTAAAAATATAAAAATACCTTGAAAAATTCTAAAAAAATTCCTAACTGCTTGTTTTATCTTGTTTTAATTTCTGTGAGATTTTTATTTCATTCCCATTTATAAGCCCCCCTAAAAATTGAAAAAAAACTAAAAATCTTTTTAAATATTATTAAAAATTCATAAAAAATTAAAAAAAATGTGTTTTCAGTTTTTGTAGGTAGCTTTGATTTTATAGTTTCAAATAAAATTGTTGTCCAAATTTTATAGGCATTTTACTATTTTTAAAGTGCTTTTCAATCTTGGCTGCACATTGTTTTTAGTTTTCTTCTTTCTTTTATTTTTAGAAAATTAAATAAAAATCAGAAAAAACAACATAAAATTCCCAAAAACACGTGAATATTTTAAAAACAAAAAATATTTTTATTTTGAATTTTTGAGTTATTTTGGCCCTTAAAATAATTGCTTGAGTTTATGTTTTGCATTTTCTTTATTTCTTTTCATATTAGAAAATAATAAAAAAATTAAAAAAATTATTTAAAAACCACCAAAATTCCTTTCTTCATTGGAATTCCTGACTACTTTGTAGGTTTCATTATGTGCTTCTTGTGTTCGACCCTGGTAGCTATACCAGGTTAAATAACTAGCAAGACTGCTTGCCTCGTTTTTCGTTTTTGATTTCTTTCGTTGGTGGTCTATCTTTTTCTTGATTGAGCCACCCTTCATCGGTTGGGGTCGCAATGACCTTAATCTGATTTTCTGAGACTTAACCCTAGTCAGCGGAGTGCCCACCAGCTATCATTTTCAGGGTTTCATTATAAAGTTTCTCATTCGGTCATTTGGGAGTTGGCATCGATCGTATGCTTTCCAAAAGCATATATCACACCTTCAAATTCTTGTCATGCTTCAAAAGCACGACGACCATGCATGGAATTTGATTAACCCAAATACCTCATGAGTGAGCTCATGCCTTCCAATTCACAAGTGAACCTGTATGATCCCTTTGAGAGATCGTATTACTCATATGCCCTCATATGCACACTATCTCGTCGGTGTATAGACCTTGATTAGGCCATCAACCTATTGATCTGCCAAATGTACATACTCAGACATATAACAATACATCCATCTCCAATCGCAGGATGCATACCGATATCGTGACAGTATTCGATATAGGACTTGGTTATCTCGATCTCATTAAAGAGAAAGGATTGCCATCTCCTACTCAAGATGGATATCATTTCTTAATCATCATTAATGGCACTTTATGATTCCTCAATCTAACTCTTTAAATATTCATCCAAGCACCAACCTCTATCATTCAACAGTTGAATCAACAGTTGTATGATTATAAAGATGGCCATGGTACATAACCCAAATTGTACAGAGGGACCTTATAGTGCATTCTTCCATTTAGTAATAGATAGGGAATGAAATAACCAATAACTTTTATTGATAAATCAAACATTAGAATAACATTTTTTGTGGTAATGGTTCGCTCGGGATCACATGGCTAACAATCACCCACTACCCTTAAAACCATTTAGGTACATTCCTTAAACCCATTCTCAATACATGCTAGTTGAAAACCTTCTGTATAAAAGGTCCGATAAGGGGATCAAGAACGTTGTTGGCAGAGCCCCCCTTGGTGATGATGATGTCACCATTCTTCTGAATCTCTAGAATGATGTGTTATTTCCTTTCCACGTGCTTGCTCTTTTGTTACCACCTAGGTTCCTTCGCTTGGGAAATGTCTTCCGTGTTATCGCGGAATAATGGGATGGGAGTATCAGTGGTATCTACACCAAGTTCTAGGATGTACTTACGCAACCACACCGCCTCCTTTACAACATCTAATGCGACAACGCATTAGGCTTCTTTGTTGAATCTATTGTAGTGTGCTTCTTCTTTCTCCTCCAGCACACAACATCACTATTCAACAGGAATACAAACCATGATATCGACTTTCGATCATCAATATCTGACTGGAAGTCTAAATATGTGTATCCCAAGACTTGGAGATGACCATTTCCATACACCAAGATGAAATATTACGTCCGTCTTAGATACTTGAAAATGTTCTTCACTGCATTTCAGTGTTGTTCTCCATAGTAGGAATGGTAATGACTTTCCACTCTTACTGCAGGGGACATATTTGGCCTTGTACACATCATGCTGTAGATTAAGCTTCCAACAACTAATGCGTAGGGGCATCCAGCCTTGGCTTTCTTTTGCCCAACATTTTGAGGAACCATCCCTTTATATAGGTTTATACCAATTCTTATAGGAAGGAAACCTCTCTTGGAGTTCTCCATATGAAAACACTCCAAGAACTTCTTAATGTACCCATGTCGTGATAATTCCAATATCCTCTTTTCTCGATTTCTGAACAGCTTCAGATCAGAGATGTAAGAGGCTTTTACAAGATCTTTCATCTTAAAGGTATGGAATAACCAATTTTTAACACTGGTTATCATCCCTATATCATTCTCAATGATAAGAATATCATCTACATAAAACATGATAAATACAATGGCGCTCCTGCTAAGCTTCTCGTATACACACAGTTCATCTTGATTCTGCATGAAACCTTAACTCCTTATGGTTTCATCAAATCTGATGTTCCAACTATAAGAAGCATGTTTGAGCCCATAGATGGATATCTTCAGCTTGCATACTTTACCATCCTCGGTTATGAAGGCCTGATCCATTTAGTACAATCAGCTTGCTACTCCATATAGATATCTTCCTCGAGGTATCCATTTAGGAAAGCCATCTTGACCTCTATTTGCCAGATGTCATAGTCAAGAGATGAAACTATAGCTAGAAGTGTCCTGATTGACTTAAGCATAGCCACGGGAGAGAATGTCTCATCGTAGTCGATGCCTTCTATCTGTGTGCAGCCCTTGTCTACGAGTCGTGCCTTGAACGTCTCTACTTTCCCATCAGGTCCCCTTTTTCTCTTGAAGATCTATTTACACCCAATGTGTTTTACCCATTTAGGTAGATCCTCTAGGGTCCATACACCATTCTTATGCATGGAGTCAATTTTTGACTGCATTGTTATCGTCCGTCTATCCATGTCATGATCAGCAGTGCCTCATCAAATGAAGCTAGATAATTGTCAGTTTCACCTGACACATGGAATCCGTACCTTTCAGGTGGTGTAACTACACTCGAATTCCTTCAAAGAGGTACATGTGTTACTTCTTCATTTGCTTCCTCAGTTTGTGGTTTAGGAAGCTTAGAATGCTTAGTGGATTCAATGAGTTCTTTTACTTCACTTTTGGGTTGACTTTTAAGGAAATCTTCTTCTATAAATTTAACTTCTCTAGAGATGAAAACCTTTTATGTCTCAGGGTCATAAAGATGGAATCAAATACCATACTTAACATACCCAATGAAGTATCACTCACAAGTGCGAGATTCCAGCTTACTTGTGTCTACATTTTTCATGGACCAAACAAGCCCAAATCCTTAAGTGTCTAATAGTAGGTTTGGTTCCATACCAAAGGTCATGAGGAGTTTTAGGTATGGACTTCATGGAATCTTGTTTAGGATATATAATGCAGTCTCTACTGCATATCCCTAGAAACTAAGTGATAACTGAGCTTTACTCATCATTGAATGGAACATATCCAAGATAGTCATGTTGCATCTTTCAACAACACCATTAAGTTGAGGAGTTCTAGGAATAGTGAGACTGGAGACAATTCCATTCTCTTTAAGGTATTCCATAAATCCATCTTTGAGGTAGTCACCACCTCAATCAGATAAAATCCGTTTAATATTCCTATCGGTTTGGTTCTCAACCAAAGCCTTGATCTCTTTGAACTTTTCAAAGGTTTCAAATTTATGACGTAGTATGAAGATATATCCGTATCGTGAATGGTTAGCAGTAAACGTCAAATATATTGATATCCATTTCGGATTACAATACTAAAGGTGCCACATACATTAGTATGTATCAGGTCAAGAATACCCTTGCATCGTGTATACAAAAAGGCATCCTAGTCATTTTACCTGAATACGATGCTCGCAGGTAGGCAAAGATTGAACCTATAGAAGATCTAAGATTCCATTATTTATCAATCTATTGATCCTATCAACAGATAAATGACCAAGCCTTTGATGCTAAATCATATTCCAATGATTTCCATCCTCTCTAGTTCTTTTAGGGTTTTTATCAGTGGTAGTAACTTTCATGACATTCATCAATTCACAATTCATAGAGTTCACCAAAAGTCAAAACACCATCCTCAATATGTTTATCATAACGATTTATGACTAGTTTTTTACAAAATAGAAACGAATATCTATTTATAACAAGCTTAGATACAGATATAAGTTTCCTCCTGACTTCCGGTACATAAAAACACTCTTTCCTCTTGATGACTATCTCCCCATCATCAAGATTCCTAGTTTCCTGAAATATATGAAACAAATTGTATACATGAACAAAAGCACCCGAATCGATGACCCAAGTACTTTCTCGTCCAACGAGAAAATTGATTCTAATGATGAAAGTAGATTTCTTACCTACTAGGGCTTTACCTTTATTTGTCCATTTCAGGTAGTTTGGGCAATTATGCTTCCAGTGCCCTGGCTTTTTGCAGTGATGGCATCGACTTTCTTTGATGCAATTAGTGTGGAAGCATTAGAAGATGAGCAAACACCTTGACTATTCTTCTTTCTCTTCTGGGTCGGGCCCTTCCGAGAACCTTGCTTCCGATCGTTCTTTCCTTCGAACTGTGCAACCATTGAATTGCTAGAGGGGCTATCCTTTTTCATTACATCTTGTGTAGACTTTAATGCAACAAATAGCCCAACATTAATATAGTTCAACTTACTCGTGTGGAATGTGACCACAAAGCTATTTAAAGATGTAGGGAGTGACAACAGTATGAAGTCAGACTTCATATCTGCATCCATGTCAGCCCTTAGGGTCTCCGGCACAAAAAGGTACCCAAACATTTTGAGCGCATGATCTTCGATAGAAGTCCCTTCCTACATCTTACATGGAATACGTTCTTTCATGATATTATAACACTGTTTGTTGTTTACATCACCAAACATTTCTCTCAAATTCAACATAATGTCTTGGCAAGTGTTCAAGTCCATATGTTGCTTCTGAGGCACATTGGACAACGAATCCTGAATATAACACCTTGCCAAAGTACGATTTTTATCATATTTTTCATTAAATTTAATTTATTTCGATGTCAGAGGGTATATGTACTTGTCCTTGGATATCACATAAGACGCGCTCAGTAGATAGGATAAGATTCAAATTACAGATCCAATCCGAGTAATTTATCACGCCAATTGATTGACCTCCAGGAGCCTGCTAAGAGTGTTTATGGACTTCATTTTCTGAAATAACAATAATGCACTATATTAGCACATATAAATAATTATATATTCTATTTAAATTTTTTGATTAAGGATTTTTAATCAAAATAGTCTTGTCTATTAAACTTTTGAAGTTCATTCCCTTAATCACCTTCAAAGTAAGAGATATACTTACCGATATATTTTTAGCAAGAATAGGGATCTTATTTTCTACCGTAGTTACATCCCAATAATAGGAGAAATTGCAATTTGGGTAAATAGAAGCGGGGACACACTCTGCCTTAGAAGTCCAACTTGCTTTCCCAATTTGGCCATTAACACCCGGGTCCACCACCCCTCAGGAGATGTTGAGCCATCATTAATTGAGCCAACCATCAGCAGGAATAACACTCTCTATACGCAATCCAATATCACCCCAATAATATGAGGAACCGATATTGGGGTCACTACGCATGTTACCTTAATCTTTCAAGAAGCAAAGGGCCCAATCCAGATGCACTTGTATGTAGGAGTGGTCTCTTCTGACAGGCGTCTCCTACATACAATCACTAGCGATGGAACCCTCCGCCTTGACGAGAGACCATTGTTGTCACTTATGTAATCCTCCACCAAAAAATCAAATTCTAATTAATAATTATGAATCATTTATGCATAATTAATTCATTCAAGGGAAATATAACTCTATTCATAATAGAGTGTTCATAATAGAATGTTCTTAATTAGATATAATTAATCTAATCATATTAAATCAATCATCAATCAAATTTAGATAACTAACAAACTTGAATGTTACTTGAAAGATGGTATAATCTTACAATACGCATTATTAAAATTTTAATATTTAGAAAAAAAATACATCATGATAGCTTCAAACATTATCCCTTCCTTACTCGTTGTCATGGCTAGTTCCGATGGGAGTGGGATAGGCCGCTCACCGAGCAACCTGCTACCCCAACAATACCAGACTAGACACCCTGTCTGCCACTTGTCAAGATAATACAATTTGATCATTCTATATTTGAGATGATAATCGGTCTTTCAAATGAAGTTATACCATATAATATTTATCAGAAAATATTTTGATTATTATTATATGCAGATTTGCAAAACAAATCACCAATCCTAATCACGCAACAAAGTTGTGCACGTAGAGATTGTCATACAACTATTGTAGGATAAATTAGGGTTTTCTTGAAACACTCATTCCAAGATGATTGTCGTTTAAGCAATTTTTTCCATAAATAAATATTAATTATCAAATAATCATGGTAAACTCTCAATTTTCTTGATTGACATTGAATGATAAACAAATTAGGAAAGAGATCTTGATGATTCAATCATCATCCGACCCATCTCCACTAAGTATGGAATATCTAGGGCAAACTGTGTCAGATTTACGTGAAATAAAATCATGCAATTTGCTGGATTGATTCTATACTTATTTCAAGTGTTTATTTAATATTTTGAGACAGGAAAATAGTAAGCAAAAAAAGTTTTTTAAAGATTTGTGAATACAAGCAAAACAATTTTAATAGCAAGAACTTTTCGAATCAATTTCGTGTACTTATAGAACCAATTAAAGGCTACTGTTTTTGGGACATTTGAAATTCTATATACATTTTATTAACCAAAAAACACGTCTAAACATTGCACAAACAATAGCTTTTTATTCCACATCCAATGCAAGAAATAATAATTCCCCTGCATCCAAAACATGAACCATGATCACCTACGGTTTTTCGGATCACATCCAAGGCTTGGACAAGGCTATGATGCCACTTTAAGGATACGCGAGAATACTTAAGTGCATCACAGAAGCGTGAGGATCGCATCATATACGATCGAGAGCGACTAGTCGCACTAGTTGCTCCGAGTAGCAGAATTTAAAAACTTTAAATGATGAAACCACATGATCCAAGAACACTTCTTGGATTATTTCATCTAAACCAAGTACTAGATAAAGTAATACCTTTTATAGTGTGATTGTTATTGAGTCTCTAAGAGAAGAGACCTCCAATCACAAGTCTAATTTGTCGAATGAGATACTTGCGAGCACGGAGATAAATCACGTACTCCTTGCAATCCAAGTTGTTGATCCAAGTAGTGAATCTCCTGATCTCCTCTCATGAGATCGAACATATTCTTGAAGCACGAAACACAACAATGGAGATAGAGATCCACGAGTAGTCGATGCAGCAGTACAAGGGCGATGCGACGACGACAACGACCTTCTCTCTAGAGTTTGAGTGGACGACCACTCAAGATAGAGAGGGTTACGTGTGGCTTGAGAATGAGAGAGAGAGAGAGAGCAATAGATGTTGTGTAGAGAAGGGCAAGGGGTGCCTCTTCTTATATAGTACTTTGTGAGTCAGGGGATCTCAATCCGTGGACAACACAAAATCAATGGATGAGATTGATTTGTGTTTCTTTCAATGGCCATAACTTTGGTGTAAAAATACAACAACAATTAATTTTATTGTTTAAATATATATTGAATAATAATCAATATAAATTTACTCAAATTAAACCAATCTATTATGGAGATAATAGGAAGGAGGCTAACCTCCTTCCATAAAGAGGGGGACAACCATCCATTCTTAATAGGAGTAGGTGGTCGTTCATCATCTCAAGATTGAAGGAGGAAACCTCCTTCTTATTCCATGAGATTACATTCTCCCATGTAGATCTCCAATATTTACAATAACAATTGTTGTAAAATATTTCACAAAAAAATTTAAAATTATTAGTTGAACATTGTAATCATGCCATTGAAAATTTGTGAATCACATTCAAACCCAAAGTAAAATTTAAATAATATTTTCAATTAATTATCCAATGTTAATCCAATTCACACCAACACTTAATTAATAGATATAAATTACATTAGGCTCTCACTAATATATCATAAATCACATTTATAATATATACGAATAATTTGGATAATGCTATCCACATTAATCTAACCCATAAATTATCATTCCCATGCATTTAAATAATATGAATAAAATACACATTATTCATTATAATTAAATAACCTTTAGTTATCCATTTCTCAATGCTTAGATATAATTTAACAATGGAATTATTCTTGAACTCTTTCAAGAATATTGCGCTCTCTCCGAAGATACTTAGATAAGGACTTGGCGATTGCACATTCCACGTATAGTGACTTGGATATGGAGATCACATCTCAAATCCAGATCCCATGGACCTCTCGTAGATGCATGATGAAATCAAGACCATAAATCTAATTTTCTCATTGCATCTAAATCTCATTCATATCAATATCCAACAATTGGACCAAGATCAGATCACTTCCCTATAGAAAGAAGTCACTAAAATCAAAACCTATTTCATCACTTTCTCAAAATGGAAATGTCATGGCTATACAATCGTTTATGGTCACATCACCCTCATGTATTCCTAATACATGCATATCCTGCATACTAGAAGACCTGTAATAAACCAGAAGATATAGATCAATTTTATTATCATCTTCAGGGTTTCACTATCAAGTTTTTCATTTGGTCATTTGGGATTTGGCAATGATCATATGCTTTCCGAAAGCATATATCACACCTTCAAATTCTTGTCCTGCTTCCAAAGCACGAGGACCATGCATGGAATTTTATCAGTCCCAATATCTCACGAGTGAGATCATGCCTTCTGATTCACAAGCGGACTTGTATGATCCCTTTGAGAGACCGTATTACTCATATGCTCATAGGCACACCATCTCTCCAGTGTAGAGACCTTGATTAGGACATCAACCTATAGATCTGCCAAATGTACATACTCAAACATATAATAATACATCTATCTCCGACCAGAGGATGCATGCCAATATCGTGATAGTATTCTATATAAGACTCGGTTATTGATGAGTGATCTGTCGACAAGGGTTAAGTCTAAAAAATAATCACGAGTCGTTGTGACCCCAATCATCAAATCAGGCTCAACAAGAAAATAAGAGAACCACTCAGATAAATCAATCAAAGCTCACGATATAATGTCAGCAGTCTCCGCTATTTATTTAATCTTGTATAGCGAATAGGGTCAAACACAAGGAGGACAGAAATGTACGAAGTAGTTGGAAATTAGATTAATAAAATGCATATTTTGCGGTTTTTAATGTTTATCTCTTTTTTTATATTTTCAAAATGAGAAAACAAATAAAAAGAACAAGTTAAAAACAAGCTTTAACAAATTTTATTAAGACTAAAAATATCCAAAAAAAGAAATAAGAATATTTTTATGTTTTTTGAATATTCAAATATTTTTGGTAATTTTTATGTGATTTTTACAAATTTTATGCGATTTTATAAAAAAATCAAATAAGACTAAAACAGTGAAACAATGGTCAGCCTGGACTAAAAGGCAAGTTTAAAATAGTAAAAATGCCTTAAAATCTTGGTATGATTTTTATGAAAAAGTAAATAGAAATATCTACCTACAACAACTGAAATCCTATTTTTTATTATTTTTAGAATTTTTAATGATTTTTTAAAATTTTTGAATCTTTTGTGATTTTTAGGGTTTTTACCATGATTTTTAAGGGGAAAATGATAATTTAATTTAATGAAAAAAATAAACAACCAATAATTTTTTTGTAAGTTTTAAAGCTATTTTAATAATTTTTATTATTTAATAAAATAGACATAGCTTTTTTTGTGGTTTTTGATTTTTAGAAAATATAAAACAAAACTAAATTAATTCACAAAAATTACCATAAATATTACCTGTTAGAAGGAGATAATGGTAGTTTTTATGGAATTTTTAGAGTTGATTTAGTAATTATTTGATTGAAAACCACACACCGCACATAGGGACCTAATTGCAATTATTCTAAAGTTTCCGGCCAAATAAAAACACACTTAAAAACCTAAGGCCTAGGTTGCAAAACAGCTAGACAAACACGCACAATACACGTGACACATGCTCAGATGGGCATAAATGCAAATAATAAAAAGTTATCATTCAGATCAGAACATACATGAAGTCCGTGGTATAAAATGCAAATGTACCAGAAGAGAATGTAACAATACATGTGAGCTGACATAGATTGGACTAAGATGCAAATACTGAAAATACGAGGGTCTAATTGCAAAAGTTCTAAATTATAACTTTATTTTCAGAATTAGACAAGAAAGCATAAAATACGGGGTAAAAGATGCAATATACCATGTAGGGGCACGTGGTGCACGTGGGAGGCTTCGTGGGCGTACGGCTCTTATCATCTGGCCCTACATATCTGATGGTCTGGGGAATGTCGGGGATGTGCAAGAGATCTGACCTATTAGATCTGATCCAACGAATGAAAAGGTTGCTCTTGTCGGCGACAAGGATGCAATCTGGCACAGAATAGCTTCATCCGAAAGTAGAGGGGGTATATGAAAGAACATCCCCCTAGGCGAACTTCGATCGAGTAGCGGATGCGATCCCCTACTCCGATGGGCTCACTAGCAGGTCCTACTCAGTCGTGAGGGTGCTCCGCTTCTGCTGGACGGCTTGGATGGAGGCGACGATGGTCGGATGAGTGCGGTGGTCAAGCTCCACCTAGTGCTGCTCTGTCAGATCAGCTGAGTGACAAAGGTGGTCTTCTGCGCGTGAAGTGACCTGCAAAGGATTCACTGCTCAGAGGCATAGCTTCGGCTAGGGTTTGTTGTCAAGAAAAAATGAAGAAGCAGAAGGGGGTGAGGTTTGAGTCCCGACAAAGGTGAAGGAAGGGAGTCGTGGCCCTAATATCGACCTGGTGATCGAGCCTAGGGGTGATCAGGCTACGGAGGAAGACGAGGGATGATATGACGAGTCGATCTGAATGACTGGATGTGGATATTGAGGCTCCGACCAGCTGGTCGGAACGAGTGGATGTGCGGTGGCACTAGATGGAAAGAATGGAATCGAAAGGTGAAATGAAGTGGATATGATGGATACCTATAGAACAATATGGACTCCTAAGCTCCGAGTGAAGATGGTTGATGAGGTAATGGCCTCAACCTCACTGTAGAAGGTGGGAAGGATAAACGTGGCGACGCGCGCCAGCCACGTAGCTGAGCTGCAGCTCCATGCCACCAAAGCTCGATCCAAAGGGCTCCTCCAGTTGTTGTCACTCCACAGAAGATTCCTAAGGATGAGAGATGGGGCGACACATGAGCTGCCATGCTGGGTAGGCAGAGGAGATGATTTATAGCTGTCTCTTGGGGTCTCCAAATATCAATCGGTAGCACGTAACCCTAGGAAGATCCGTGCCTTCCTAGGGATTCGCGAGGATCACGGATCCTAGGAGAAGTGACGGGCAAGAAATCGGGGCAGGAGGTGGCTCGAAATGGGCTGGAAAAAGGGGAGAAGAAGGTCCGACGAACACTATTCGGGTCTGACCCGGGAAGGGGGAGACATTGACCGGAGGTCAAGACCTGAGCTAGACCAAACAGAAAATTCGATTTTACAAAATATTTAAATCAATACAAAATAATAAATGATTCAAAATAAAAATTGTATAAAATGAAAAATGTTTTTTATTTTTAAAACTATTTTTCTATGATTTTTAATCATTTTTATGAAAAATAAATTAATCTATATATAATATATAGTATTATATACATGTATAATATACCTATGTATTTTGTACATTTATTTTTATTTTATTATTTTTACACAAATTCCAAAATTTTGTATTTTATTTATTTTCAAAATATTTTTTGGTTACAAAATAATTTTCGTTTTATTTTTATTATTTTTTACAGGTATAAAATAAATAGGGAGAGAGACATATATACATGCATTTTGTACAAGGGAGAAAGGTTTATGTTTTTATTTTTATTTAATTTTTCTGATTTTGTATTTATTTTTGTTTTATTTTTAGAAATAACAACAATGAGGTAATAATAATATTTTATTTTTATTTTATAAAAAATAATTATTTACATATATAGGAAATATGTACAACATAGAGTAGGCCCTATCTCTCTCTACTTATAGAGTAGGCCCTATCTCTCTTTACTTATTTTATTTTGCTGATCAAGTCATTGCTTGACCTTCTCTTGGGGTTTGGGTCAATCTATATTTATTCTAAATACCTCATTCCTTTTTCTTTTCTTTTTTTCTTTTATTTTTGCACAAATACATGTTAAATATACAATGTTAACACTTGCATGCAGAATGCTAACTTATTGTATTTACACCTATTTACATGATGTTTTGCCAAGATAAATAGCTAAAATAAAGGAAAAAAGAGTGAGAATCATGGATTCATCACCCCCCTATACTTTAACTTTGCTAGTCACTTAGCAAACACTTATTTGAAAAAGAAGTGAAAAATAGAAGAAAAGAAAAGAAAGGAGAATCAAGGTTGATTATTAAACTTGTCTTCATTAAATTGAAGCATGGAGCTCAGTCAGAACTTTGGATTATTAGTTTGTCGGAACCTTATTTGGACCTAGGTTTAAAACTCAACTGCCTCTAAGTTCCACCAATCTATGGTTAAGACTCCTCGATAATCTAGATCAGAACATGTCTACATACACAAACTCTAATGACCATGAATCTTCCCTTGTACGGTGTAAGTAATATGTAGCTCCCCACCTCAGAAGTGACAAGGCAACAACCTCCCGGAGCAAAAGGTAACTCTAGCTCCCTTGTCAGCAGCTCTTTCCTCGAGGAGCAAGGTATTCCCTTCTAAGTTCAAGTTCAACCGGCTCAAGAAGAGTGCGAAAGAAGATAATGGACCGTAGCCAGCGTAGCCACGTATCCCTGGTAGCCCAACCATTGTAGCTAAGTCTCCTGCTGCAAGCTTCATGAGATAAGAAGTTGTAACATAAGCTTTGTTGCATTTGGCTATATCCACTCTGGAAAGACATTTCATTTTCTATCAAGCCTGCCACTTTTTTGGAGTTTTTCTTTCTTTTGCATATTCTTTTTGATGTACATATGTACAACATATCTACATGGTGCAACATATATACACAAGGACTTTTTCTTCTTGAGCCAGTAGATTATCCCTCTTTTGAAGTATTATTGCAAACCACAACTCCTGTCTTTAGACCTCAACAGTGTCAGACCAAGTTGAGGCGCGCATCCCTCCCTAAAGGAAGACAAGAGGTTTCGCCTAGAAGTACTACCCTTGTATGCTACCCCAAGCCAAGCAAAATTGCCTCCTCACCACCTCATCCCCGTGGAGTTGATTGTAAAGTACGTGGTCCAAGTTAAGCCATTGTTTGTGAGAGTCATGTGTGCATTATTAAATGTTCTATTTAGGCACATCAAGATGACATGTGAACATAGCCTAGTGGACTTAAAGGATTAAGTCACCAATGGACCTGAAAAGTCTTAACCCTAAATCTTATCAGGTTCCTCCGAGAATTAGGTGTATTAAGGTTTTAACCAAGCTCCATTTTTCAATTTAATTCTGTACTAATTTTAATGCCAACTATGAATCAGAAGAGTATACAAGTATATGAAAAAATATTTTCTATATAAAAATTTTGAAAAATGTGCAAAAATTTTGAAAATGTTTGAATGCATGCATGAATACAGAAGTTTTGTAAACTATTTACAAACATTTACACACGGGTTTTTGCAAACATTTATTTTTCAAACATTTTACCAAAAATTTTGTACTATATACATAGTTTTGATACAAAAGTATTTACAAGCTTTTCACAAGCAAAACATTTTTACAAACATTTGTCCAAGAATAGTTTTTATAAATAACTATGTATGTGTAAGAAAGAATTTTATGTACAAGGATTTTTTAAATTTTATGTGATTTTAATAAGTAATATTTAGCCATTTTATTTATTAACACACTTACACATAGTACAAGTTATGGCTAAAGTATATAATATATATTTATATAATATACGACACCCCCTATACATAGCTCAAACGATGTCCTCAGACTGATCAAAAAGCGATGAAGAAGACATAACTTGTGCTTAATATAGGGAAGTGAAAAGAAGGTCTATATTACAATGGCAAATCAAATCATAGAATGTATATAGCTCGGTGGTTTCCCCTATACTTGGGGCCTGTTTGGTTGATGGGTTGGACTGGATTGGGTTGGGGTACACCGGTGTACCCCTCCTTCCAACCCTCTCAATCCTCCTAACAGTTTACTATTCACAGGGGTACAATTTACTATTCAGAAGGGTACCCCATGCCAAGCCAACCCAACCCAGTCAAACCCAACAACCAAACTGGCCCTTGTGATCAAGTATTCTGAAGTATAGCAGATTGTACACAAAGGGAAGACTAGGTGAGAGAATGTATAGGGTCTAGCTCCCCTATACTTGGGGTAAAATATTCCTACGTATAGGTAGCAAAACGTAGGTAAAAAGAATCAGAAGAATAATAAAAAATCTGACATCCCTTATACTTAGGGTAAAGTACACCTAAGTATAGCATAATCATAAGATGCAGATAGGGTGTTAGACTACAGAATGAGATGATATGGACATCTGGATCTATACACGGCAGATGAAGGTGATAATCAGGCATGAGATGCAAATGATGTGAGTCAAAGATCACATCTCATGCAAAATGAATCGGAGCGATGTCAATAATCAACAGATCATGATCTAGATATGGCTTGAGGCGCTAACCATTGGCGCGAAAGATTGACTCAGATGACATTTCAGATATGTCGATACTATGTCATGCACCTTTCAGACCAGGTATGGTCCTTTCAACTTACTCTGCAACATCCATGAAAATAGTCTAAGCCTAGTATCAAACAACCATACTCTCTGATCTGACTCAAACTGCTTATGGCTTATATTAGAATTATGCCATATCTTTACTCGCTCCTTATACTGTAGGTTGTTTATAAATGCTACGTCTCTAATCTCCTCTAGGGCTGCCAATTCTACCTTCCTTTTATCTCCTATACTCTCTGGATCCAATAATATATCAGTGACAACCCAAAGTGAATTATGCTTAATCTCAACATGTAAATGGCATGGCTTGTAATAACCTAGACGAAAGGGAGATGTACCCAAAGGTGTCTTAAAGGATGTCCGATATGCCCAGAAGACCGAGTCTAAAAGCTGTGACCAATCCTTTCAACCTGGGCGGACTACCTTCTGCAGTATCGTCTTGATCTCCCGGTTCGATACTTCAGCAAGACCATTGGTCTGAGGATGACATATTGTGGCATCTCGATGGTCTATGTTGAACTCGTTAGCAAGGGCCTTTACCTTGTCATCGATAAAATGAGACCCCCCATCAGATATCAAAACTCTAGGCACCCCGAACCGTGAAATGATATTCTTCCTCAAAAATTTGCAAACAGTCTTAGCATCTGCGGTTCGGGTGGGAATGGCCTCAACCCAACGACTCACATAATCAACAACCAACAGAACGTACTCAAATCACTGACTCTTAGGGAATGGACCCATGAAATTGATACCGCATGCATCAAAAACCTTACAGAAGTGAATGGGTTGCATCAGCATCATATCACGCTGTCCACAAGTGCCAATCCTCTGACAGTCAGTACACCTCTTCACGAATTCATCATAATCCTTGAAAAGGGTAGGCCACCATAGGCCAGATTGGAGCACTTTCTATGTTGTTCTCCTCCCAGAATGATGTCCTCCGGCCTCTAGCTTGTAACAGTATGTGAGGACGCTGTGGTGCTTCTCCTTAGGAATGCACCAACGCCAGATGCTATCCCACCCTTCATGATAAAGGATGGGATCCTCCCAGTGGTATGACTTGGCGTTCGCAAGGAAAGTCTCAAGTCGCTGCCTGGGCCAACCTTGTGGAGTTTTATTGGCAACAAGATAGTTTACAATGTCGGCATACCATGCGAGCAAGGCGATAGCAATGATCACCTCATCTAGGAAGGTCTCTGTAATGGGATTCATCTGCTCAGATTCCTCAAGATTTTCCAAATAAGAGAGATGATCCACCGCCACATTCTTGACTCCAAGTTTATCCTTAATCTCAATATCAAACTCTTGGAGTAGAAGGATCCATCTAGTTAGTCTCGCTTTGGCATCCTTCTTTACCCTGAGGTACCATATGGTGGTATGATCAGTAATGATAGTCACTGTGGATCTAAGAATATATGATCTAAATTTGTCCAAGGCATCCAATGTACGACTAGCATAGTAAATTGCAAATTGTACTCCATCCTTCCTATGTCCTAGCATGGCCCCTACAGCATAATCAGAGGCATCCGTCATGATCTCGAACGGGAGAGATCAATCAGGCGGCTAAAGGACAGGAGCTTCAACAACTAGGTTTTTGAGATTCTCAATTGAGACAAGAAACTTATCATCTATAATGAACTTGGTGTCTTTCGTCAGCAGATCAGTCCACGGTCGGGCAATCCTACTGAAGTCGTGAATAAAACGTCAGTGGAAACCGACATCACCAGAAAAGACTGCAACTGTCGTAGGTTGGATGGTGGATTGAGTTTCCTGATGATATCTGCCTTGGTCGGATCAACCTCCATGCCCCTGTTGGAGATGATATGACCAAGCACCATCCCTTGAGTCACCATGAAGTGACTCTTCTCCCATCATAAGACAAGATGAACCTCCATGCAATGTTGAAGAACGTGATCTAGGCAGTCGAGACAAGCGTCAAACCTGTCGTCGTATATCGAAAATTCATCCATGAAGACCTCTAAATAGAAATCCACCATGACCGAGAAAATGGACAACATGCACCTTTGGAATGTCGCTAGGGTGTTACATAGACCAAAGGACATCCACCTGAAAGCATAAGTCCCAAACGAACAAGTGAATGTCATCTTATCCTGGTCTTCGGGCGCTATAGCCATCTGATTGTAACCAGAGTACCCATCATGAAAAAAGTAGTGACTCTTCCCAGCTAGCCTATCTATAATTTGATCAATAAAAGGCAACGGGAAATGATCCTTTGTGGTGGTCTGATTCAATCGTTTGTAGTCAACACAAACCCTCCAAGAAGTGGCTACCTGGGTAGATATCTCCTCTCCAGACTCGTTTACAACTGTAGTAATGATCGTATTCTAGGGTACCACATGCAATGGACTAACCCACTTGGAGTCGGAGATGGGGTACATAAAATCAGCACTCCATCATTTCGATATTTCTTTCATGTCCACCTCTCGAATATTCGGGTTCAGCTATCGCTAGAACTCTTGCGATGGCTTTGCGCCCTCCTTGAGAAAGATATGGTGGGAGCACAGAGCCGAACTTATCCCCTGGAGATCAGCTACACTGCATCCTAT
Organism: Ottelia alismoides; assembly: GCA_037367405.1. Classification (NCBI taxonomy): domain Eukaryota; kingdom Viridiplantae; phylum Streptophyta; class Magnoliopsida; order Alismatales; family Hydrocharitaceae; genus Ottelia; species Ottelia alismoides. Next base: position 485,044 of record JAZKJV010008192.1, read on the forward strand.
TGTCGTGCGGTTCTTTCCATGAACCTCCATCAAACGAGATTCTTGCTCTTCAGTAAAATCCGCTGAGATAATGACTGGGTACATCTCATGCTCACCTGCAAGGAATCTATACTTCAGCGACTGCAGCAAGGGCTTCAGTTCAGGACAACTGGGAGCTAGCAAATCTGGCCTCTGAATGGTCTTAGTGAATGCAACAAGATCTGAATGGGAGAACTCTCGCTGATCATGTAAAACTGGCAAAGACTGCACTGCAGGTTTATGTGTACTCGGTGCAGGAATAGTCTCCACCCTAGCTATTGGCTCTGTGGAAATCATACAAGGTAATATATCATAAAATTCTACCCAGTCTATGTCTGAATCTATGGGATCTGAATTCGAATCACAAGACACAAAATCTGCTTCACTGTCTTGAACGCGATTGCAACCTCTAAAATGTCCTTGGTCAAGAGTGTGCTCTATGAACTCTCCTCTGCTATAAACTATGGATCCGTAGCACCTGATGATGAGAGAAGGGCTCATAAAATGGCTTTGACCAAGCAGCTTCATCATCAGTGATCACAAAGTCACACTCCTGATGGTTGTCTCGCTCTGACTCTATCGTTTGCTCGGTATCACTGAACTGCTCTGAGCAATCTGAATCTCGCGCTCTGGTCTCATCGTTCAGCTCTATTTGTATACTCTCGTCCTCATCGCAAAAGTATACCTTCCCACTATCATGGCCGGACAACGCCTTGGATGTGACCAAGAATGGACATACTAGAATGATGGGTGTATCAGTCACAGAGTTAGGGATCACCATGTCTAACACAACGAAGTCCACGGGGAATTTCAGGCCCTGAATTATGATGACCACATCCTTTAACAACCCTTTGGCCTCTTAACATATCGATTAGCAACCTGAAGGACTGTCCTACTCTGTCAACGAGGGCCAAATTCGCATCGGTCGAGTTAGGCTATTGGAAGGAGGTTGATTTAAGAGCGATGTCTAATAGATTACGGTCGAACCTCTGCTCATGAATGTGGCATCTAACATTGGGAGCTCCTGCATCTGGCCTCTTGGTTGGCAGATGGTTCTGAATAGCAATGCAGTTGGCACGGGTCAGCACATGGATTTCTGTCTGATGGTTCCTCTTCTTCCTACGGATAGTGGTCTTCTCTCTCAAGTTCTTCTGGAAGAGAGGGATGTGCTCAAGTGCCTCCTGTAGAGACAACTAGATATGGAATCTATCAATCATCTGCTGGTTGAACTCTAACTTCTGATCTTTTTTCTGGATTTTCTTTTTATTCCCCTTTGCCAAGCGGAGTGCTTGAAGAAAGAGGATAGTTGGGCCCTCCTAAGATGGAGGGATAGGAAGAGGTTCATGCTGCTGTGAAGGCATGGAATCCATACAAGTATCATCAATCATCACATACGGATTCAAAGATAAAGACACATTTCCTTTATTATTATTTTTGGTATTTTTTATAATGTCCCAAGATACAAAAACTGGAGATGACACAACTAGAATAAATGGGTGGCCTCAGTACCACCCACGACATCGAACTTTGTGGCATCAATACCGCATTCTAGCTCAACATCTGGGAATTTTGTGGCGTTAGTACCACACTCTGCATCTGGAGAAGTGAAGGTCTCAGTACCGTCGGCTGGATCAACATCCTTGGTGGCTTCAGCACCACCATCATCATCATCATCATTAGCGACATCAGCACTGCTATCCTCCTCATCTGGCGCTCCTGAATACTCCTGGTGTCGTAGCTCAAATGAGGTGTCGCCGACTAGCATCCTACCGCTCCTAAGTGACACAAAATCAGCATCAAGGGTATACGAAGCAATGTCACCCAATAAATCACTAGGAGTGGTGGTCTCTATGTACTATACCTGCTCATATTTCCATTGGAGGTTGTTCGGGTTTGGCTTAATCTGAGCGGGAACGGCAACCTTTCGCTTAATAATCTCCCTTATTTCCTAGCGAAACTCATCCATCTCCCGCCTAAAGGATGCCTGATGGTCAGAGAGGAGATGGGCTAGATCATCAAGGGTTGGGTACTCATAGGCAGGCCCATGTGAACCGGGCGGGTTGCCTCACTGAAAATGAGGCTGCTGTTGCTGGAACTGATGAGGGGGAGGCTGAGAATATTGCTATTAAGGTTGCTGCTGCTGCCTCCACTGTTGTCCCTACTGGTAGGGACGAGGACCTGACTAAAAGTTCTGCTTTTGTGGTTGGTGGGAGAACAGGGGTTGCTGGTGCTACTGGCCGAATTGTCCACCCTGAGCAGGAGGTTGTTGCTGGGATGAGGTACCTCCGGTAAACCACCAGAATCTTGGGTGATCTCGGTGGATCCCGGGCTGCTGTCAGTCATACCAGATCCTCTTGACTTCCTTCAACGTCTCTTTCTCGTTGGGGGATGGAGGGAGAACTTCCCGTGGATGATCCTGCTGATACACCACCATCTGGGTGTCTTGAGATGGTGGTCGCTGAGAGTACTGGTGTGGCAACTGCTTGACCAGCTCTGCCTGGATGTGGTGAACCTCTCGGTATTGGGTGGAGTGCTAGAATGAGCTGCTGCTAATAGGATCAGCCCGTGACCTGAGACGAGACTGAGAAGCAGTCTATGCCTCTTGGAGACACATGATCTGGGTCTTCAGGTCACTCAGGTCTGTGCCAACTGAACTATCTGAGTCATGCCCTGGAACTGCTTCTTCTCGATGATCTCGCTCGCTGATAATGCCCATGTTAGCGATCGATGACTCTGCCTATGCTGCGGTTGATGAGGAAGTAGATGGGTTTGCATCAACTCGTGCTATCCTCTGATAGTACACGACATGGGGTGGGGGCTTCCCCTGAGTATAGAGCCGGGTCTGGGACATCAATGTATAATTCTCAGCCATCTCCTCATAGATGGCCTAGACCTGGTCCTCGTCCTTGGAAAAATATAAGCCCCCACACGAAGCATTCACAAGCCCCTGCGGCTCCAGTGTTAGCCCACAAAAGAAACTCTGTACTAAATTGGACTTGGAGATGCAATCATGTGGACACCTGTCGATGATCTCACGAAAACGATCCCATGCTTCATGGAACTGCTCGTTGGAGATCATGGAGAAATTGTTAATCAGAGCTCACGCTATGTTTGTCTGGCCGAGTGGGTTTACTTTTTCAAGTACTCAGTCCGGAGCTGCTCCTAGTAGGTTGCTCTATGGACGAGGGAGAATGGAAACGCCATCATCATGATGGTATACTCATTCACGAATCTGTAGTGGACAATGCTGTAGATCATCTCGAACTTCTGCAGGTATAGATGCGTCTCCTCGGTGGAAAGCCCATGGAACTTGTGCAAGAGATGAATGGTTTGGGGAGTGAGCTTGAAGTCTCCTAGAATCTCCAGAAGCTGACTCCAATGGTGTGTAAGGGTCGCACCAGGGTTGTGCAACTCCCTCGTCGGTCTGGCTGGCTCCTTTGGCTGTCCTCCATCTGCTCCTCCATCCTCCGGAATCTATCCATCGCCTGCTCTCTGTTGCTCCTCACTATCAGTTCGCATCTGGGTTAGTTCCCGTTACACCTCTACCATGAAGGCTCCCTGGTCTCTAATATGCCTCTACATCATCCCTAGGGAGGCTAAAAGTGTATTGTTGATGGTGCCCTAATCTAGAACGTATGTATAACCCTAGCGATGTCCATCGGTGCGCTCCTCACTACTGGCCATCTTGTTGGTCTCTACAAAGGCAAAATACCCCAACTCAGGTGCCATCAATTGAACAAATATCTATGCTGGTCTCTGCTTGGGCACCTCGGTACTGGAAGAAGGGTGGTCAAGGGGGAACATGGCAGAATCGAACTTAGGTTCGGAGAGCGGGTCTAGGCTCTCCCAAACCTGCCTAGATGAATGGGGCAGAGTGCTTGAAAGCAGTACTGCTAAAGGCTGCCTAAGGGACCTCCAGCCCATCATTGTGATGTGGAAGAAGATGTGGATGGGATATGGAAACAAATAAGATCAGAAGTCAAACCCCGATTTTACATGTGCAGCACTGAGCTGATGACCATGAAGGATCGGTCGTTTATCCTAACAATTTTATTTAGGTGATAAGTCAGTTTTGTAGAGCGATTAAGCAAGTTGTTGGGAACCCGATGCTCCCAAGAGACTAGCCCAATCCCAAAGCTAGATCTTTCCCAGCCAGTACAAGTTGCAGACCGTTTACCGGCTACCCGAAGAACTCGCTCTATTAAGGATATCGCGGCCTTCGTTATCAGATACCAGAGCAATCTCACTGGAGAACGATTAACTCCAAGACCAGTAGTCTAATGAGTGTTCATGTATGGCTCTAGCCTAGTGTGCGTGTTACTCTCTCGCGCAAGAAAACCAAAAGATGAGGGGATGACTCTCCCAAGACAGGTTTTTACATGAGGTCTCTTTTATGATAAAATTTGTTTAGCAGTCCTAATTTTATGATTATCTCTTTTTATGGTATTTTCAACAATCAGACGAACGCCTAACAAAATTTTTCATCTCTTTATTATTTTATGTCCAAAAATGAGGGGAGAAGTCGAAAATGCTGATGCGCGATCAAAACTTATGATGCATGCAAAGTCAGAAATGCGTACCTGTCGCCGGCACTCTACATGGAAGGTGATCCGTGCATAAATTAAAGACAGAATTTAAACTAATCTAAATGATGCAAGAAGAAAACGACCATAGATGAGCAATTTCTAATCGCGACGAACAATAGTTAACTGACTAGAGAGAGAGGTCGAGGTCCTGTCTCTGATGTTGATCGGTGTCCGCCACAATGGATCCTGTACGCGCTGTATACAGCCTCTAGCAGCACATGACCTCTCAATCAATCTAGTTAACTTTTTTATTAAAGATTTTTTAAGGTCCAATTATGAACTATAGGTGCAGGTAAAATATTAGGGATTGAGACTTAGTCACTTACGTCGTAATCAAAGAAATTCCTAAAACTAGGGGCTAAATTCTTCGAGAATCAAAGAAAAAAATGCGAAGAAAACAAAACCAGTGAAAAACCGTAGTGAGGTCCCTTGAGCACACCGGTGCTCGGCAAAATAGACCCCGATATGCCAAGTCCAAAAAAAGTTTGTGTGTCCAGAGTCTAAGTTATAATAATAATAATGAGCTGGAAAATAAAAGCTACTCTATCCTATATAACTAATTTCCTCCTGCCCTCCTGCTCCTTCTCCAATGCGGTTATGCCTCTCGAAAGCCGAAATGTCCTCGGGTGGTCCATCGCACAAAAATCAAAGCAAATAGAATGTCATAAAAGCATTTATATAAATTAGAGACAAAAACAAAAATAAAAGGAAATTTGAAAGGACAATTAAGACTTGCTCCCCAACAACGATGCCATTTTGATGAGTGATCTGCTGACTAGGGATAAGTCTCAAATATAATCACGGGATGTTGTGACCCCAATCAACCAATCAGACTCAACAAGAAAATAAGAGAACCACTCATATAAATCAATGAAAGCACACGATATAATGTCAGTGGTCTCTACTATTTATTTAACTTGGTATAGCGACCAAGGTCGAATACAAGGATCATGAAAATGTACAATGTAGTTGGAAATCAGATGAAGAAAAACATATTTTTGTGGTTTTTAATTTTTATCTCTTTTTTTATATTTTGAAAATTAGAAAACAAATAAAAAGAACAATGTAAAACAAAGATTTAATAATTTTTATTAAGACTAAAAATACCCAAAAATAGGAAAAAGAAATATTTTTATGTTTTTCAAATATTCAAATGTTATTGTTAATCTTATGTGATTTTTCCAATTTTTATGTCATTTTAAAAAAATCAAATAAGACCAAAACAGTGAAATAATGTTTAGCCTGGACTAAAAGGCAAGTTTAAAATAGTAAAAATGCCTTAAAATCGTGGTGATAATTTTTATGAAAAAGTATATAAAAATATCTAACTACAACAACTAAAATCCTATTTTAATTTTTTTAGAATTTTTAATGATTTATATAAGTTTTTGAGTCTTTTGTGATTTTTAGGGTTTTTGCAATGATTTCTACGGAGAAAATGATATTGGAATGAAAGCATATAAAAACAAACAATCACTAGTTTTTGTAATTTTTAAAGATATTTTTTATAATTTTTATGTATTTCATAAAACAGACATGGCTCTTTTTTATGGTTTTTGATTTTTAGTAAATATCAAAAAAACTAAATTAATTCACAAAAATTATCGTAAATATTACATGTTAGCATGAAATAACGGTAATTTTTATGGAATTTTTGGAGTTGATTTAGTTATTATTTGATTGAAAACCAAGAACATAGCACACATGGACCTAATTGCAATTATCCCAATATTTCCGGCCAAATAGTAACACACTTAAAAACCTAAGGACTAAGTTGAAAAATAGCCCTAAAAACACGAACAATGTACATGACACAAGCTTAGAGGGGCATAAATGCAAATACTAAAAAGTTTTCATTCAGATCAAAACATACATGAAGTTTGGGGTATAAAATGCAAATGTACTAGAAGAGCACGAGGAACAACACATGAGTTCACACAAACTGGACTAAATGCAAATACTGAAAATATGAGGGTCTAATTGCAAAAGGTCCAAACTATAACTTTATTTTTAGGACTAACTTAGAAAGCATAAAAGTACAGGGTAAAAGAAGCAATATACCCTTCAGAGGCACGTGGCGCATGCGGGAGGCTTTGTGGGTGTACAACTCTGATCGTCTAGCGCTACATATCTGATGGTCTGGGGAATGTCGGGGACATGCTGTCGATCTGACTTGTCAGATCTAATCTAACAGACGAAATGGCTACTCCTATCGGTGGCCAGGATGCAATCTGGCAGAGGACATCTTCATTCGACGATAGAGGGGGGATATGAAAGAACAACCCACTGGGAGATCTTCGATTGAGTAGTGGATGCGATCCACTTCTCCGATGTTCTCACCAGCAGGTCCTGCTCAGTCCTAAGGGAGCTCCGCTTCCGTTGGACAGCTTGGATGGAGGCGATGATGGTCGGATGAGTGCGATGGTCAAGCTCCTCCTGGTGCTGCTCCGTCGGATCAACTGAGTGCCAATGGTGGTCTTCTGCATGCGAAGTGACTTATAAAGGGTTCACCGCTCGGAGGTGTAGCTCCGGAGAGGGTTTATTGCCAAGAAAAATCGAAGATGCAGAAGGGGTGAGGTTTGACTCATGGCGAAGGTGAAGGAAGGGAGTTGCAGCCCTAATCATGACATGGTGATCAAACATAGGGATGATCAGGCTACGGGAGAAGATGAGGGATGTTATGGCGAGTCGATCTGAACGGCTGGATGTAGATATTGAGGCTCCGACCAGCTGGTCAGAGCGAGTGGATGTGTTGCAGCACTAGATGGAAAGAATGGAATCGAAACGCAAAATGAAAGGGATATGATGAATACCTGAAGCACCAGATGGACTCCTAAGCTCCATGCGCAGATGGTCGATGAGGAAATGGCCTCAACCTTGCTGCGGAAGGCAGGAAGGCTAGACGTGGTGGTGCTCGTCGGCCACGTAGCTGAGCTGCGGCTCCAGGCCACCAAAGCTCGATCCAAAGGGCTCCTCCGGTTGCTATCATTCCACTGAAGATTCCTAGGGATGAGATAAGGGGTGAGGCATGAGCTGCTGTGTTGGGTAGGCAGTGGAGATGATTTATAGTCGTCTCCAGGGGTCTCCAAAGATCAATCGGTAGCATGTAACTCTAGGAAGATCCACACCTTCATAGGGATCTGTGAGGATCACGGATCTTAGGAGAAGCGACGAGCAATAAATTGGGGTAGGAGGCGGCTGGAAACGAGCTAGAAAATTTTGAGAAGAAGGTCTGGCAAACACTATCCGGATCTGACCCGGGAAGGAGGAGACGTTGACACGAGGTCAAAACCAGAGAGGGACCAATCATGAAATTAGGTTTTATAAAATATTTACAAAATCAATAAAAAATAGTAAATGACATCGAAATAAATAGAATAAAAATGAAAAATGTTTTTAATTTCTCAAACTATTTTTCTTTTATTTTTAATTATTTTTGTCAAAATTATTTAATTTATATATAGTATATAGTATTATATACATGTATAATATACCTATTTATTTTGTACATTTATTTTTATTTTGTTATTTTACACAAATACCACAATTTTGAATTTTATTTATTTTCCAAATATTTTTAAGGGTAAAAATAATTTTTATTTTATTTTTATGATTTATAGAATAAATAGGGAGAGAGACATATATACATGCATTTTGTATAAACGAGAAAGGTTTTTGTTTTTAATTTTATTTAATTTTTCAGAATTTTATTTTATTTTTGTTTTATTTTTAGAAATATATACAAAGAGGTAATAATAATATTTTGTTTTCCTTGTATTAAAAATAATTATTTACATATATAAGAAATATGCACAGCATAGAGTAGGCCCTATTTCTCTCTACTTATTTTATTTTGGCGATCAGGTCAAGGATTGACCTTCTCTTGGTTTCAGGTCACTCTGTATTTATTCTTAATACCTCGTTCCTTTTTCCTTTCCTTTATTTTTTTAATTTTGCAAAAATACATGTTAAATATATAATGTTAACACATGCATGCAGAATGCTAACTTATTGTATTTACACCTATTTACATTATGATTTGCCAAGATAAATGGCTAAAATAAAAGAATAAAGAGTGAGAATCTGGGATTCACGAGTTATCTCGATCTCCTTAAATCAACTCTTTGACCTAAGTAATCGGACACCTCCGAATCGATATTCCCATGTAGAGGACCTACATCAATAGATCGGTCAGATATCTACCAAATGAGAAAGGACTGACATCTCCTACTCTGGCTGGATATCATCTTTTATTAATCATTTGATGGTACTTGATGAGTCCTCAATCTAAATCTTTTAGATATTCATCCAAGCACCAGCCTCTTTGATTGAACAGTTGAATCAACAGTTGTATGATTATAAAGATGGTGTTGGTAAATTACCCTAACTGTATCGAGGGACCTTATAGTACATTCATCCATTTAATCTCAGACTGGAAGTGAAATAACCAGTAACTTTTCTTGATAAATCAAACATTACAATAACATTTATTGTTGGAATGATTCACCTCGGGCTCACATGGCTAGCACTACCTTGTGTCTAGGGTGGTCACACAAGATTGAAACAAATACAAGAATGACAAGATTTTGTCTAACATTCCTTACTTTTAGCGGGAAGATCTGTACCTATTCAAGGAAGGTGTAGATTGTATTTCGAGAAGGTGCATCCCTCAAGAAGAATACACTAGTGTCCTCAAGCTAAGCTCGAAGTAGAAGGACACTATTCTCGAAGCCAGACGGCATCCAAGGTGTTGTAGTGTGGCCTCTGATAACCTACACTATTTAAGGATGCGATAACTTATGTGAATGGTTGCACTGACTATTACCAAATGGGAGGGATGCTTGGTTGCAAAGACTTGATGCCTCTCATGTGCATTCAGATATGATGTTTTTAATGCTTGGGGCATTGACTTTATGGTCCCATTTCCTTACAGTCAGAAGTATGAATATATCCTTTTTGCCATATGTTATGTGGGTCGTTGTGTGAAAGCTACCCCCCCTGAACCGCTAATAGCCATACAATCGGTCGCTTTCTCAAGAACAACATTATATCATGGTTTGGAATCCTATAAATCTTGATATGAGAAGGAGGTAGTCATTTTGTGAGAAAGCAAGTGATAAAACTTGCCAAGGAGTATGGTATTGACTATGGTGTCACCTCTCCTTACCACCCACAGTCTAATGGCTTGTCTAAATTAATGAATAGTGAGACCAAGACTATATTGCAGAAGCATGTATTGACGAATAGGAAGAATTGGTCCCAACTGCTTGATTCCATTTTATGGGATTATCGCATGGCCTACAAGACTCCTCTTTAAATATCCCCCTATAGGGTGGTTTATGGGAAGACATGTCACTTGCCTATTGAAATAGTTAATAAATCATTAGGGCCAGTCGATATCTACAATCTCAACATAAAGAAAAATGGACAAAACTGCAAAAAAGATCTGGATAGACTTTTGGAATTCCTGGACTATGCCTATTACAATAGCCTAATTAACAAGGATTAGTTGTCACAATAGACATATCTAAAGGAATACTTTCGAATGTAAGAAGGATTAGTTGTTTGATGCAAAGTTGTGAATATTTCCAGGCAAATTCAAAAGAAAATGGAATGTGTTGTATGTTGTGAAAGCAATACAAGACAACGAAAGCATCTTTCTATAAAAATTTTCATCTGACACACATCCATTAATTGTCAATGGACAATTATTGATGCTGTATTTAAAGCATGACCCATTCCTGTCTGTGATTGACTCTACTAGTGTGGCATTTGAAGAAGAGTCTACATCATCTATAGATTTAGATTCGAGCTATCCCAAAATATTTTCCATCAATGATTTTGTTTTCTTTTTATTTCATTCTTTCCTTCTTCCATTTATTCGTTCATCCCATTCACTTGTGCTATACTTAGGACATGCTTCATCCTATGTACAGGGGGATGAGCGAGTCGTGTTATTCTTTTATTATTCTCTTGCTATCCTTGCAATTTGTTTATAGTCTTTTCTATAATTATGGATATTTCACCCAAAGTATGGGGGACAAGTTGAGTTGTCGATTTCATATATTCTAATCCTAGATCCATGCCGCATAATATAAATCGTACTCTTCCTATTAATGTTTGTAAAGTCACTAATACCATTAAAAATACCTAAAAATTGAAAATTAAAAAATCCATAAAAAGTCTAAATTTGGAATAAAAAAGCCATAAAAAATTGGAAATGATTCGTAAAAATACCTAGCGATTCATTTTTCGAATTAATGTCGATGATTGAACGAGTCCAAATAAGGTCTGAAGAATGGAGCTTGTTTTGGGCTTAATTCACTTAAATTCATAGGAACCTTACAAGAGATGGAATGAAGACTTTTCAGGTCTCCTTGATTTTGTTCTCTAAGTCAGCTAGATTGTGATCACATGTCTTCTTTATTAGCCTACGTAGAATATCTCAAGACACGCATATGATCCTTGTCAATAATGGTTTCACATGGAAAACTGCACATTATACAAAGCACAACTCATATGTGGTAGTGGAGGGTAGACTTTAGTGGATGGTGAAGCACACGTGTGGAAGCATCCATCACCCCAATAGTTGGCCGGTGCCCCCAACCCAATCTAGTTGCATGGACGTTTAAAGATGGGAGGTTGTGGGCTTTAATAAAGCATCAAAAGAGGGATAGCGTATTAGCTCTAGAAGAACAACTCCCTATTTAAATGATATCGTAAATAATTTAGAAATTGCATTAAATAAAGTACTCCTCAAAATGAATGGTCCAAAAATCAAAGAAAAATCATTCTCATCGGAGTTATGTATGAATAAGAAAGGCCTATACTTTGAATGTCAAAGTCAAAAGTCAGCCTGTAGCTAGGAGACTTGGCTACACTTGTCGAGCTCCATATGATACGTGACTACACTGGCCATGGTCTAGTTTCTTATTTACCCAGTCTTCTTATAGCCGATTGTACTTAAACTTAGAAAGAAATACCTTGATCCTCGAAGAAAGAGTAGCTTTATTGGGGAATTAGGGTTACCAGCGGATGGAGACTGTATTTGTCATTTTAGATAAGGGGAGCTACATTGACATACATCGTAGAAGTAAATTCATAGTAATAAGAGTTTGTGTTTGGAAGGATTTGTTATGACCTGGTTTCTTAAGGGCAATCGAACATATGATTGTGGATCTTGAGGACTGTTAAATTTTAAATCTTATTCCCAACAAGGATCCACCACACTAATAATACAAAAGGTCTAACAAAACTCAAGACTTTCATTTTATAAAGATAAGATTGAAAATCATCATTATTCTAACTTCCATATTTTCCATTTATTTATTTTCTCTTTCTATCATTTATTTTTCCTAATAAGTATTTGTTAGGGACTAGCAAAGGCAAGTATAGGGGGTAATGAATACCCATTAATTCACCTTTATTCCTTTCATTTATCTTTAAATCCCTTGTTAAATACTTGTAAATGCATCTGACTTGTATAAATTAAAACACTAATTGTTGTCTATAGATAATACATTGATAACCATATTTAAATCCAAAATTAAAGAATAAAGAAAATAAAAATTAAGGAAGTATTGTGAATACTGACTTACCCAAACCCCTGAGACAAAGTGAATATAGGCTAGGTCGACAAGGAATAAAGTAGGTGGAGATAATGGCAAAATATTACATATAAGATACACGTAACCTATAATCCTTAGGCGTAAAGAATATTTTATATAGTTATATTTACACTATTTTATTCATACTTATACACACTTCAAATTCAAATATTTCAAACAGGAATTTGGTATATAATATAGTACGGAAAATATAAATTAATAGCTAAAAAAATCATTCATAATTTAAATGGTACACACAAGTGAAAAATCCACAAACAAAACTACATTGATTAATATCCGCGCCATATTACTCAAAATTCATCAAACTCACATTAATTGTATTTCAAATTAAATTATCTAACTATTGAATGTGATTTCATTCAAAATGGAATTAAGAAATAAAAATCAATTTTCTAGTGTACCATTCTACAATGGCATCTACAAATAATATTTTTTAAAACATATTAGAAATCTAAACATAATTAAAACATCTAAATTAGAATCAAAATAAAAAATGAAGTATAATACATAGATATATTATACATATAATGTGTATATATGTAGTTATTTACATGCATAAACAAATAATAAAAAATATATATATTTAAATACATATATTTATTATGGAAATATTTCCAATGATGTGCACTTTTCCTAGTTGCATGGAAATCCCATCATCCTAACCATACGCAATCAATCCAATGGTTGTCATTAATAGCTCGTTATTAATATATTTTCAATGTTGAAAAACCCATTATGGTCATTTTAACATATTCTAAATTTAGAATGCAACAAAATCTCCACAATTATCTACTCTTTGCTCTCTCTTCCTCTCTCTCTCTCCCACCGTCTCTCACTATCTCGATCTCAACTGCCGCGTGAGGTTCCTCTCCTCCATCTCTCTCTCTCGACGACGGTATGAGGGGAGGAGGTTGCTGCTCGCCGGTGATGGCATTCAAGACGGTGGATGCACCACGCTGCTCTACGGTGGTCGATGATGGCGTTCTGCAAGGTTGTTTTCTTGTATCTAATAAAGGCGGCGTCGTGTGGGGGTGATGGCTACACATGGAGGAGGTGGATCATGGAGGACAAGGTTGAAGGAGAGCGTGAATGGAGGTGTGTGGGCGGAGGAGGACGTGCATGGAGAAGGTGGGTCGTGGAGGAGAAGGGCGGAGGAGGTGCGGGTAGAGTAAGGATGCTGGAGATGGAGGGCCTGCCCAATTTTTTACAATAAGAGATCCTTTTTTGCAATCTCGAGTATTTTTTTACAATCTCATATCGTATTTTACAATCAGGATTCTGCACAAAATCATAACTCTTTATGGTTTCGTGAAATCTGATGTTCCAACTACGAGAAGCTTGCTTGAGCCCATAGATGGATTTCTTCAGCTTGCATACTTTGCCATCCTCAGTCATGAAGCCCTGGGGCTGCTCCATGTAGATATCCTCCTCGAGGTATCCATTGAGGAAAGCCGTCTTGACATCCATCTTCCAGATGTCGTAGTCAAGATATGCAGCTATAGCTAGCAATGTTCTGATGGATTTAAGCATAACCACAGGAGAGAATGTCCCATCGTAGTCGATGCCTTCTCTCTGTGCGTAGCCCTTGGCTACGAGCCATGCCTTGAAAGTCTCTACTTTCCCATCAGGTCCCCTCTTTCTCTTGAAGATCCATTTGCACCCAATGGGTTTTACCCCTTTAGGTGGATCCTCTAGGGTCCATACACCATTCTTATGCATGGAGTCAATTTCTGACTTCATTACTAGCATCCATCTATCCATGTCATGATCCGCAAATGCTTCATCAAATGAAGTAGGATCATTGTCAATCTCACTTGACACATGGAATCCATACCTTTCAGGTGGTGCAACCACCCTCTAACTCCTTCGAAGAGGAATGGGTGTTTCATCTTTATTTACTTCTTCAGTTTTTGGTCTAGGAAGCTCAGAATCCTCGGGAGATTCTATGAGTTCCTCTACATCACTTTTGACTTGACCTTTAAGGAAATCATCCTCCAGAAATTTTACATCTCTAGAGACAAAAACCTTTTGGGTCTCAGGGTCATAGAGCTGGTATCCAATACCATCTCTAACATACCCAATGAAGTAACACTCACGACTGCGAGGTTCCAGCTTACTTGCGTCCACTTTCTTTGCATGAACCAAGCATCCCCAATCCCTTAAGTGATTAACACTAGGTTTGGTTCCATACCAGAGCTCATGAGGAGTCTTAGGTACATATTTTTTGGGAATCTTATTCAGGATATATATTGCAGTCTCTACTGCATATCCCTAGAAACTAAGTGGAAAATGTGCTTTACTCATCATTGAACGGACCATATCCATGATGGTCCTGTTGCGTCTTTCAACAACACCATTAAGTCGGGGAGTTCCAGGAGTAGTGAGATTGGAGACAATTCCATTCTCTTTAAGGTATTCCTTGAATTCATCTGAGAGGTACTCGCCACCTCGATCAGATCGAATCCGTTTAATCTTCCTATCAGTATGGTTCTCAACCAAGGCCTTGAATTCTTTGGACTTTTCAAAGGTTTCAGATTTATGACGTAATAGGAAGACAAACCTGTATCGCGAATGGTCATCAATAAACGTCAAATAATATCGATATCCATTTCCAATCGCAGTACTAAAGGGACCACATACATCGGTATGTATTAGGTCAATAATACCTTCGCAACTAGTAACCTTGTTACTGAAAGGCATCCTAGTCATTTTACCTCAAATACAATGTTAACAGGTAGGCAAAGACTGAACCTGTAGAAAATCCAAAGGTCCATCCTTTATTAATCTATTGATCCTATCAACAGATAAATGACCAAGCCTTTGATGCCAAATCATGTTTGAATGATTTTTATTATTCTTGGATCTTTTAGGATTTTTATTAGTGGTTGTAACATTCATGACATGCTCATCAATGCACAATTCATAGAGTCCACCAGAAGTCAAAATACCATCTGCAATATATTTATCATAATGATTTATGACTAACTTATTACAGAATAGGAATGAATATCCACTTCTAACTAGCTTATATACAGATATCAAATTCCTCCTGACTTCAGGTACATAAAGACACTCTTTAAGTACTAGGAGTCTACCACTAGATAATGATAGCCGACATGTCCCGACGACGACTGCTGCAACACTTGCATCAGATCCCATCTGGATGACTATCTCCCCTTCTTCAGGTTTTCTAGTTTCCTGAAATAAATGCAACAGATTGCATACATGAACAGAAGCACCGGAATCAACAACCCAACTTCTTTCTCATCCAACTAGAAAGCTGGTTTCAATGATAAAAGTAGATTTCTTACCTGCAGGGGCTTTACCTTTGTCGACCGACTTCAGGTAATCCGGGCAATTACTCCTCCAGTTCCCCAGCTTTTTGCAGTGGTGACAAACGTCGGTTTTCTTCAATGCTATTAGAGTGGATGCATTGGAAGACGAGCCAACACTTTGTCCCTTCTTCTTTCTCTTATGGGCCGGGCCCTTCCGAGAACCATGCTTCCGACCACGCTTCCCTCTGAACTGTGCAACCATTGCACTGACAACAGAACCATCTTTCTTCATCACGTCTTCTTGCAGACTTTAATGCAGCAAGAAGCCCATCATTTGTCAAGTCCATCTTGTTCATGTGGAATGACACCACAAAGTTATTGAAAGATTTGGGCAACGACAGCAGTTGAAATCAGATTGCATGTCTGCATCCATGGTTGCCCCCAGAGTCTCCAGCTCCGATAAGTACCCAAACATTTTGAGTACATGTTCACGGACCGAAGTCCCTTCCTGCATCTTGCAGCGAACGAGTTCTTTCATAACATTGTACCGCTGGGTGCGGTTAATGTCACAAAACATAGATTTCAGATTCTGCATAATCTCCTGGCAAGTATTCATCTCCACATGTTGTTTCTGAAGAACATTAGAGAGAGAACCCAAGATGTAGCATCTAGCCAAGACATGATCTTCATCATACTTGTCATTATATGCTTTTTCTTCCTTAGATTTAGGGTTTTCGTGCTTGTCTACTGAGAGCACATAACTTATGTGCTCAGTCAAGAGTACAAGCTCCAAATTACGGATCCAATCCGAGTAATTTGGTCCAGTCAATAGGTTGACCTCCAGAAGCCTGCTCAGTGGGTTCGTGGACTTCATTTTCTAAAATTAAGAATGCACTATATTAGAACATATTAAGCATATATTCAATTCAATTTTATTTGATTAAGGCATTTTAAATCAAATTAGTCTTGCCATATCAACTATGAAAGTTTATTCCCTTAATCACTTTCAGAGTAAGAGATATACTTATCGCTATATCTCAAGCAAGAATTGGGATCTCCTCTTTATCTTTGTCATATCCCAATAATATGAGAACCTATGACTCCAATAAAGAGAAGCATGAACACATTTCGCCTTGCAAGTCCTACTTGCATTTCCCAATTCAGTCTTTAATACATGGGCCCACCACCCCTAAGGTGATGTTGACCCGTCATTAACTGAACCAACCGTCAACATGAATACAACTCGCTATGCGCAATCCAATATCACCCCAATAATATGAGGACCCGATATTGGGGTCACTACGCATACGTCCATCCAAATGGATCATATGCAGGAGCTGTCACTTCGGACATGCGTCTCCTACATATAATATCTGGCGACGAAACCCTTCACCTTGACGGGAGACCATGGATGTCACTTATGTGATCCTCCACCTCTTATTCAAATTTAATTAATTATCATGAATCACATTCACATAATTAATTCTTCCAAGGGAATTATCAATTCTATTCATTATAGAGTAATTTCAATTTGGACATAATTAATTCAATCATATTAAATTAATTATCAATACAAACAATCAATCAAACTTGATTGTTATACTTGAATATATATGGTATTATTCTCAAAGTACGTATTAATTCATATTTTAATAATTAGAAAAAACATCTTGATTTCTTCGGCATTATCCAGTCCCTACCCGTTGTCATGGCCAGTACCGGCGAGAGTGGGATGTACCACATACGTTGCAACCTGCTACCCCAGCGATCTCCCACTAGACACCATATCCGCCTCGGGAAAGGATAATGCCAAATAGATCAATTTGTACTTTAGATGATCATCGGTTCTTCAACCGAAATTATACCCTATAGTAATCAAAACAATTTTGATTATAAGGAAATTTCCTAGACAAATTCCCAATCCTATTCAAGCAAGGAGTTTGATGATTGTGTTTGCAATTTTGATCTAGATAAAATCTGATCAATTAATTGGTTGAGGCCGAGTAAATTAAGGAAATAATCATCTTCCAATATTTCTCAAATATTTTCCATAATTATTTCTTGAAATTAACAATTAATTCATTAATTGACAATCACATGGTTCTAGATTAGGACTGTAATTTCAGCAGTGACCCCTACATACTAAAATTAACATAGCTCAATCATATTAAATCCAAATTAGACAAAATCAATTTTCATAGATTTCTAATTTGATTTAGGATAGAATCCAAGTGATGTTTCACGCATTTCGAGGCAAGTCTAAATAATAATTAACTCTTTAATCATGTTAAGATTTGCAGTTCCCGCAACAGTGCATACATCTTCATTAAAACAACCATATCTCGAGCAAACAGAATCCAAATTATGTAAACTCAGATCCTATGGTTTCCTTATGTAATGCAGAACATAATACAAGTATTTAATTCATGTTTAAAAAATTTAAACAGTGACTAATTTATTCACTAAACAGAAGTGCAAAAATCAAATTCGATAAAAACTTTCGCGACTTCCACGAACCCAAGTCGTCCTAGGTTTGCGGATCATATCCAAAACCTTCAGTCTGTCTCTGATACCACTTAAAGGATATGGAAAAATTCCTCAAGCACATCACGGAAGCATGATCGTCGTATCGGAAACGACGGAGAATGACTAGTCGTTCTAGTAGTTCGGTGCAACAGAATTTAAAATTTTTATGTGATGAAACCAAATGATCCAAGAACGATTGTCGGATCGTTTCATCTATAACCACAACAAGTATAATGCAATACCTCTTGAAGCGTGGTTGATCGAGTCTCTAAGAAAAGAGACCTCCTGTCTCAAGTCCGATCGTCGGAGAAGCGGCTTGCGAGCGCGGGGATGAGTCACGTTGTCCTCACAATCCAACAAGATGATCCAAGCACGATTGCTCCTGATCTCGTCGTATGAGATCGAACGTCTTCTTCGTGAGCGTAGCACTCCAAGAAGATGGAGAACCGCAGAGCGTCGAAGCAGCGGTGCGGTGGCATAGGCATCGACAAATTTCTCTCCTAGGGCTTTGGTGCTCGACCACCAAGAGAGAGAGGAATAGGGATGGTGTGTGAGGACAAAAAGAGAGAGAGAGAGAGAGAGAGAGAGATGTTCTACTTATTAGCATGTACAAGAGAGCATGGTATGCCTCTCTATTTATAGGGTTTTAGGATCCATGGATCTTAATCCATGGGACATATAAAATCAATGGATGAGATTGATTTATGTCAATCCAATGGTCAAGATTGTTGTTGGTAAAAGCCAACAACTTGTGATTTATTTAGATTTAATATATTTGATAAATCAAATATACATTAATACTAAAATTAAATCAATCAAATAAGGAGTAGATTACAAAGGAGATCAACCATCCCCATGGAATAGGGTGGACGGCCACCAATTCCGTATAGGAATTGGGTGCCGCCCACCACCTTCCAAGTGGGGAGGGCAATCTCATGGATTTCCTTGAGATTGCATATCTCCTTGATTTTCTCCATTATTTATCCAACAACTTTTGTTGGGATTTTATTCACCAAAAATAATTCACAATTAATTTTGGGAATATTGCAATCTTGACATTGGAAAAATTGTAAATCACATTCACAACCCTAAACAATATATAATTTACATTTTCATTTAATTAGACAATGTGTATCCAATACACATTAATAATTAATCTACAAATATAAATTATAATTAGCTCTCTCTAATACATTATAAATCACATTTATAATATATTATGAATAATTGGATATTGCTATCCACATTATTCTTATCCATAATAATTAAATCACATTTAATTACATTGGATAATTCCACTGACATCATGATAATTAAATCACATTTAATTATCAATTTCTCAATGCTTAGATCTTATGGAATTATTCTTGAACCATTCAAGAACAACGCTATTTCTCCTCAGAAACTTGGAGATAAGGACAGGGCGATTGTATTGTTCCACGTATGGTGACTTGGTTATTGAGATCACATCTCGAATCCAGATCCCATGGACCTCTCATAGATGCTTGATTAAATCAAGACCGTAAACCTAATCTTCTCGTTGCATATGAATCTCATTCAAATCAATGTCCAGTACATGGACTATGATTAGGTCACTTCTCTAATGAGAGGAGTCACTAAAATCCAGACCTGTGTCATCACTCCCTCGGAATGGAAGTGTCATGTTTATACAATCGTTTATGATCAAATCACCCTCAGGTATTCCTAATACCTGTACATCCTGCATACTGGAAGACTCATGATCATCCTAAAGATATATATCATTTTTACACTGTCATCTTCACGATCTGATCACTAAGTTTCTCAATCTTGGTCCTTGGGATTTTGTACAGATCATATGCTTTCACAAAGCATATATCTTACCTTCAAATTCATGTCATGCTTCTAAAGCATGACGACCATGCATGGAATTTGATCAGTCCCAATACCTCATGAGTGATCTCATGTCTCCCGGTTCACAAGTGAACATGTATGATCCCTTTGAGAGATCGTATTACTCATATGCCCTTACATGCACACCAGCTCGCCGGTGTATAGACCTTGGCTAGGTCATCAACCTATTGGTCTGCCAAATGTACATACTCAGACATATAGCAATACATCTGTCTCTGGTCAGAGGATGTTTGCCTGTGATGTGACAGTATTCATCATAGGTCTTTGGTTATCTCGATCTCGTTAAGTCAACCCATTGACTCAACTAATCTGATACCTCCGAATCACTATTCCCATGCAGAGGACCTGCATCAAGAGGTCGATCAGATATCAGCCTAATGAGAAAGGATTGACATCTCCTTCTCAGGCTGGATATCATCACTTGTCAATCATTTGATGATGCTTGATGAGTCCTCTATCTAACTCCTTAGATATTCATCCAAGCATCAACTTCTATGATTCAATCAATGAATCAACAGCTGTATGATTATCAAGTTGGCCATGGTACATAACCCTTATTGTACAGAGGGACCTTATACTGCATTCATTCATTCAATATCAGAAAGGGAGTGAAACAAACATAATCAATAACTTTTATTGATAAATCATTTATTATAATTACATTTATTATAGGAATTGTTCGCCTCGGGATCACATTGCTAACACTTGGAACTTACTTTATATGCAAAAACTCCCCTACTACGAATCATTAAATATAAATCTGATTTTTACTGGGTAAATTGCATGATTGTCCTGTGAAATTTTTTAGCATTTCTTATGTGTATAAATAGTTCTCAGAAATTACACTTTATTCCCTATGTTGATGATTTAAATTCTTTCCTTCTTTTTATTATTAAAAATACCATTTTATGCCAAAATATTCTTGGAATTTATATTAAGTTCATGAAACCCATATTTATTACATATACTTTTTGCAAATAATTTAAAATTATATTATTCACTTATAAAATATAAAAACATTGCATTTTCTCTAATTTTATATTTAGAAATCCATAAAAACTGTAAAATGTTTAGAAAAACTCCAAAAAACATCATCTACGCTTATTTAATCATATTTCATCGTATGTCCTAATATCTTTCCAAATTATAAAAAACTCCTTAAAAATCTAGAACCTTAAGAACCATATAAAAATTGCAAAAATTCAAAAAAACTAAAAATATTTTTTTATGTTTCTGAATTTTCTTCATTATAAATAGTATAAATTAAAATTGTTTTAGCGGTATAGTGTCACAGATTTCTATTTAGTAATCCCTAAACAAGGCTGCTAATGTATCATATTTATTATTGTGCTTTATTTCTCTATGTAAAAAACCTTAAATTTATAATAATTTCACAAATATCATGAAAAATAGAGAAAAAATATCTAAACCCAAAAGTGTTTTATCATTTTATTTTAACTTTATTTAATTTAGTAAAAATCCAAAAACACATTTCTATCCTTATATCTATATTGTGTGTATATATATTACTTATATTTTTATCTATTTAATTTGCAAAAGTAAATTATAAAATTGTGCAAATGAAAAACATAAAAAATTTAAAATTTAAAAATCTGTAAAAAGTAAATATTCAAAACTGACAGAAATTTACAAAAAGAAAAGACATAAAAAGATACAAAAAACATAGAAATATTATTAAGTGGCTAATAATATTTTTACACTCTTCTTCTGATTGCCTTTATGGTTGAACACTTTACATACTTACCTTATACACATCTTTTGTAGGGTTATAATAATTTTCTAACTATAATGACACTTGTGTTGATTTTATCTTTATGTGTGGGTTTGATTGTTGATTGAATTGCAGTTGTTGAGTAAACAACACAACGACCACTAATTCAGCCTTGTTCAAATCAGTACAACCTCTCCATAAATTTTTTCATCAAGAGTTTATATATCCTAGGAAGATTATTTGATCAAATAAGTTGGGGATGCGATTCAAATGAAAGATCATAGTGAAAGCCATGAAATAATCATGAAAAATTGAACATTAGATGGGTCGGTTATCATCACGTGCAATCGAGAGTAGACTTGGGTATGGTCAAGTTAGATGTTGACTGGGTTGAGGATTCCTTCTTTGACCTCTTAGGTTCCATTGGGATCTCCGTTATAACCTCATGTCAGGTTAGAGTTACTAAGAAATGAGATTCAACCAAATAATAATGTAATAATTGAATAAGTAGGTTAGTAGACTTATATATGACGGATCAATAAGAAGAGGGTGAGCAATCAGGGTTAGACGATCAACTAGGGATGGGTGATTGATCATGCTCCTAAGGAGAGAAGAGACATGGTAGTGTTCTTGCTTTCTGAAAGGATTAAGATAAAGGAAAGGGTTGGAGGTCTATTTAAATACTCTTTATGGCATGTGATAAGATCAAAGACACAACTTTTGAGGGATCTGGATGTATATTACCCTCCTAAATAGAAAAATAGATTTGATTTGATGGAATAAATAATGGAAGGTGCTTGTACATCTCTAGTATGAAAAGGAAAGGAGGATACTATTTGCAGGAGTGTTTTTGCACAAATATTGATTTTTCAACAATCAAAATACATCCAGATGATCAATTAGTTTCTATTTCATGATTGACCATTGTTAATTGATTAGGTTGATCCTGGTGATCGAACAGTGTGATCGATCAGGCTAATTGTAATGATATATCATTCATGACACATATTTGTTAAGGTCTAATGTACTCACAAGGAAAGAAAACCAGTCGATGTGTCGATCGATCACAGATCCAAAACAATCAATAATTGCACAATATCAGATAAATGAGTGAAAATGCAAGAGAGAGTCAAAATTTATTTCATTTACCTCTATGATATGTGTATAATATAAGTAGGGAGTAGAGAACAAAATATATTATTAATTACTTAATAATATTTTTTGGTATTTTTATAATTTTTCTTTTTGCCAATTTCTATGTGTTTAAAATATTTAAATATTTATGGATTTTTCATTTTCAATATTTAACATTTATATTAGTTTAGTAATTTTTATTTTTATTTTTTTAGAAAAAATAT
Source organism: Ottelia alismoides (assembly GCA_037367405.1). Taxonomy (NCBI): domain Eukaryota; kingdom Viridiplantae; phylum Streptophyta; class Magnoliopsida; order Alismatales; family Hydrocharitaceae; genus Ottelia; species Ottelia alismoides. The sequence continues at coordinate 508,060 of JAZKJV010008192.1, forward strand.
ATAAAATAGATAAGGAAGATACTATATAGGCAATATACAGAAAAGAGAAGTTTTTTCTGCATTTTTGAAATAACATAAATAAAGTCAAAAAGCAAGAAATAAAATAATTTTGAGTTTTCAAAAATTTTCTCTATTTTTTGTGATTTTTGGAAGTTTATATTTTTTATTTTTAAAATTTATAAATAAGGCAAGATAGTGGATATGCAAAATCAGTGTCTTTGTTTAGGGTTTAATAAATATCTATAAGTGTCAAAACAACGGTAAACAAATTTTAATATAATATATATATCAAAACAAATTCATAAATACAAAACAATAATTTTCGAAGTTTCTACTATTTTGCTAATTTTTTATATGTTTTTTCGATTTATGTAAAGTTTTAGAGTATTGCTTTATATAATTCCAAAAATAATTTGACAAAAGATGGGATGTGACTAAATATGCATACACGATTTTTTTGGAACTTTTCAAAACATTTTGTAATTTTTGTGGATTTTTAATAGTAAATAGGAGAAAATGTAATGGTTTTGTATGTTTATAAATAAGAATATAATTTTACATGCCTTTTAGAAAACATATGTGATGAAATAGGATTCCAAGCACTTAATATAATTTTCCTACAATTTTTAGATTTAAAACGCTATTTAGAATATTTAGAAAACAAAAACAAAATTAAGTCAGGAATACAAAGAGTAAAATACAACTTTCAGGAAATATAAATTCATTTCATAACATCTAGAAAAATCTGGAAGCCAAACAATAAAATCCCCAAAAATATTCTATTTAATATGCATGGTAGGGATATTTTTGAAAAATAAATAATTCTCAGAATCTAATATGCAATTTATTCAAAAATATTACACAGATTTAAATTTTTAGGATCAAAATAAAATAACCAAACACATAGGGGGTTAGTTGCAAAATGTCCAAGCGACTCACATGTATGGACACGCGAGGTGACACGATACAAGATTAAAGTTCAAATAAGTGGGGTCCAGGCTCTTGATACAAATATTACAAAAATGTACAACTATAATGAAAGTTTCAACTCCAAATATTAAGTACAAAAAATGAGTGTTTAAGTTTTGCAAAGTACACCTTAAAGCGCTCTCATCAAAGGTTGCGATGGATTCACTTAACACGTGGATGATCGAAATGTGCAGATACCGATTCGTAGATGAAGTACCGAGATTAAATATCAGGGCTTGATCAAAAAACTACGCTAGGCTTCATCATGTGGCTGCTACTACATCTGGATAGGCGCTCTCGATCCAAAGACTATGAGAGGGGTTGGACGAACTACTAAAGAACTCGGCCTGAATGGACTTCGATCAGTTGTGTCTCCTAGCTCCGACCACCCCAGGAGATGTTGTTGGAATCGAAATGTTCCTAGGGTCTTCCTTCATCGAATGGAGGTGCTAAAGAGGTCTAATCATCATCGATGGAGGTCTAAATAGTCGAATAAGATTAGGCAGATGGATCTTCCTTGTCAGGCCTGGATTCTCTTTGTGTAGTATGCTTAGGAGTTGGAACTTGCAAAAAATGGTTTTTGTTTGGTGATATGGGTGAGAAATGAGGTGCGGAGGAGGATTCCAATGAGAGTGGAGGAATTGGGACCTCGATTTCTTGATATGTGCATGATCAGGTTGAGTCGAGATTTGTAGGATGATGTAGAAGTGGTGGGAAACATGTGGGGTGTTCAATGAGTTGGAATGAAGGTGGAGATATGTGGAATGGTGGTTGAAGCATAGAGCTCTGGTGAAGTATTTGTTTGGATTTTAAGCACAATCATAGACATAATCAAACGGAATAAAATGCAACCTTCGACTACTGGCTACACTAGGAATGAAAAAACAAGAGGTAGATGTCTCTCCAAACCTATAGAGTCATGGAGCTGAACCGTTGGAGCTATGCCGACGATGGTTGAATCTGATCCTACACACCTTCTCCTAACTTCTGATCTATAGGGCTCTCCTCATGTCACCATGCTCATAATCTAGGTCAATATCCATGGTGTTACGTTTCTCTAAAATTGATTGATTTTCAAAATTAGAAGGAAGCTATATTATATACATGTGGACCGAAGGGCTTGTTCACTTAGGGTTTGCGGTCGACTCGAGATTTAACTAAGTAAGATAATGGGTTGGTTTAAAAGATGGTCATCTGACACAAAGATCGTCAAGGCGTCGAGGGCAGACGAGGCTTGGATCAGTGCTAAAAAATTGGTGAAAAGGGGTAAAGACCTACTAGGGACGAATACAAAGAGGGGGCAAGGCAGTTAACCTGGGTCAACTATTGTCGCCTCCTCGTTAGTCTATGTAGGATGCTAAGCGACAAAATAGAGCCATAATGGAAATAAATAAGAAATTAAATAGAAAGAAATTATTAAATAAATCTTAAAACATGAAAGTTTTTAATTATTTTATGTACTTTTTAGGTTATTTTTAATTATTTTTATCATCTCATTTATTGCATGTTAATTTTTACAAGTATGGGAATATTTAACTTTGTTTTGTGTTTTTATTTATTATTTTGTGTTTTATGTATTTGTTATCATATTTATAGTATATTTTTATATAATTAAATGCATATTATATATTTTAACTTTTTTTCTTATTTTGTTCATGTATGTAATTAATTATACGTATACATGTTATAGGTATAGTATAGCTATGTATTATAGTTTATTATTTATTTTGAATTTATTTTAGATGTCTTAATTTATGTTTTTTTTAATATGTTTTATATAATATACACAATTAATTAAAAATATAAAAAGAGTAAAAATTCAACTCATAAAATAATGCAAAATTATATACATATGCTCTTGTACAATGGTACCCTAGAAAACTGACTTTTGTATCATAACTCCATTTTAAATGAACTGACCTTCAATAGATTGATAATTTAATTTGAAATACAATGAAAGCGAGTTTGATGAATTTAGAGTTCATATGGAGGAGATATTGATCAGTGTCATCCTATTTGCGACTTTTTCATTTGTATGTCCCATGTGCACAATGCTTGATTCTTATTAGCTATTATTTTTTCGTATTTTTCTATACATTATTATATATAAGTTTCATGTTGAAAACATCTTTATTTGGTATGTGTATGAGTTTGTGTAAAATAGTGTAAAAGAAGGGCATAGGAGTGTGCTGAAGACATAAGGTTTCTTGGTTTATGTGCCTTTTGCCATTCTCTCCCTATACATTATTCCTTGTCGACCAAGTCAAATTGACTTGGTCTCAGGGTTCAAGGCAGTCAATATTTAAAATACTTCCTTTATTTTTCTTCTCTTTATTTTTTTATTTAATAATTTTGAATTTAAACACAGATGTTATGTATTATTTACATACAATGGTTAGTATGTTTAACTAGTACCAGTTAGATGTACTTAGATGTATTTATCTAGGAATTTAAAGATAAAATAAAGGAATAAAGGTGAAAGAATGGGTATTCATCACCCCCTATACTTTGCTTTTCTAGTCCCTAGCAAACACTTATTAGGAAAATAAGTGATGAAAAGAGAAAATAAAGAAATTAGAATAATGACGATATTTAAACTCGTGTTCATAAAGTCAAAGTCTAGAGCTCAGCTAGACCTTTGGATTACTAATGTGGCGGAACCTCATTGGGAATCATATTTAAAAATTAACAGTCCTCATGATCCACAATCTGTTGTTCAGTTCCCCTTAAGAAACCGGGTCAGAACAAATTCATCCATATGCACACTCTTATGACTATGAATTTACTTGTATTGTGTATGTGAATGTAGCTCCCTCATATTAAATGACAAAAGATAGTCTCCCTCATCTAGTAACCTTAACTCCCCAATCTAGCTACTCTTTCCTCGAGGACCAGGGTATTTCCTTCTATGTTAAAGTACAACCGTCTCTTAGAAGAGAGAGTAGAAAAGAGAATGTACCGTAATCAGTAATCATGTATCCCATGAAGCTTGATCAGTGTTGCCAAGTCTCCTAGTTGCATGCTGACTTTTGAAGCATAAGCCTTGTTTATTCATACACAACTCTGATGCGAATGATTTTCTTTGATTTTTTACCCATCTATTTTTTAGGAGTACTTCATTTAATACATTTTTTGTACTATTTATAGCAGTATTTACATATGGAGTAGTTGTTCTAGATCCAGTAGACTATCCCTCTTTTGGAGCTTTAGTGTAACACACAACCTCAAGTCTTTAGACGTCGATGCTACTACATCGTGTTGGGGGGCACTAGCCACCTACTAGGGCGATGTATGTTTCCACACATGTGCTTCGCCAACCTCAAAATTTTGCCATTAACCACATCATTTGTGTTGATCTATGTGTAAAGTGTAGTTGTCCAAGTGAAACCACTATCGACAAGGGTCATATGTGTGTCTTGAGATATTCTACTTCGGTTAGCTAAAAGTACATGTGAACACAATCTAGTGGACTCGAAGAATTAAGTCAAGGTGACGTTAGAAGTCTTAATTGCAACTCCTATAAGGTTCCTATGAAGTTATGTGGATTAAGGTCAGAACCAAGCTTCATTCTTCAGGCTTTTTTTGAAGTAGTTTAATTATCAACATTACTATGAAAAATGCAAATGCCCTGCTTGGTATTCCTATAAAACATATTTCTAGTTTGAACTTTTTATGGATTTTAAAAATTTTCTATCTTTTATAAACATTTACAAAAGAATTTCGAAAAAGAATTTACATATGTTTGAAAATATTTTTGTAAATATTTTCAAAACTTATTTTGAAGAGAATTTTTACAAAGGTTTGCAAATATTTTACAAATATTTTTTAATTGGACATCCCACTATTTTTTAAACATTCCAAACCATTCTCCAAATCATTTGCGAAACATTTTTTAAACAATGTTGTTAATGGTAATTACAAGAGTTATTATTAATCTATTTTTTATTTACCTTACCCTTTTATTTTTTAAAGTTGTATCTTTTGAAAAAGCGTAAGTACCAATTATGGCTAAAGTATATATGTAGTAGATACCACCCCTTATAACTAGCACGAACCATGTGCTCATAGTGACCGAAGCAAAAAAAGGATAAGTATGGAAAGGTACTACAACGAATCAATAAAAGAATGGGAAGTCGATCGTCCCCTCTATACTTACGATCAACTAATCCTAAGAGTAGCACACAATACACAAGTAGGGATGATCGAGGATTATAATGCAGAAAATCAAAGACTCCTATAGGCTTCGCTATACTTATGGTGAAATATCCTTATATATAGACATAATATCAACAAATTTGTAGACAAGTGAGGGAACTATGAAAGAATAACTCAACTCACTCATCCTTTCTATACATAGGATGAAGCATATCCCGAGTATATCATAGATGAATGGGTTGAATAAACAAAGGTAGAATGATAGTGTAAAAAATGGAGAAAAGAACAAATCAAGGCAAAAAATTTAGGGAGCACTACATCTGAATCTATTGATGCTACATGGTCTTTTTCAAATTCCATGTTGATGGCTTCAACCATGGATAGGATTGTGTCATGCCATAGATACAACCTCAACAAGTGCCCGTTGATGATGAATGATTGTATGTCAGATGACAAATCTGATATCAAGATGAATCTGTTGTCACGCATTGTTTTCACAACATATGGCCCGTTCCACTTACTCTTTAGTTTGCTTGGTAATTTACCTAACTTTTCATCAAACAACCAAACATTCTGTCCTTATTCGAAAGTCTTCCAACGGATGTGCTTATCGTGCTAGCGCTTGACTTTCTCCTTGTACATCAAGTTGTTGTCAAAGGCATAATCATGAAATTCCAAGAGTCCGTTTGTATCTTCTTTCCAGTTTTGACAACTTTTTTCGAGTCAAATTTACAGATGTTCTTTGCACACAATGATTTATGATTGATTTCAACATGCAGGTGGCATGGCTTCCCATAAGAAAGCTGATAGGGATACATCTCTAGAGGAGACTTGTAGGCCATGCGATAAGACCAGGGAATAGAATCAAGGAGTTGAGACCAATTCTTCCTATCATGTCGTACAAGCATATGGAATATAGTTTTCATCTCCCTATTTGATATTTATCCAAGCCATTCGATTGTGGGTCATAAAGAGAGGTGACACGATGGTCGATGATGCACTACATGGAAATTTTTCTGACTTCTTTGTTCACAAAATGACTACCCCCATCTGATATCAAGATTTTTGGGACTCAAAACCATGATATAATGTTGTCCCTGAGAAAGTGACAAACTGACACTATATTTAGTTTGGGCTGGAATAGCTTTCACCCAACGATTCACATAATTGATGGTAAGAAGGATGGACTCACAACACTGACTGTTGTGAAATGGGCCCATAAAGTCAATGCCCAAATCATCAAAAACATCCGAATCTCACATAGTTGATCGTAAGAAGGATGTACTCACAACCTTTCACATATGTTGTTGCATCCTTAAATAATGTAGGTCACTAGAGGCCACACTAAAACACTTTGGTTGCCATCTGGTTTCCAGAATGGTATCCTCCTACTTCGAGCTTTTGATAGTGCTCGAGGACACTAGCGTATTCATCCATAGGGATGCACCGTCTCCAACTACAGCCCATGCCTTCCCTAAAAAGGAACAAATTTTACCACTAGTAGAAACGGATGCCGAACAAAAATATATCCTTCTGGTACTTTTTCCAATCTTGTGGGATGACCCCAAAAATATGGCAGTTCACAATATTTACATACCAAAGGATCGAGAAGACTCTCTCAAGATCGACTCATCTGGAAATATGTTTAAGATCGATGCATCACCCAAGGAATCGTTGGGAATTCAAATCTAAAAAGGTGATCCACCACATTTTTAACTTTGGGTTTGTCCCTTAATTCCTAATCAAATTCCTGGAGCAGATGGATCCAATTAAGCAGATATAATTTCACATCCTTCTTTTGCTGTAAATACTCGATGGTAGAGTGATAAGTGAAATGATAAACTATTGATCCAAGAAGGTGTGTTCTAAACATTTTTAAGCCGAACACCATAGGCATCAACTTTGTTTTAGTCACAGTTTATTACTTTTGGGACTTATCTAATGTCTTTATGGCATAATGGATTGTTAATGTAAGTCCATCCCTATGATGTACATATACAACCCCAACAATGAAATTAGATCCAATCTTCATGATCTCGAATGTGAGAGACCAATTGGGAAGTTGTAGGACATGCCCTTAAGTACCAAATTTTTCAATTGATTGAAAGCATGGAGGAATTTGTCATAAACAACAAAATCTACCTCCTTGATTAGAAGTATAGTCAGAGGTATGGAAATCCTGTTGAAGTCTTTGATGAATCTTCGATAAAATCTGACATGCCTGGAAAAGACCTCATATTCTTCATAGTTTTAGGTTGCAGAAGTCCTACAATCACATCCACCAATGCCGGGTCGACCTCCATACCTCATTTGGAGATGATATGGCCAAGTACAATCCCTTCGGTGACCATAAAGTAACTCTTTTCCCATGAAAGCACAAGGTTGATCTCATGGCATCTCTTAAGCACTCGGTCTAGGTGTAATAAACAGAATCGAAATTGTCGCCATAGGTTGAGAAATTATCCATAATTAGCTCATGAAGACTACCCACCATGTCACCGAACACAACCAACATACATCTTTGGATTGTAACAGGTTCATTACATAATCAAAAGGGCATCCATTTAAAGTCATAAGTACCAAATAGAACAGACAAGTGAAAGTTGTTTTTTTCATGGTCTTCTGGGGCGATTGCCACTTTGTTATATACCAAATACCCGTCCACAAAGAAAAAGAACTCTTTATGTGCCAACCATTCTAGCACTAGATCAATGAATGGAAGTGGAAAGTGTTCCATCTTGGTAGTCGAATTCAGTCGCTTGTAATCAACACAGATGCATCAAGATTTAGGTACATGGGTGAGAATCTCCTCTCCTTGATCGTTTGTAAACACAATGATTCTGGATTTCTTTGGAACCACATGCAAGAGGCTAACCCACTTAGAGTTGGAGATGGGATAAAGGAAGCATGCTTCACATCATTTGGTAATTTCATTCATGACGACGTCCTAAAGATTAGGTTTTTATCTTCTATGGAATTTTTAGGACAGTTTAAAGTCATCCTTCAAAAAGATTCGATGTGAACATAAGCTTCGATTAATCCCATTGAGATCCAAAACATTCCATGCAAATGCCTTGTGGTTTCTTTCTAGAACTTCTAGCAAGCAAGATTCTTGATATGAAGTCAAATTGCTCATGATCATGACCGAATACTGTTCCGTTTCTCTCACAAGGAAGATATACATAAGTTTTGCTAGAAGTGGCTAGAGTTCAAATGGGATTGGAATCAACTTTGTGATCTCCTCTTAAATTGGATAGGTTTATAGAGTATGATGTGCCATCAGTTCATGGCCCAACTTTGTTACTTATGTTTTAAACAACAATGCATCGAACATATCTGCAATGAATTCCACTTATTAGATTTGAAATATATATTGAAATAGATGGAACAACTCACAATTGTACCTCCAGGTCAGATTGGGAACTTCTGTCGACTATGCCAATCTGGCCTTCCTCTAAGGTGAGGGTTTCTTGTGCCAAATTGTCGTCCAAAGATAGCCTAAGGTCTATTATATCCTCCAGTAAGCCACAATCGATATTGTGCTATTCAGAGTTTCTATGGTCTATGGTGGTTTCTTTGACTTTGGGTTCATCGACCATGTCAAGCGTTACCTTATCATTGCTAGATTGAAAGGTGATCTTTCTAGGCACATTGTTTACTACCACTTCAGTTGTTAGTAGGTACACTAATGAAGTACAATAGGTGTTTGGAGAAATGGTGTAGCGGTATCCATGTCTAGGACAAATGAAGTACACTGGGAATTCTAGCCCATTCACAGTTACAATAACATCATCAACATGATTCGATGCTGCTTAACATATCGATTAACAAATTAAAGGATCATGCATGTTGATTTAAGCAGATCCAACATGAATTCATGAAGTAAAGATGTAGGAAAAAGGTTGATGAAAGATCCACTATCAAGAAGAATGCAATCAAAAATTTTGGTCAAAAATTTCACTATTAATCAAAGGTTCTCCCAAATCCAATTTATTTGATGGGAGGTTGCCGATGATGTTCACAGTGGCGATGGTGAGATTGTATTTCTCAGATTGATTGCATCAATTTTTGCAATGTTGATGCTTAGTTGTACACGCCTCCTTTAATCCTTTAGTAACTTTAGGCATGTACTCCATGCCTTGAATGAGTGTTTTTTATAGAAAGATATTCTTTAAAATCTCAATCACATCAAGGTCAGATAGAGCGTTTTTGAATTTTGCAAATTTTTGTTTTCTCATTGTTTCATGAAAAGGAATATTTACATCAATACAAAGTTTTTCAGAATCAACATTTACATATGGTTGACTAAAGGTGATATAATCAAACAATAAAGAAGGGGGTAAAAAAAATGAAGTAGCGACTTTGTCAGCTGACATCAGATCTGCTGATGGCTTCTCCTTTGTTAGCGTGGCTTTGCAACTATTGTCCTTACCTTCTTTTTCTTTTTCTTATTCTTTTTTTATTTTTTATCTAGTACTATTTCTTCTCTTTACTCTTCCTCTCCTTCATCACTTCCAAGGTCAGCTGCAAGCGCTTCTTGCAATTATGACAGAGCTTTAATGCTAGATGCCTTATTCTTTCTCCCGATGAGAGCAGGTGGTTGTAGAACCCTATTGTTCCTGAGAGTCAGAGTGTTAGATAACATAACATTTTCATGCATAGCTGATTCTACGGGACTAAGGACATCTCACAAAAATGCCCCTTATGGCAGAAGTTGTTCGGATTGGCTTTGACTTGCATTGGAATAATGGTCTTTATTGTGGTCAGGTCGCCTAGCTTCTATCATCTCCATCACACTCTTCACAAGCTTGGATAAGCAATAGAGTGTTCGGTTCACATGTGTCATCTTGGTTGGTTTAGTAGGCGGGAATCACTGGCTCTGATAGTTCTGTCATTGATTCGGTTGCTGATGACATGGAAGAGGAGGATATTGATGGTTTTGGGGAGGAGAGTACTGCTGATAATGGTTGCCATCTGTTAATGATATTATTATTGGAGGTATGCTAGTCGTTAATAGTTATTTTGCCTCCATGTGTGAGCAGGGTACGGGGAGGTTGATGGTGTTGCTGGAACACTTTTCCATCCTATTAAAATTGGTGGAATAGGCATACAACCGATGATTGACCATGTTGTTGTCTGCTAGGATTGGTCAATTACGCATCATGGTTCCAAATGATGTTCACCTCTTGATGACAATGGGGGTGGGAAAAGCAGCACGTCATATCATGTTAAGAATATGGCCGGTATACTACCACCTGATGTTGCAGTTGTGATGCCTAGTCAGGTGCTTGCATATAGTAAATGTGCTGAATAGGCAATGATTGTTCTGGACTCTATTGTAGTTCAACTATAGGTGTCTCGGCTAATGAGATGGCATATTGGCGGGAGTTGATCGTGTTGACCAAAATCTAAAGATGCTTTGCAATGTGGTCGATCTTGTCCATCCCCTTCATTCTTTTTAGATCACATAAAATTTCTCCAGATAATGTGATCTATTTTCAATAATGTTGACCTTGGACAGGTGATTGCCATTGATACTAGGATTTGAACTCCCGCGCCATCCCTCATATTAGGTGGCCGCCATATTCACGGATTTGCGGAGGATCTAGAGATGTTGTTGATATGAAATGGATGAGGAGAGTATGGCTTCTCCTTCATCCATTTCCTCGAATATTTTTCACTCCACGTCCTCATCTTTACTAAAGTGCGATCCACTGCATGCGACATCTACCAAAGTCTAGTTTCTTTTTCAGTGACGCCTTAGAAAAAGTGTTGGAACAGACTAGTATTCATGATCTCGTAATGTTGGAAAATTCTCAATTAATTCCTTGAATCTCTCCCATGCTTCATTGATTAACTCTCGTGGTCCCTAGGAGATGCTAGGAATATTGGAACACATCAGATTGAGATGACCAAGTAGGCAGTACTTGTGTAGAAATGCGGACTTCAATTCGTCCCACGTCATCACCACCTTCCTCAAGTGTTTGGTCCAATAAAGTGGCTTATCCTGAAGGATGAAAGGGAAGGCGATCATCTTGACTACACCCAACCTGATATTGGGGTAGTGAGTGGAGCTGAAGATCTGTCCAAATTGCTATAGATGGATATATGGTTCTTCATTTTCATTGCCACGGAATGTCGGAACAATAGATAGGAACCGAGGCTTCAACTCGAAATGTCTGCGGATCGGAGGAATTTGGATCTACTCTATTATTTGCCCAACACCAAGGTTATATGTCTTTTTGAGTGCAGGATTGGGATACTCGCCAACTTCCTCTTCCTCCCCACCTCTAGATTTATCTGCCTGATGTTATTCACCTCCACCCCACCTCCTCCTCTTTGCTCTCGGTCTCTCCTCAGTACATCAACATCTCCTAGATGGCAACCTGTGCTTCGGCCTGTGCAGTAAGCTATTGTTGAATCACCTCCATGGAGGCGAGCATCTGCTCATTCACTTCATTCTACTCTACTTGTTGATCCTTCCCTCTCTGAGGAGCCATCTCACAGTCTGAGTCTGATGATGAGCTTGTTTTGTAATATGAAATATGCCATGCTCAGTCTGAAAACAAGTACTAGATATGGAAAAGAGTCTAGACTCAAGGTTGATTCTGAACTTAATTAAGATTTTATATGTGAAAGGATTAAAATCAATATCCATCTAAAAATGAGAAAATTCATGACAAGAGTGATCTGGGTTTATTTGTGAAAGAAGCACAGAGTCTTGAGTGTGGTTCGCAAAGTCTGGACCAGGCTCTTTAGAATCGTCTCAATTTAGTGGAGACATCAGACTCAAGGAATCAATGTGGGTGTCCATGAAGTCTTGACTAAGCCATCGCTTAGTCTGAACCAGGCTCTCTAGAATCGTCTCAAATTAGTGGAGACATCAGACTCAAGGACTCGATGTGGGTGTCCATGAAGTCTTGACTAAGTCATCCCTTAGTCGACATCATGAGAGATAAAAGGTAAACATATGAGGAGTAAAGGATAGAAGATGGAAAAGAAAATTGAAAATGGTGAATAGACAAAAGGCTCAGAATGAGTAATGCAAAAGAAAATATATGAAAAGGGGTGTGTCAAAAATGCGCAAGTGCATGGGGTTTTGATATTAACCAAATTACATTAATTAATTAGACCTTAGAACAAGGGTGATTTCACCAACTCAACAATGAGTGAGCCGTAAGAGATCGGTAATTAGCTTGCCGATTTTATTGGTTTTCAAGCAATCTTATCAAATTTAGTCCTTACTGCTAACCCTATAGGAGAGTGACTACTCACCTGACTAGAGTTGTGTACTTCCCACTTCCTTTGTAACCAGTAGTCTATTCTTTTTGAGGTCATTATTATCGCATCTGGGCCCATTACCCAACCAAAGAAGTGGGGGAAAGGTTGATGTGGCAAATCTAATACTGCCCCCTCGTAGTTTACTTGGACACGACACAATGAGATAGGGACCTGTTATCGTATTTCCCTATGCTCAGTACTTCAGATTAAGTTTGCAAGCAAACCAAGCTCTACACACCCATGCATCGATAGAAGTGCCATACTTTGTAGGCTCGGGCGATATACAAGGAAGAATCCAGGCTACGTTTTTGACTCCAATCCTTATAGATCGTGCTTCACTAAGTATGGAATGTACCAAGGAACAATGATGGTTTTATGCACCTGATACAATGAAATTCAATTAACCAATTTTATTTATTCATCTTTTCTTAGTAGTCCCCTAGTTTTAAATTTTTTACCTTTTCAAATTTTTTGAGTAATTTTCAATGCAAAGGCCTAATGCTTTTTTCAATTGTTTTCTTAGCCTTATGTGATGAAAATAAGAGAAGAAGGCATGAATGCAATGAAAGGGGAAATCAATGATGAAATGTTGAGTTAGAAATGCCCACCTTGGTTCCAAGCACCCTCCACACTGGATTCTAGACAGAAACTTTAAATCTATACTATATGCAATGCAACAAAGAAATCACCCCAAATCAAGTATTATTATTAGTATGAAACACACATTAATTTAGATCTAAGTCCAAGCGTATAAACTATAGGAGCATACATGATAATTAAGCTTGGGAACTAATGTAAATTGATCAAGCAAATCCAAGATATATGGGTTCATTCCACAAGATGTAAAATGAAAATAAGCGTAAAACACAAATAACAGAAAACAAATAAAACCAAGAAGGAAATAGTGAGGAATAAATGTAGAAAGCTATGAAAACAACAACAAAACCCGTTTGGATCCTCTAAGAGAACAAACAACTAATGAAATGGGTCCTAAGAGTCTAAGTGTGTAGTGTCAATTATTATAATAATTTACAAATATTAATCCCTCTCTAAAAAGAAATAAAATACCTAAACTGACTAATCAACTAAAAATAAAAACCGTTATCTAAGCGGTGCTCTGCACTTCTCAACTATCTCCTACCCAACAACTAAGAATGGTTCAGACTTCGCCTCGATTGGATGTGTTGAAGAACCTAAGTGATTCACCAAGCTTTGCGATCCCTCACACAAAAAAAGAAAATAGAATACGAGTCATAAAATTAAAAATTGATAAATAATTATGATAAAAATTAGGATAGATAAAATCTAACTATAGAAAAGATAATAACTAAAATACAAGTGAATAGAATAAAAAACTCTACTCAACCATTTTCCCCGACAAATCTGCTATTTGATGACACATATTTATCAAGGGTCTACCGTTCTCACAAGGCACGAACAACAGTCCCTGTGTAGACAGATTACAGATTTGAGTTAATCAATAATTGAATCCCACAATAGAATATAAAAGAGTCAAATTATAAGTATGAGTTAAATTTATTTCATTTAACCCTACAAAACATGTGTATATTATAAGTATGTAGAATTTCAAACCTCAGAGAAAACAGGGAGTAGAGAACAAGACATATTAATTACTTAATAATATTTTTTTCCTTCTGTTTTTTTTATTTTTATGTCTTTTTTTTGAATTTTTTGTGGGTTTTTAATATAAAAATTTTAATGAATCTTTAATTTTTCAATATTTATTTTTTGTTTTAACTTTGCAAATTTTTAGTTTTTTTAGAAATAAAATTTATAATATATATCATGAAGATAATATATAGAAAAGATATAGAAAAGATTTTTTTTAATTTTTAAATAAGATAAATAAAGTAAAAATGTAAGAAATATAACGTTCTTTATTTTTCAAGATTTTCTTTATTTTTGTTATTATTCATAGATTTTTATAGTTTTTATGGATTTTCAAATAGAGAAATAAGGCAAAGCAATGAATATGCAAAATAAATTGTTTTGTTTAGGGTTTAATAAACATCGATAGGTGTCAAAATAACCACAAACCAATTTTAATATATTCTATGTATAAAAAAGAAAATTTAAAAATAGAAACCTATATTTTGGGGTTTATTTTAAATTTCTCCAATATTTATAATGATTTTAAGGTTTTTTAGTTTTTAGGAGTTTTGTTTTATATTGTTTAAAAATACTTTGACAAAAATTGAGATATGACTAAATAAGCATGTATGATTTTTTTAGATCTTTTAAAAAAGATTTTATAATTAATAGATTTTTAAATAACAATTTGAAGAAAATGTAATGTTTTTTATTTTTATAAATAAGAAAACAATTTTACATGTTTTTCGAAAAACATATGTGATGAAATAGGGTTCTAGGCACTTAATATAATTTTCCTACAATTTTTAGATGCAAAACACTATTTTTAATCATTAGAATACAAACATTAAATTAAAAGAGAAATATAGGGACTGAAATGCAATTTTCAAGAACTATAAATTCATTTCATAACATCTAAATAAAATTAAAGGGACAATCAGTAAAATAATGGTATATTGCATATATGGTAAGTCTCGGCAACTAACATGCAATTTATCCATAAATATTACACTTAGATTTAAAGATCGGGAATCAAAATGAAATAACAAATCTTCGAGGGGGTTGGTTGCAAAATATCTAGGTGCCTCACGTGTATGGACATGTGAGGTGATATGACACAACACTAAAATGCAAATAAGAGGAGTTCGTGGTCCTTAATAAAAATATTACAAAAAATTACAACTATAAATGAAAATTCTCGCCGGGGCTATTCCCAGAGCACTATACACACAAGGCAACGATGCAAGGCTAAGCTTGGACCTTGGAACCTTCCTCCGTTGGTCAGACTTCCACGTGGAGTGGCCTCTGGCCCCGTCACGTCTGGGATGAGTTAAGAATTTGGTAAGAAGAGAGGATGATGGCCAAGTAGTTTCTAGTAAGGGAAGAGTTCGATCTGAATTGATGATCTTTGGATCATTAAATAAATGAATCACTACGAGGTTAGAGTGGATCAATGGCTGGAGTGGGAGTAGATTATTAGGTGAAGAGAATGGAGGGTAGTGATAGTAACTTTAGTGAAGGAGTAAGCGGG
This sequence comes from Ottelia alismoides, assembly GCA_037367405.1. Classification (NCBI taxonomy): domain Eukaryota; kingdom Viridiplantae; phylum Streptophyta; class Magnoliopsida; order Alismatales; family Hydrocharitaceae; genus Ottelia; species Ottelia alismoides. The sequence continues at coordinate 523,607 of JAZKJV010008192.1, forward strand.
AATAAATGGTATAAGTTGGCTGGTTACAACAGACTTGCAACAGCTAGATCTTGGGGAAGAAGAACGAGGTGTTGACATGTGCCAACACCTGGTTGGATGAATATAACAAAACATCTAATAATTAGCAAGCAATTTTATTTTAATTAGGTGTAAAAATAAAAGGTGTAAATAATTCAATATATTAATTTATTGTATAGTTTATTTCTATAAATAATAAATAGTTAATGAAATATAAATATAATAATAATAAATAGTATATAGTATACTTATTAAAGAGGATTTTGATTTTTAATTTACTAAATTAATAAATAACATATTGTTTTTGTATTTTATTAATTAATATAATAATAAATATGAATTTTTAGAATTTTTATGGATTTTAATAAATTAATTATATATATTAATAAATACATGTATATAAATCTACAGTTCAATTTCATCTATATATTAGGGTTTTCAATTTATTTAAAATATTATATAATGTCTAAAAATTAGGAAATAATTTATATGTAATCTACAAGAATAAGAAAAAATAGAAATTATAAAATACATAAAACTATAAATAATATTTTCTAAATAAAATAAAAAAACCCAGAAACCCAGTTGTATTGAGGACCCAAAATCGACTTTCTGCAAACAGACTCAAATTTTTGTGATGATTAATTAATTAGAGAATATTATTTTATGAACTTTAAAGGTGAGTAGAGTGAAATTGGAGTTCATTTGAAGTTATGATTTTCAGAAGTTGAGAAACGAAAAATTTAAAAGCTGGATTTCTTGCCATATATACATGATACTATTTTTTACTTATTTTTAAATTTTTCTACACATTTTTAGAAATAAATAGGAAAAGAATTTGGTGAAAAATATGTACAAATGAATTAATTAAAATCAATGATGTTTTGGTTTTTATTGGCTAAATAATGGATAATGTGTAGAGTGTATAATTAATTCTTTTTGAGGTTTTCTTCCTTATATCCCCATACTTATTTGTTTGTCGACCAATCCATGCCGTCTTGGTCTAAGGGGTTAGGTTATATAATTATATCTTGATGTTATATTTCTATTTAATTTATTCATACTGTATCTATATACATATTTACAGTCTGCATCTTTTTATTTTTTTATTTTTAATTGTTTTATTTATTTACATATTTTTAGTGCATAAATCACATTTTTATTCATAAATGAAGTTTTGTTTTGAAATTGAAATTAATGGATATTTACATGGATTTGTTAAGGGTTTTAAGATAAAATGCAGATGGAATGGATACTTAGCTTGAGCTATGTCCTCATAGATCAGAGAGAAAAGGAAGACATAACCCATACTAATTATAGAAGAGTCTATACTACAATAACTGAATAAAGAATAGGAAGTCGACCGACACCCCTATACTTAGGATAAATTAATCCTAAGTATAGAAGATTGTATAAAAAGCAAGGAGGATCGAGGGAGGGAATAACTAAATCATCGGCTCAGCATGTCTCACCTACACTTAGGGTAAAATATCCCTAAGTATTGACAAAATATCAAGAGTTGAGGAGAAAGGCGAGGGGATTAAAGAATGAACACCTGTATACAGTCGTCCCCCTATATTTAAGATGAACTATATCTTAAGTTTAACAATGATGAATGGGATGAGTGAAGCTTTTGGAAGAACGAAAGAAAGACAAATGAAAAGAAAAAAGGAAAAAGATGAAGTAATCAAAAATGCTTTTGGATGCCTTCTTTAAATCTGTTGATGCTTCTACTTGAAGCTCTTCATCATAAACCATATGTATTGAGTCAACCACAGTCTGGAATGTATCATCCTCGAGATAAGGCTTCAGAAGCATTTCGTTGATGAAGGGTTGTGCATCAGCTGACAAATCGGATATCATAATGCTTCCATTGTCATGCACATGCTTCACTATAAAAGGCATATTCCACTCGCTCTTCAACTTCCTTGGGAAAAGTTTTGACTTTGCATCGATCAACCAAACCTTCTGATACGGTTTGAAAGTCTTTCGGTGGATATGATTGTTGTGCCACTTCTCGACTTTCTCCTTGTACATCAAGCTATCATCATATGCATAGTCTCTAAATTCAAGGAGTCTATTCAGATCGAGCTTTCTATTCTTTCCGGCTTTCTTGGGATCCAAATTACATATATTTATTTCCCACAAAGATTTGTCAATTAGTTCAATGGAAAAATGGCATGTCTTACCGTACACTAGGCGGTAGGGAGACATTCCCAAGGATGACTTGTACATAGTCCGATAGGCACAAAAAATCGAGTCAAGTAGTTGTAACCAATTCTTCATGTCTGAACATACAAGATTTTGAAGAATTATCTTAATCTCCCTATTCGAACATTCTTCCAAGCCATTGGATTATGGGTGGTACGGAGAACCGAAGCTAAGTATAGTATTCTTGAGTCATCTTATTCACTTCTCTGTTAATGAAATGACTACCACCATCTGATATAAGCATTTTGGAATCTCGAACCTTGCAATGATGTGTTCTTTCAGAAACCGATAGACCGTGCGATTGTCAGCAACTCGAGTTGGGATAGCCTCCACCCAATGACTTAGATAATCGACAACGAGCAGATGTACTCAAATCCCCGACTATTGGGAAAGGGCCCATGAAGTCAATGCCCCACACATCTAGTACATAGAAATCTGAATGTACTTCAGGGGCATTGTATCTTTAATTCCAATGGTTCTGCCCATCTTCTGATCTGCATCTTTGAATATGATCGGCCAACAAAGGCTGCATTATAGCACTTTCACTGTCGTCCATTTTCCAAAGTGGTGTCCTCCAGATTCTCGAGAATGATAATATTTAAGGACACTTTGGACTTCCTCCTGAGGAATGCACTTTCTCCAGATGCAATATGTCCCCTCATGAAAGAGATATGGATCCTCCCACTCGTAAAATGGTAAAAATGAACATCTGACAGAAACTTGTCAACTTTCAACTTTAGGCAATCTCGGAGAGTTCTCTTGGAAAGAAGATAGTTCACAATATCAGCGAACCAGGGGAGTGAGGTGATTGGTAAAATTGCTTTATCTAGAAAGGTCTCTGTACTCGATAATAGGCTTTGCTAAAGAGGGTCTTTCTCTGGAAATCATGATAGATGATCGGCCATCACATTTTTTAATATGGGTTTATACCTGATTTTAAGGTCAAACTCTTAGATTAGAAGGATCCATCTGATGAGTCTGGGTTTGGCATCCTTCTTACTTTGCATGTACTTGGTGGCATAATGGTCTGTATAGACAATAACTTTGGATCCAAGCAGGTGAAATCTAAACTTCTCTAGGGCAAAGACGACTGCTAGCAACTCTTTTTTAGTGATTGTTTAGTTCTTTTGAGTTTCATCTAGAGTTCGGTGGCATAGTGAATTACAAATGGTAAACCATCTCTTCTCCATCCTAAAACCGCTCCAATGACATATTCTGGAGCATCTGTCATGATCTCAAAGGGTAGAGACCAATTCATTTGTTGGAGGACAGGAGCCAGAGTGATCAGATCTTTTAACTGATTAAAGGCTTGGAGGACTCTAGCATCTACAATGAAATTGGCCTCCTTACCTAGAAGCTCAGTCAACAGTTGAGTAATTTTGCTGAAAATCTTTGATGAATATTCGCTAAAAACCTACATGTCCCAAGAATGATCGTACTTGCTTCAAATTTTTAGGTGGTTCAAGCTTTGAAATGACTTCCACCATTGTAGGGCTGATCTCCATGCCATGCTTTGAGATGACATGGCTTTTCATAATCCCCTCAATCACCATGATGTGACTCTTTTCCAAAAAGAGCACTAAAGAAAATAGAATACGAGTCATAAAATTAAAAATTGATAAATAATTATGATAAAAATTAGGATAGATAAAATCTAACTATAGAAAAGATAATAACTAAAATACAAGTGAATAGAATAAAAAACTCTACTCAACCATTTTCCCCGACAAATCTGCTATTTGATGACACATATTTATCAAGGGTCTACCGTTCTCACAAGGCACGAACAACAGTCCCTGTGTAGACAGATTACAGATTTGAGTTAATCAATAATTGAATCCCACAATAGAATATAAAAGAGTCAAATTATAAGTATGAGTTAAATTTATTTCATTTAACCCTACAAAACATGTGTATATTATAAGTATGTAGAATTTCAAACCTCAGAGAAAACAGGGAGTAGAGAACAAGACATATTAATTACTTAATAATATTTTTTTCCTTCTGTTTTTTTATTTTTATGTCTTTTTTTTGAATTTTTTGTGGGTTTTTAATATAAAAATTTTAATGAATCTTTAATTTTTCAATATTTATTTTTTGTTTTAACTTTGCAAATTTTTAGTTTTTTTAGAAATAAAATTTATAATATATATCATGAAGATAATATATAGAAAAGATATAGAAAAGATTTTTTTTAATTTTTAAATAAGATAAATAAAGTAAAAATGTAAGAAATATAACGTTCTTTATTTTTCAAGATTTTCTTTATTTTTGTTATTATTCATAGATTTTTATAGTTTTTATGGATTTTCAAATAGAGAAATAAGGCAAAGCAATGAATATGCAAAATAAATTGTTTTGTTTAGGGTTTAATAAACATCGATAGGTGTCAAAATAACCACAAACCAATTTTAATATATTCTATGTATAAAAAAGAAAATTTAAAAATAGAAACCTATATTTTGGGGTTTATTTTAAATTTCTCCAATATTTATAATGATTTTAAGGTTTTTTAGTTTTTAGGAGTTTTGTTTTATATTGTTTAAAAATACTTTGACAAAAATTGAGATATGACTAAATAAGCATGTATGATTTTTTTAGATCTTTTAAAAAAGATTTTATAATTAATAGATTTTTAAATAACAATTTGAAGAAAATGTAATGTTTTTTATTTTTATAAATAAGAAAACAATTTTACATGTTTTTCGAAAAACATATGTGATGAAATAGGGTTCTAGGCACTTAATATAATTTTCCTACAATTTTTAGATGCAAAACACTATTTTTAATCATTAGAATACAAACATTAAATTAAAAGAGAAATATAGGGACTGAAATGCAATTTTCAAGAACTATAAATTCATTTCATAACATCTAAATAAAATTAAAGGGACAATCAGTAAAATAATGGTATATTGCATATATGGTAAGTCTCGGCAACTAACATGCAATTTATCCATAAATATTACACTTAGATTTAAAGATCGGGAATCAAAATGAAATAACAAATCTTCGAGGGGGTTGGTTGCAAAATATCTAGGTGCCTCACGTGTATGGACATGTGAGGTGATATGACACAACACTAAAATGCAAATAAGAGGAGTTCGTGGTCCTTAATAAAAATATTACAAAAAATTACAACTATAAATGAAAATTCTCGCCGGGGCTATTCCCAGAGCACTATGCACACAAGGCAACGATGCAAGGCTAAGCTTGGACCTTGGAACCTTCCTCCGTTGGTCAGACTTCCACGTGGAGTGGCCTCTGGCCCCGTCACGTCTGGGATGAGTTAAGAATTTGGTAAGAAGAGAGGATGATGGCCAAGTAGTTTCTAGTAAGGGAAGAGTTCGATCTGAATTGATGATCTTTGGATCATTAAATAAATGAATCACTACGAGGTTAGAGTGGATCAATGGCTGGAGTGGGAGTAGATTATTAGGTGAAGAGAATGGAGGGTAGTGATAGTAACTTTAGTGAAGGAGTAAGCGGGAATAAATGGTATAAGTTGGCTGGTTACAACAGACTTGCAACAGCTAGATCTTGGGGAAGAAGAACGAGGTGTTGACATGTGCCAACACCTGGTTGGATGAATATAACAAAACATCTAATAATTAGCAAGCAATTTTATTTTAATTAGGTGTAAAAATAAAAGGTGTAAATAATTCAATATATTAATTTATTGTATAGTTTATTTCTATAAATAATAAATAGTTAATGAAATATAAATATAATAATAATAAATAGTATATAGTATACTTATTAAAGAGGATTTTGATTTTTAATTTACTAAATTAATAAATAACATATTGTTTTTGTATTTTATTAATTAATATAATAATAAATATGAATTTTTAGAATTTTTATGGATTTTAATAAATTAATTATATATATTAATAAATACATGTATATAAATCTACAGTTCAATTTCATCTATATATTAGGGTTTTCAATTTATTTAAAATATTATATAATGTCTAAAAATTAGGAAATAATTTATATGTAATCTACAAGAATAAGAAAAAATAGAAATTATAAAATACATAAAACTATAAATAATATTTTCTAAATAAAATAAAAAAACCCAGAAACCCAGTTGTATTGAGGACCCAAAATCGACTTTCTGCAAACAGACTCAAATTTTTGTGATGATTAATTAATTAGAGAATATTATTTTATGAACTTTAAAGGTGAGTAGAGTGAAATTGGAGTTCATTTGAAGTTATGATTTTCAGAAGTTGAGAAACGAAAAATTTAAAAGCTGGATTTCTTGCCATATATACATGATACTATTTTTTACTTATTTTTAAATTTTTCTACACATTTTTAGAAATAAATAGGAAAAGAATTTGGTGAAAAATATGTACAAATGAATTAATTAAAATCAATGATGTTTTGGTTTTTATTGGCTAAATAATGGATAATGTGTAGAGTGTATAATTAATTCTTTTTGAGGTTTTCTTCCTTATATCCCCATACTTATTTGTTTGTCGACCAATCCATGCCGTCTTGGTCTAAGGGGTTAGGTTATATAATTATATCTTGATGTTATATTTCTATTTAATTTATTCATACTGTATCTATATACATATTTACAGTCTGCATCTTTTTATTTTTTTATTTTTAATTGTTTTATTTATTTACATATTTTTAGTGCATAAATCACATTTTTATTCATAAATGAAGTTTTGTTTTGAAATTGAAATTAATGGATATTTACATGGATTTGTTAAGGGTTTTAAGATAAAATGCAGATGGAATGGATACTTAGCTTGAGCTATGTCCTCATAGATCAGAGAGAAAAGGAAGACATAACCCATACTAATTATAGAAGAGTCTATACTACAATAACTGAATAAAGAATAGGAAGTCGACCGACACCCCTATACTTAGGATAAATTAATCCTAAGTATAGAAGATTGTATAAAAAGCAAGGAGGATCGAGGGAGGGAATAACTAAATCATCGGCTCAGCATGTCTCACCTACACTTAGGGTAAAATATCCCTAAGTATTGACAAAATATCAAGAGTTGAGGAGAAAGGCGAGGGGATTAAAGAATGAACACCTGTATACAGTCGTCCCCCTATATTTAAGATGAACTATATCTTAAGTTTAACAATGATGAATGGGATGAGTGAAGCTTTTGGAAGAACGAAAGAAAGACAAATGAAAAGAAAAAAGGAAAAAGATGAAGTAATCAAAAATGCTTTTGGATGCCTTCTTTAAATCTGTTGATGCTTCTACTTGAAGCTCTTCATCATAAACCATATGTATTGAGTCAACCACAGTCTGGAATGTATCATCCTCGAGATAAGGCTTCAGAAGCATTTCGTTGATGAAGGGTTGTGCATCAGCTGACAAATCGGATATCATAATGCTTCCATTGTCATGCACATGCTTCACTATAAAAGGCATATTCCACTCGCTCTTCAACTTCCTTGGGAAAAGTTTTGACTTTGCATCGATCAACCAAACCTTCTGATACGGTTTGAAAGTCTTTCGGTGGATATGATTGTTGTGCCACTTCTCGACTTTCTCCTTGTACATCAAGCTATCATCATATGCATAGTCTCTAAATTCAAGGAGTCTATTCAGATCGAGCTTTCTATTCTTTCCGGCTTTCTTGGGATCCAAATTACATATATTTATTTCCCACAAAGATTTGTCAATTAGTTCAATGGAAAAATGGCATGTCTTACCGTACACTAGGCGGTAGGGAGACATTCCCAAGGATGACTTGTACATAGTCCGATAGGCACAAAAAATCGAGTCAAGTAGTTGTAACCAATTCTTCATGTCTGAACATACAAGATTTTGAAGAATTATCTTAATCTCCCTATTCGAACATTCTTCCAAGCCATTGGATTATGGGTGGTACGGAGAACCGAAGCTAAGTATAGTATTCTTGAGTCATCTTATTCACTTCTCTGTTAATGAAATGACTACCACCATCTGATATAAGCATTTTGGAATCTCGAACCTTGCAATGATGTGTTCTTTCAGAAACCGATAGACCGTGCGATTGTCAGCAACTCGAGTTGGGATAGCCTCCACCCAATGACTTAGATAATCGACAACGAGCAGATGTACTCAAATCCCCGACTATTGGGAAAGGGCCCATGAAGTCAATGCCCCACACATCTAGTACATAGAAATCTGAATGTACTTCAGGGGCATTGTATCTTTAATTCCAATGGTTCTGCCCATCTTCTGATCTGCATCTTTGAATATGATCGGCCAACAAAGGCTGCATTATAGCACTTTCACTGTCGTCCATTTTCCAAAGTGGTGTCCTCCAGATTCTCGAGAATGATAATATTTAAGGACACTTTGGACTTCCTCCTGAGGAATGCACTTTCTCCAGATGCAATATGTCCCCTCATGAAAGAGATATGGATCCTCCCACTCGTAAAATGGTAAAAATGAACATCTGACAGAAACTTGTCAACTTTCAACTTTAGGCAATCTCGGAGAGTTCTCTTGGAAAGAAGATAGTTCACAATATCAGCGAACCAGGGGAGTGAGGTGATTGGTAAAATTGCTTTATCTAGAAAGGTCTCTGTACTCGATAATAGGCTTTGCTAAAGAGGGTCTTTCTCTGGAAATCATGATAGATGATCGGCCATCACATTTTTTAATATGGGTTTATACCTGATTTTAAGGTCAAACTCTTAGATTAGAAGGATCCATCTGATGAGTCTGGGTTTGGCATCCTTCTTACTTTGCATGTACTTGGTGGCATAATGGTCTGTATAGACAATAACTTTGGATCCAAGCAGGTGAAATCTAAACTTCTCTAGGGCAAAGACGACTGCTAGCAACTCTTTTTTAGTGATTGTTTAGTTCTTTTGAGTTTCATCTAGAGTTCGGTGGCATAGTGAATTACAAATGGTAAACCATCTCTTCTCCATCCTAAAACCGCTCCAATGACATATTCTGGAGCATCTGTCATGATCTCAAAGGGTAGAGACCAATTCATTTGTTGGAGGACAGGAGCCAGAGTGATCAGATCTTTTAACTGATTAAAGGCTTGGAGGACTCTAGCATCTACAATGAAATTGGCCTCCTTACCTAGAAGCTCAGTCAACAGTTGAGTAATTTTGCTGAAAATCTTTGATGAATATTCGCTAAAAACCTACATGTCCCAAGAATGATCGTACTTGCTTCAAATTTTTAGGTGGTTCAAGCTTTGAAATGACTTCCACCATTGTAGGGCTGATCTCCATGCCATGCTTTGAGATGACATGGCTTTTTATAATCCCCTCAATCACCATGATGTGACTCTTTTCCAAAAAGAGCACTAAATTCATTTCGCAACATCTTTTCAGTACTCGATCTAGATATAATAGGCATTGAAAAAGCTGTCACTGTAGAATGAGAAATCTTCCATGAAAACCTCAGGACATCTACCAACCATATCGGTAAACACAGCCAGCATGCGACGTTGGAATGCTACAGGAGCATTGTAGAAACCGAATGACATTATGTGGAATACATACGTCCCAATAGGACAGTGAAGGTGCTTTTCTCTTAATCTTCAGGAGCAATGTCAAATTGATTGTAACCATAATATCCATCTAAGAAGCAGAAATATTCTTTCGTATCCAGTCTTTCGATTACTTGGTCGATAAACAGAAGAGAGAAATGACCCTTCTTGGTAATTAGGTTCAAGCGTATGTAATCCACACAGACATGCCAAGAAGTTGGAACTCTGGTTGCGATCTCCTCTCCTTTGTCGTTCTTCACTATGGTGGTCCCTGATTTCTTGGGCACAACATGCAAGGGACTCACCCATTTTGAGTCAGAGATGGTATATATCAATCCCACATTACACCATTTTATAATTTAATTCATAACAACCTCTCAGAGATTCGGATTCAATCTTCACTGAAATTCTCAGAATGACTTGCTATCTTCCTCAAGGTAGATGTGATGGGAACACAATGAAGGATTGATCCCATGAAGATCTGGAATTTTCCATCCAACGGCCGTGCTGTTCCTTTCTAGAACCTCGAACAAACGAGATTGATGTTCTTGGGTCAGTTGTGAATTGATGATTACAGGAAACATATTTTGTGCACCCATAAGGATGGTGTATTTCATGTTCGTTGGAAGTGGTTTGAGCTCTGATGGGGTCTGAGTCATCTCATCGACAACTTCTATGATTGTGCTGGGTGGTGGTGTCAGATCTTTCAACTGCTAATTGTCCACCATTGGCATTTCAATCCTTGAACTCAATGTTGCGCAGAAATTCTCAATGATGTCAACTTGTTCAAAGAAATCTCCAATAATCTCCTCTTCCTCTGCTAAGGACAGGTGGCCATCAATCTATTCATCCGACAACTCAGCAAAAATCACATCTTCATAGACAAAGGGGAATTCAATTTTGCTATCCACACCTTCCTCAGTGGAGAGGAATTCATGGGTCTCGATGTCATCCATAAATAGATTGGTGTCTCTGATCTCTGCTAAGAAGTCACAGTCTTCTGTTCTCTGTTTTGAAGGCTCACTCGCATCTGATGCAGATTCTAACGGTTTGGGCACTTGGATTGTTTAAATGGGCACCATGTCACTGGTGGAACGTAAGGTGATCAATGTGGTGCCATAGTCCACTACTGCGTTTGTTGTTCACAAGAACAACCGTCCAAGTATAATCAGAATGTGCAGAAGAGGAGCTGAGGTGTCCATGTCTAATACGATAAAGTCCATAGGGAATTGTATCCCTTGAATGGTGATGATGGCATCCTCCAAATGTCCTTAGGTCCACTTGATTGAAGTGTCTACGAACTACACAATCATTCTGGTGGATTTGAGCAGTCCCAACCCAAATTGTTTCAGCAGTGAATTAGGCATCAGATTGATGGTTGATCCATTGTCAAGAAGTGTTCTATCGAACTCTTGGGTGAACATCAGGCATCTAATAAGAGGATGTCCCATGCCTTTCTTCTTACTCAGGAGATAGCTGATTGCCAACATTGTTGCCACAGTCAATATGTGCGAATGTGCTTAAATTTCTTTGTCTTGCTCTACGTGGTTGTCTTTTCGAAGTGCATGCCTCCTTCAATCTTGTATTAATGTTAGGCATGGACTTAATGGCCTTTATCAAAGGCATCTCTAGAACAAGATTATGAATAATTGCCACAACATCCATGTCTTTTTAATTTTTTTTTAGATTTTTGAAAAGCATCTAGAAATGGAATATTTACGAAAATCTAAAGCATAAATAGTGGTCTTATTTGGAACAAAATCAATGCCCTCATCTGGTTGTACACATGGATGGCAAAAAGGAGCGTCTTAGTCCATATAGGGCGGGCATCCTAGAATTGCAGGTGGGGCTCCATCGAATGGCTCTGGATTGGCTGTAGGTGCAGTCCTCTCCATCGCTGTCTTAGTGGCACTTCAATTGATGTTGTCTTTTTGGATTGTTTTTTATTTTTCTCATATTTTGGATTTTTTGAAGTGGGAACTGCCATAAGTGACATCACCGAGCCTCTGGCTCTCGAGAGTAAGTCCCCTAAAGAAGTGTTGGACCAGGCTGGTCTGCGAAATGTCATGATAAGGACATTTGTCCTGTAAATCTGTGAATCTCTCCCAAGCTTCATGAATCGACTTATTGATGGCTTGGGAGAAGTTGGCAATGCAGGCCTGTATCTGGTTAAACCAACTAAGAGGGTAGAATTTTTGCAGAAAGCTGAATTTAGTCATCCTAGGTCATGACAACTTTCCCTGGATTATTAATCCAGTGAAGTGCCTTATCCTGAAGGAAGAATTGGAATGCCATCATCTTGACTACACCAAGAGGGATGTTAGGTTAGTGAGTTCTTCCGTAGATGTGCCCAATTTGTTGAAGATGGATATATGGTTCTTCATTGGCATTCCCATGGAAGGTGGAAAGTAGAGCAAGAGTTGAGGCTACAACTCAAAATGTGCATGGACATCTAGGATTTGGATGCATTCGATCATATTTCCTTCTTCGAGGTTGTAAGTATCCTTGACAGTAGGCTTGGGCCTCTCTCCTCTTCGCTCATATGATGACCCTCCACAGCCTCCATCTTCTCTTTCTTCATCATCTCCTCCTCCTCCTCCTCCTCCTCCTCCTAGGTTGTCTCTCTTTCTCCTCAAATCAGTTAACATATCTTGGAAGGTGACCTGGGCCAATGCCTAGTCAGTGAGATGTTGTATTGCTTGGATGGAGGCAAGAACCTGGGCATTCATGGCATTCTGATCCGACTGTTGGCTTGATTGTGGTTGTGGGTGTTGTAGTCCCTTCCCCTTTCCGGTCGGAGCTATCTTTGTGTCTGATTCGGAAATTCAATGAACTTTTGGTTCAAGATGGGACTCTTGATTTGCACATGGAATGATGCCTCAATCAGTATGAATAGAAGCACCAAATGAAAAGAATCTTTCTGTGTTAAGTTCAACACAGAATTTCATTAAGGATGGATAAGTATATGGAGTGAAATCAATTTCCATCCAAAATGGGTAGATTTTGGGACAAGAGTGATCACGGATTATTGAAGAAGACGGGAAGTATGGAGAGAGAATCGCAAAGTCCGAACTGTGATCTCGAGAATTTCATCGAATTATTGGAGAAGATGACTATATGGAATCGATATAGATGTCAGCATAGTCCCAGCCATGCCATCCATGAGTAATCATATCGAGGGTCAAAAGGAAGATCGTAAATGGATGAATGATATGGAGATGAACAAGAAATAAAAGGAGTGCAAAATAGTAGAACGACTAAAAGTTAGCAGGGGTCAAATGAGAATTAAATAAAAAATGAAAGGCAAAATTTGCACAAGTGTGCGGGACTGATCTTTGACTTTAATCTAAATCAAACAAACACCTATAAGTTGTGGATTCACCAACTCAATTCAAGTGAAGCCGTAAGAGTTCGGTTATTTTTATCTTTTCAATTTTATTTTTTTGCAGGAAAATCTTTTAAAAAGTCCTTAGGAGTGTGTGTACTGATAGGAAAGAACCCTGTTGATCAATCCCAGATTTATCAACATAATTTAATATATTTATCTCTCTTACTTAAGTAATTAAATAAAGTTCATTGTCAATTAACATTAATTGTGTTATTGAGCTTATAAATTAGTCTAATTATTCTCTATTATATAACCAATTAATATGCTATTATTTTTTGGTATTTTTTTATTACTAAAAATCAAACAAAAACTAGAATAATATTGTATATAATTAATATTATATAAAAATAAAAAAATAACAAAATAAATTAAATAGAAAATAGTTTTTATTATTTTAATGTGTATAATTAATATTATATAAAAATAAAATAAAATAAATAACAAAATAAAATAAATAGAAAATTGTTTTTATTGTTTTAATGTAGATTTAATTTTTATCTATGTATAAATGACATCTTTTCTAATTGACTTCTACATGAAAGTATGAGATCCACACCATTCATGTTGAATGTTTTTCTTAATTCTCATTTTAATTATTTTTAGTCATTTTCTATTGAATTTTCAAATTCTGATTTATCCTAGTAGGCTACGTGGCACCTTTATATTCGCCCACGTGGCCCTTTCCTATCATGCCACCTGCAACCTTTTGTAGCTGTTCGATCTTGTTTGGTCGCCTCGATCAAAGCCGTTGTTAGGCGCTTTCTGTTGGACCGCTTGATCTTGTTGATCAAGTCAATCAACAGCGTCCCTTAGCGCTCCATCATTAGCTGCTAGATCTCCAGGTCCAATGGCTGATGGTTGTCTTCAACCTCTAGAAACGATCTCAAAGGGACGTAAGTAGCCCGAACCACCCGACTTCTCCCTCTTTCTACAACCACCTCCGATCACCTTCCATCCAACAACCACATACATTCGATTCTCCCGATTACCCTCTTCTTTGCAAACCATCCAAATCCTCTTAATGCTAGCTTCCTTAACTAGTGGTGGTGGTTTGAACCACCACCTAGGATTACAGCTTCTTCCAATCCTCCGCCTTCAAATACTCCACCGACGCCATGAGTAGTGGTTATCCACCCTTTCATGAAGCCTCTCCTAGTCATTTCCCCTTATCTATGACAGGAAGAAGGAGGATCGATAGAGCGACAATGCTGATCGCTTGTGGGTAGACCCATGGTCCGAATGGCCATGTTACAACATCCTAGCGATGGTTTTTTGATATTTGTACATGGCTGCGCATGTTAAGCCACAACACAAAGTCGACGATGATCTCATCCCAAGTCGATTACACTCCATCCTTTATCTTCAAGATTCAGGTAAATTTAGGTTTTAATTTCTTTTTCAAGTTCTTCGATTATTCCCCGCATGTATGTACACTTTCACCCATTTCATACAAGCTTATAACCTTCACCGTACATCAATGGTGTACGATGGAGGTTGACTCCATCATCCTCCTTCTTTCAGAACCTCTACCATAATCTTCTTCTTACTCGATCGAGATGGCGAAAGAACCCACCTGGGCTCCACCTTCTCGACCCCGATATAGCCCACCATTTCATTTCACAGTCACACGCACACACATCGTCTTTGTTCGACTATTATTTTCTTATTGCTTGTAGATGTTGAAGACATTCAATGGTTGGAGTTCGAGGGAGACCTCCGACTGGAGCTTTACCTCAGATATATCATCTTCGACCAACATCCAATTGCTTACGAGCCATATACGACCACACTTAACTCTCACGAAGCCTTCTTGGATGGTCGTCAGTCTTTAGATGGGCTCCAGGAGCACGGCATAGTGGGGCTATTGCCAGAGCCCCGATGAATCCATGATTCATTAACATTCTGTCTGCATTTTGTCTTAAAACCCTTAACAAATACATGAAAGTACTCATTAAATTTCACTTTTTAACAAAGCCCTATTCTTAAATATAAATGCATTTTTATGCATTAAAATCATGTAAATAAATACAAGAATAAAAATAAAGAAAATAAAAAGAAGGCAAATTGTAGATATGTATATATGTACAATGTGACTTAGAAAATAAATATAGTAGAAAGATATATTTATAATCCAATATCCGAGACCAAGTCAACATGGATTGGTTGACCACTAAATAAGTAGGGGGAGATAAGGAAAGAAAACAAATAGAAATAATTAATTTCACACTTTACGCATTCTTCAGTAATTAACCAATAAATACCAAAACTTCAATGATTTTTAATTAATTCATATTAAAATATTTTTTTACCAAACTCTTTTCTTAATTACTTCTAAAAATGTATAAAAAATATAAATATAAGCTAAAAATATTACCTTGTATATATGCCAAGAAATCCAGCTTGAAAATTGTCAAAATCTCAACTTCCGTACATCATAACTTTCTCATACGAACTCCAATTTCACTCTACTCACCTTAAAGTTCATAATTAATATTATCTAATTAATGAAATGATTTCACTAAAATGGGAGTTCGTTTGCAAAAAGTCATTTTTGTGACATAACCACATCTGGGTTTCTGGGCTATTTATTTTATCTTGAACATACTATTTATTGTTTTAATGATTTTATAGTGTCTAATTATTTTTTATCTTGTGTTTTAACCCTAATTTATTTCATAATTGTTAGAGATTATTTATTATTTTAATTAAATAAAAAATCCTAATATATAGGTAAATTTGACCTACATCACTTATATCCTTATTTATTTATATACTTAAATTAATTTATTAAATTTTGTAAAAGTTCGTACTTACTGTATTTAATATCCTAATAATTAGTCAAATATAAAAATGATATACTATTTATTAATTTATTAAATTAAAAATACAAAAAACATTTATTAACTATTATTTATACCTATTTATCAATATAATATTTATATGGGAAAAAGGACCCTACACCGGCGGGTGTAGGAAATTCCCTACACCCGGCCTAATTGTTCATTGTTTTTTGTTTTTTTTAAAAGAAAGCTTGGGGAATTTAGATCACCATGTATCACCATGTTGTCATTCCAAATTCAACTTAATTTGACACTTCTATCATCTTCTTCAAGACTACCAAATTTTAACGGTCTCAAAATTGCTGAAATCGACCCCTTTTAGATGAACATGTTAGGAATGTTTATTTTACATGAAATTTGAAACACTTATTCCCCTCAACATATTAAGTAAATCCCCCAACTTTTAATTCAAAAAAAGTAAAAAAATAATGCGAAAATGGGGGTGGGTGCAGGGAGTTTCCTACACCACTGGGTGCAGGCTCCCTGCCCTCTATTTATATTTCATAAAATACTTATTATATATTAAAACTAATTATACCATAATTTAGATAAATTAATTATTTCTAATTTTTGTTTTTATACCTATTTAAAACAATGTTATTTACTATTTATTATATATTTTATAAAAAAAATTATTGGTACTGGCCAACCAGGTGTTGACACGTGTCAACACCTGGTGCCATCTTATTATTCAAGAAGGCATGATGGTTCTTTTGTTCTAACAACCCAAGTTCAACTAATTATACCCGTCACCTCCTAACTCCTTCCTTCGATCCACACATTCCATCTTCTTCTCCCAATCACCACAATCCACGCCCATGATAGATGTTCAACTAACTCTCTCCGATCACTCTATAAAAGACCTCACAAGTCGCCATTAACCAACTAACTCTTCATAAACAAACCACTTCCATAATTCCATTGTTTGAACCACCACTTTCACCGCCGTTCTCCGCCTATCTCTGACTGTGACAGGGCCTCAAGCGAGCTTCGAGTGGAAGAGGGATCATAAGAGGAAGGTTCTAAGGTGCCAGCTCGCCTTGAATCACTACAGTGCACGACATCCAGCTCCGAGAAGGCTTCCTCATAGAGCAACTAGCAGAGGTTTATATAACCTCAGAACACAAGTCATTCCTCCATCTTTTACATTTTTAATCATCGATCATCATGCCATGATTAGCATACTTAATCACGTAGTAAGGATCATTATTCCACCATCTTAGACGCACAACCAATTCACTCTCCCAATTCGATTCGATTTCACTTCCAATCATCTCCATTCTTCTTCTATTTCCATGTTTATCCTATTTTCTGGAAACACATTATCATCTGCGAATTTTTTAATTTTTTTGGGTCGATTCAAGCTAGAATCGAGCATATGAATATCCAATGCAGGTTTAATCATCCTTCTATAGTAACGAACACGCAATTGGAGCTTCATCTTCAACAAATAATCCAAAGGGAAACAGATCATCTTCCAGACGACAGTGACTGTTGAACCGCCATCTTCGTCGATGATTAGTAGCCGCATTCCTTCACCTCAAAGCCCGCTCACCCACAGGCAATCTCGAGGGGTGTAGGAGACACCCCTCTAGACCTATAGGGGCCAAAGCATCCAGCTGATCGCTGGGAAGAAATCGTAGAAGAGGACTTGGCCGCTACCTGTGCAGAAAGGGGAAGAATTGCTCAAGAACACATGAGCTATAGTTTGCCGCCACGTGTCTAGATCTAACATTCCAAAATCGCCCGCGTCTTCTAATTGTGACCGTTGACCATGAACTAGTGTGAAAATTACATCATAGGCCCAGGCAGAATCTAGGAATTAACTCCCGCTCCAACAAGTTTCAATATTTGCATTTAGGTCACTGTAAAGGGACCTACATGCAAACTTCTTAATTTTTCATTCATTTTAGTCGTTGCTAGGGACCATTTTGTAATAGCACCAATTTTATTTTTCTTGCATTTATACCCCTGAACTATAGGGTAGTTGTGGACCTTGTTTTGATTGTATTTTTCATCAAATTTTACAGGGTAGTTATACAACTATCCTAGCGACGTTTCTTACTATTTTTAGTTGATTTTTTGTTGCATATTTTTCTCGATTTAAATTTTATAAGATCATGCTAGTTTTGAATGCTTTCTTGTGCTATATTGTATTTTCAAGAAGAGAATAAAAATCCTGAAGTTCTTTTATTTTCTGAAAAACCGCAGTACAGTTATTCTGCCTCCTCGAGTTTGAACCAGGGGAACATACCTGGATAAAAAATAGTTTAACAGATTAAACTAGGAGAGAAGTCATTTATCTTCATCTTTTCTCTCTCTCCTATTTTATCCGGATTTTTTTCGATCAACCAAATATGTCTTTGTGGGTTTTCTACACCGACAACTTTATTAACAACAGTTCAGATCCGTGTTTATCAAAATGGCGCCATTGTCAGGGAGGCTCTAGCTTTAC
The DNA here is from genome assembly GCA_037367405.1 of Ottelia alismoides. NCBI lineage: Eukaryota > Viridiplantae > Streptophyta > Magnoliopsida > Alismatales > Hydrocharitaceae > Ottelia > Ottelia alismoides. Next base: position 542,003 of record JAZKJV010008192.1, read on the forward strand.
TTGGGTTTTCGACATCATTTCGAAATTTTTCGATCTTCTTGATTTCGCGGTTTTCTGATTTTTTCAGTTTTTGTTTGATTTTGTTTTTTTCCAGCTTTTATCTATTTTCTTCGGCATTTACAATTTTCACTAATTTCATTGATTTTTTTTACGGTTTTTTGTTTGCTTTAATTGTCACATCTTTTTGTGTGTTTTTGTAACAAATTTTCGTAGAGCCTACAGGATTAGTCGGCTTCTTCGGAAGTCGACTCAGTTGAAAGTGTAGAGACCGACCCCTTCTTTCACGGGTCAGTTGCTGAGGAGCAAAAAATAGTTAGTATCTTCTTATAATATTTTTGTAAATATTAGGGCACTTGCCCAATTTTCTGTTTTTTAGATGGGGCCCCGTTAGGGTATCCCGACTTGTACCTTCCTCCCTCCTTTTTCTTGGGGCATGTTTCATCGAGTGTTGTGCATTCGGGGGAGCAGGGCACCCACCACGGTTTTCTCACATCGTCAGTTTTTCATGACTTTTTATGAGGATAGTTGCTTGTTTAAGTGTTTTTTTATTTTTCTTTTATCTGCTTGCACCTTCTAGTTAGTTTTAGGACTTGCTACCTAGGTGTATGTGTATTTAGGAAAAATAAAAAAATCGTTAGATGTTGTGAAAAAAATGAAAAAAAAAGATATAACCAAAAATTAAAATCAGGACTTCTTAAATATCTGACATAAAAATAAACGTAAAGGATAATTTGATTTGGGAGAGAAGCCTTGACACATGGATTGTAGGTACACTTTCCAGATTTGTGAGTAAGGATCAATGCCTAAAGTTAGAACCAGAGTGCGAGTTTCTCTCAGAATACTACTTGGTCCATACGTTTAATCACTATTCTTCAATTGGGACTCTCGGGTAGCCGGAAACGGTCTGAGTTTCCTAAGCAGATTGGGGGTTTTAGAGGATGATGCAATAGCAAGGTCCTCAAGTAACATTGGTAGCCAGAAATGATCTGTATTTACTCCTATACTCGCTGCGAATGATGATTACATTATATACTAGTATAACGTGCTTAAATTATGTGAAGTATAATATTAATCTTTGATGTATAAACTTCAAATTCACATAAATTGCATCCTATACACAGATGAGATATAATCATCATTCACATTTAAAAAATCATATTTTATACTGAGATTAATTATCAACTATAAAGTTCAGACTTATTGTTATCAAAGAAAATGAAGAACTATTGGGTATGCTTATAATATAAAACATCCAACACATTTCACTTCACCTTTTTATTGGGAAGAAATAGGGACGGGGTATAGTGTAAAAGACTTACTCTTTAATATAATGCATAGAGCCACCCCCATCATGTCTTCCCCATGCACATCTCTAGCCCACGTACTTTACCCATTCCCTTCCCCGTGCAACAAATATGTTTTGTCTTTACTCTCTCTTTATTTGCATGATATGGAGCCGCACAATGCTAGTATAAAAGAGGGCCATGCACGCACACTCCCTCTCTCGTTCTTTTTATCTCACGCATACCCTCTCATCTCTCTCTCTTGTTTTTCTTATGCAGATGGCGCTTGATATGTAGCACCCACCACGAGAACGTCCAGCCACTGTCTTCCATTTCACGTGCAAACCTCGACCTCGCCTCCTCCTCAACGCAGTAGACCGCCACCTCCTGTACCTCGCACGCACACCACCATGCACCGACGTCCTTCTCTTGCGTATACGCCGCTGTGTGTGGCCCCTTCTCCTCAGTGCTCAGCTCTAGCCACACACTGCTGTGCACGGCTCCCAACAACCACCAACGTCCTCCTCGTGACGTGCTCCAGCCCGCAGCAGCCCCTTCTCCTCTATGGATAAACCACTGACAGCACGCTCCCATCTTTGCGTGCGTGAGAACGCTCTCCAGTTCGCTGCTGCATGTACCTCAGCCTGTGCACCATAAACCTTCGTCGTACATCCGTAGCATAGCGTGTGCTGTCGACGCTCAGCTGCCTCATCCCATTTCCAGCAGTGCAGCCCCAAGCTGCATCTTGTCCAGACGCACGCAGCCATTGTACCACCCTCCATCTGGCCGCCCTTGACCCCGCACATCTCCCGTTCCTGTGTGCGACTACCTCCCAACGAGCCACTGTGATCTTCCTTTACGGCATCTCCTCCAGCTGCGGGTGCACTCTCTCGCCGTGGATGCAACTTGCAAGTTGCACTCCACGTACATGCATAAGAGGGCTAAATTTTCTCTCTCTCATTCTCTTTATTTCATGTTCTTTTATTTTCAATTGAATTTTAAGTATTGAACTTTTCTTCATTTCAAATATTTCTAGCATATAACTTAGTCTCTCCATTAATTAGATTGCATACATAATTCTAATCAATTGTCGCATGCATTAAAATGTTGAAGTAAAAGTTGCAAACTTACTTGGTCCTTGTGGTTCGACACCCGACATGCTCTTTACTTAATTCTGTTTATTTCATGGATTCGTCGAGTTTACAAATTATATTTGTTTGATGAGATTATAAGTGTGCACAACGACAAGTAAAAATCAATCATTAAGTCACTCAAAATCTCAACAACATTTTGGCGCCGTTGTCGGGTACTAGGCAACATTTGTAATTTTTTTCTTCTTCGTCATTTCTACTCATTTTCAATTATCTAATCCGTGTATTTTTTTGTTTTGCATGTACTTAGGCTTCAAAAAGAAAAAAATTTTACTTGTCTTTTCATGCATTTTGTTTTAGCAAACTTGTAATTTGGTAAAAAAAATTGTAATCTTAATTTCCCCCTTCCTTCTCGGAAAAGCTCGCCATCAGCAGGACAAAACATTATGGATTAGCGCCAGAAGTGCAGGCACTATGAGTCCATCTTTCTCTTAGGCTTTTAAAATTTCCTGCATTTGTTTGTGCTCTGATATTAAACCAAAAAAAAATTAAAAAACACTTCTTCTTTGCATCATCTCTGTGGTCTTCTCCCTCTGATAATCTAATTCAAAGACCACCAAATTCTGTACTGATCATTTAAAAAGATAAGCTTGAAAGGCCACCGCAGTGGCCCAAGCAGAAAGCGAAAAAATTCTGAATGCTTGTTTGATGCACGTGTATGATACAAAAATCACGAGCACATAGAACACTTGGATAGAGACAAAAATCGCTGGTGCTACATGGGATTCCAGAGAGAGATCGTAACTCCTCGATGCGTTGGGCACAGGTTCTTGTGGGAAGAAGCAGATCCTCGATCTGAGTACCACACCATGGATCCCCCAGCCGGATTAGGACATCGATTTCTCACAATCTTCCACACCCACCTCATCCTTACGGACTCTAATTTCTCTGAAAACTTTTGTTGAATCACTAAATTAAAATCGAAAAGATAACCGCTTCCGCGACAATTTTTGTGTGAGTCGGTGAAATAACAAGTTGTCTGGTGTATTGTGCTATGTATGCTAGGTCGTAGGTCTCTGAAAAATCCAGTGCAGAGTACGACCCGATTTATAGAAGAAAACCCAACCAATCTCCTTCAACTGACCTTGGAGACATGGGAGAAGAAAGACCAAACCCTATGGATCTCATCCTACATCAACTGCAACTGCTGAGAGAAGAAAATGCCATAATTCGCCACACCATAGCACCTCTCATCCGACCACCATCCATTAGTACACATTACAACCCGGCTGCAGAAGACTTAGTTCATTGGGTCCAAATTCCGCCTGAAGTAGGAGACTTTGAAATAAAGCCCGCATCACTCTCCTTAATCCCAAAATACTATGGAAATGACTCTGAAGATCCCTTCCCCCACATCCAAGATTTCCGATCGGCTTGTGACACCATGTGTATCCCTGGGGTAGAAAAAGAATACATCTACATGAAAGCCTTCACCCACTCACTCAAAGACAAAGCACTCCAATGGCTCCGAAATTATGGAACCCCACTCACCTCTTGGGACTCCTTAAGAGAGGCATTCATAAAAAAAATACTTCCCAATAGGAAAGACAAATGCCCTGAGACAAGCCATATCATCATTCACTTAGAACAATTGAGAGCCCATTCATGAAGCCTGGGAACGGTTTAAGGAACTTCAAAGGAAATGCCCTCATCATGCCATTCCAAAATGGAAGTTAGTTCAGATATTTTATGAGGGCATAGATACATCATTTAAGAGAGTGATTGATGGCTCCAATGATGGAAACTACATCAGCCGTGATGAGCATTCCATTTGGAATTTGTTTGAAAATACGGCTAACAATTCGGTGAATAGTTCCTCCATTGAACAATAAAGTGGGAACACAAGGACAGTCTATATCATTGACCATGAGAGATTTAGCAATGAGAATCCTGACAAATGGGAAACCCTCTCCAAACAAATGAACCTCATGACTCAAGCCATAGAAAAATTGGCCATGAATAATCCCACCAGCCATGAAATTGACCAAACCACATTCACCCATAATCAAGACATAAATCCTGAGACTGTGAACTGGGTGCAGAGAAATCAAGGAGGAGCATATTCAAATAATCACAACACATGGAGAGAACAATCGAATTCTAGGTGGAATGGACAGAACAACTATCATTTTCAAAATCACACCCAACCCAGACAACCGATAGCACTGCCCGTGACTCAACCCTCCACCACTGCGTTAAATTTCGATGCCTTGGCTCAAGTAATACAACAACTGACTATAGAACAAAAACAGGCCACTGAAGCTCAACAAAAAGCCAACTCTGAGAATGCCCGGCAGTTTGCCGAGATCAGATCTTATATACCAGCCTTGTCACCTCAACCTCTACCCAATCCCAACACCAACAAGGCTAGTTCATCTGGAGTACTTCAAACTCCACCACCTCCCGGATCTTTCACTTAACCACCTGGTTTCCAAAACCAAATTCAAGGATTTTTTACATCTTCTAAGATAAATCAAGGGAACCCACAACAAGCACCTAGAAACCAAGTTAATTTCAACACACCACCCCTCCCAAACCAATCTGCTAATGCTGTCACTCTGAGAAATGGGAAAACCGCTTCCGCTTACACCAGACCGCTAGCTTTAGAAGAACAAATTGAATTAGAGGAGGAGCCTGATGATGAAGAGAAGCTAATTGAGACAACCATGCCCCTTCCTGTCTCCCCATCCGTAACTATCCCCTTTCCTGGAGCTCTTCATAGGAGAAAACCTCGATCTTCCACCATCGATCCAGAGCAAGAAAAACTATTCTCCGGCATTGTCATTGAGATCCCTCTCTTAAAAGCCCTCGAACAAGTTCCAGCTTTCTCCCAGTTTTTAAAGATATTGAAAGACATGTGCTCCCTCAAGCAACAACCAATGCCATCTCCCAATTCTTACCCACCAAAATGAAAGATCCAGGAGCTCCTCTAGTTAGATGCACAATTGGCAAATTAACCTTTGACCACACTCTGCTAGATAATGGCGCTTCCATCAATCTTATCCCGACTACTATTCTAGAGGAATTTGACCTAGGAAAACTGAAACATATCTCAATGACTTTGCAAACGGCTGATCGATCGGTGAAAAGACCAAAAGGACTTCTTAAAGATGTGATAGTTGATGTTCAAGGTCATAAATTCCCGATTGATTTTGTTGTGATGGATATGGATCAAGCAAATATATTGAGTGAGACACCAATCATACTAGGACGACCATTTTTGGCCACTGCTAAAGCTCATTTTGATTATGAGGTTGGAAGAGTTGAATTTAAAATCAATGGCCATGTCATTCCTGTTGATCTTGTCACCCCTACTCCCACTGAATCTGAGACTGAAGAATGTGGTTGGATAGAACGATGTGCTGTTCTAAATATTCAAAAAGACTTTGCCCCCATCCATCTCACCAAAGACCCCTTAGAAGTCAGTATTAACACCTCTAGATCCACTTACAAAAACACTTCTCATAAAATTGCCACCTACAATCTGAATCTTGCACTAGAAGCACCACCATGCCCTCTCACCGGACAAGAAATTGATGAGCTTGATAATGCATGGGACACATTAGACTCTGAACTCACATTGATTTCAACCATGATCATGCCTATGATGGAACCACCATTTGAGACTATCTCTGGAATAGACTCAGGAAACATTACAACTCTAACTCCACCGACAACCATTGTTGAGTTAAAACCACTACCCAAAGATCTGAAGTATGATTTCTTGGATGATGAGCACACTCTACTGGTCATTATCAATGCCAACCTAAGTCATATGCAAGAGAGACAACTCATGGAAGTTTTGAAAAGGAATTCCAAAGCCATTGGATGGAAGATAACAGATCTAAAAGGAATAAGCCCCACATTCTGTACTCATCATATATATCTGGAAAATGATAGTAAACCTTCTCGAGAAATGCAAAGACGGTTAAATCCCAATCTGTGAGAGGTTATGAAGAATGAGATCTATAAATGGGCAAGTGCAGGTATTATTTACCCTATCTCTGGTAGCCCCTGGGTCAGTCCTCTCCAAGTTGTCCCCAGGAAAGCTGGATTGACAATTGTCAAAAATGAGAAGGACAAGGGCATACCCACCAGAGTAGCCACATCTTGGAGAGTCTGTGTAGACTATAGGAAACTCAATAAGGCTACCCGAAAAGATCATTTCTCGTTGCCCTTCATTGATCAAATCATTGAGAAGCTAGCCGGAAAGGAATTTATCTGTTTTCTAGATGGATATTCTGGTTATAACCAAGTATCTATAGCACCAGAAGATCAAGACAAAACCACTTTCACTTGTCCATTTGGAACATATGCCTTCCGCCGCATGCCTTTCGGACTATGTATTGCCCCAGCAACATTTCAAAGATGCATGATGGGAATTTTCACTGATATGATCGGCGATTTTATTGAAGTATTTATGGATGATTTCTCTATATTTGGAGACTCTTTTGAGGAAACACTGGGATTTTTGGATAGAGTCCTCAAAAAATGCATCGAAGTGAACTTGATATTATCTTGGAAGAAATCACATTTTATGGTGAAACAAGGGATTGTGTTAGGACATGTTGTGTCAAAGAAAGGGATGGAAGTGGATCCATCAAAAATTAATACAATCACTCATTTAAGTCCACCGGTGAACATCAATGGTATTCGGTCCTTCCTAGGTCATGTCGGCTTTTACCGCCGCTTCATCAAGGACTTTTCGAAAATTTCCCGCCCTCTCACCAAATTATTGGAAAAAGATCAAGACTTCACTTTCACTGAGGAAGCATTTGAATCCTTCAAAACCCTGAAGAAAATCATCACTGAAGCACCCATTCTACAACCCCCCGATTGGAACTGTGAATTTGAGATCATGTGTGATGTGTCTGATTATGCTTTGGGGGCAGTATTGGGTCAAAGGAAAGATGGGAAACCTTATGCCATTCACTATGCCAGTAAAACACTGGATGATGCTCAAAATAACTACACTGTGACTGAGAAAGAACTTTTGGTAATGGTGTTTTCCTTAGAGAAATTTCGATCTTACATCCTAGGATCCCACATCATCATCTACACAGACCACTTAGCTTTGAAATATCTCTTCACATAAACCGATGCTAAGCCTAGACTCATTAGGTGGGTATTATTGCTCCAAGAATTTGATTTGGAGATTTGAGATAAAGCCGGAGCAAGGAATGTCGTGGCCGATCATCTTTCAAGGCTCCCTTTCTCAAACACAGACACAATACCAAATTCTGATAATTTTCCAGATGAAAGCATTGTGTCTGCTTCTCAACTCCCTTGGTATGCAGACATCGTTAGTTACATCGTCACTTCCACATTCCCTGATGACTGGACAAAACATAAGAAAGACAAAACCAAAGCCCAAGCCTGATACTATAACTGGGAAGATCCTTTGCTCTTCAAAGAGGGTACTGATTTGATATGGAGACGATGCATCCCTGAATATGAAGTCAACGATGTCCTAACTCACTGCCACACTTTTGGGTGTCGAGGACACCACTCAAGGAAGCACACAACCACTAAAGTCTTACAATGCGGTTTCTACTGGCCCACACTCTTTAAAGATGCCCATCATTTTGCTCAATCTTGTCCTGGCTGTCAGACTAATGGAACAATGACCTGCCGTAACATGATGCCCCTCCAACCCGTGCATATAGTCGAGATCTTTGATACATGGGGAATAGACTTCATGGGACCTTTCACCACATCACATGGTTACCAACACATTCTTCTCGTTGTTGATTACGTCTCTCATTCGGTAGAAGCCATTCCCACTTGTGCTACTGATGGCACAACTGTTGTCAAGTTCTTGAACGACCTATGATCTCGATTTGGATTGCCAAAGGTGGTCATTAGTGATGGAGGCACTCACTTTCTGAATGCTTCAGTTAAGAATTTACTCAAGAAAAATGGAGTCGAACACCATGTCTCAACTGCCTATCACCCACAAACTAATGGAATGGCCGAGCTGTCGAATCGAGAAATCAAGACCATCCTCCAGAAAATTGTCCGCTCTAATCGTAAAGACTGGTCTCAACACTTACCTTCTGCTCTTTGGGCCTTCCGTACACCCTTAGGAATGAGCCCATATAGATTGGTCTATGGAAAGCCTTGCCATCTACTTGTAGAGATACACCACAAGTCACTCTGGGCAATCAAGAAATGTCATTTGGATAATGATGAGGATGGAAAGAAAAGACTATTGGACTTATCTGAACTGGAAGAATTGAGATAACAAGCCTATGGTAACAACCTACTATACCAAGAGAAAATCAAGTTGTGGCATGATGCCAACATTTCGAGGAAAACATTCAAAGAAAATAAAAAAGTATGGCTATTTGATGCAAAACTATAGTTATTTCTAGGAAAACTGAGATCGAAATGGAAAGGACCATACATTGTAACTCAAGTACTCGATAATGGCTTGATAGAAATTTCTGACCCAAACACTAAAGCCACTTTCAGAGTAAATGGTCAAAGACTAAAATCCGTTGTTGAACCATCTGGTCCTATGCATGTTTGCACAACATACCTTCTGCAGGAAAAATAAACCATCACATCGCCAAGCTGAGGCGTTAAACCATGCACTCTCGTGAGCCTCACCTCACAGATATCTTTTCGTCTTACAGCTCGCATGTTTATTTTCACTGCTTTGCATTAGATAAGTATGGGGGTACCCCTCTACATTACATTCCAAAAAAAATACATTTCACATCCCTTCTGATCCTCCTATTGCAAATTGTCTTCACCATGAGGACATGGTTTCTGTTGAGTATGGGGGGGTGTCTGCATATTTTTTCAAAATTGCATACTCTTTAAAAAATCTCTCTTTTGCAAAAATTACCCTAAAATTATATATTTTTAAAAGCAAGAAAAACACCAAAAATACATCCTTCCTAGTTTTATCCTATCTTTTGAGAAATTAGCTCTTCATTGCATAGATCATAGACTGAGGTTGAGTTGACCCTAATCCACTTAACTTCATCAGAATTTCACCAGGCATGAGTTTTTAAGCTTTCTTCAGGTCCATATGGACTTTATTCTGTCAGTTCTACTAACTCTACTGTTGAATGAACTTCTGTATCTAACTAGATCACCTGAGCAACTAGTAGCGCTCTTAAAGTCTTCAGTGGATATTAAACAACTACACATTGCACTTAGCTTTATTGAGTTGAGTTTACGAGATACAATTACAATCTAGTTGAGGTGAGGAGCTGTCCTCTTGGTTGTGCCAATGCCTGAACCTTATCAATAGTTACTGAAGGAACTTGACTCAGGGGAAGCATGATCTCTCTAGTCTAAGTATGTCAGCAAATAAGCCAGTATCATGCCTCCAAAGTCAACATTAAGCCGATACTACCTTTTGATGCCAAACCCAAGATAAAAACACCACAAAAAGGCATATCACAATACAAATGCCAAAAACCACCAATCATGCAAAGATGTGCAAAGCAAAAACAATGAAAGAAGACCACCGAATAACCCATCTCCACCAAAAAGCCGTGGTAGAAGCCCAATGATGATACTTAAATTCTTAAAAGAGGACCAAAGAGGCCCAGGGTTTTGCTCTGCAAAAAGGAAAAAATGGGAGCAACGGACCAAAGCGGTCTACGGAAAACCCTGAAAATTAAAGTCCCATTCTCCAAGAATTTTGACCTATTATTTATGCTGACATATTGGGTGAAAAGAGAATTTGCTTGAATTTAGGTAAGGACTGAGGCTATATGTGTAGGGAATCATTCGGTACCTTGATAGATTGTATTGTTAGCGCGTTCTCTTGACTCACGAAAGCTAAAACATCACGAACACCGTTTGTATCCATTAAAGGTCAAAGATAATGCCTATTGATTAGAATGATCTGACTTGATCGACTTTCTGAAACCATCTTGTTTTTTTCGGAACTGAGAGACTGTTGAAACTACAAGACTCGAGTCAAATAGACTATTCAAACAAATCATTAATCCATGGGTCAACTCTGCTTAAGTTTGTGCATTTGTGTGGTTAGGATCTGAAAACTCGAGACTTTGTGGGTATGTCTGCTGCAAACCCTCACCACATCTATCTTGGCTATTCTCCTTGCCCTTCACTATTGCTTATCTTATTCTTGCTCGGGACTTGCAAGACTTAAGTATGGGGGTGTGATGATTACATTATATACTGGTATAACATGTTTAAATTATGTGAAGTACAATATTAATCTTTGATGTATAAACTTCAAATTCACATAAATTGCATCCTATACACAGAGAAGATAAAATCATCATTCCCATTTAAAAAATAATATTTTATACTGAGATTAATTATCAACTATAAAGTTCAGACTTATTGTTATCAAAGAAAATGAAGAACTATTGGGTATGCTTATAATATAAAATATCCAACAAATTTCACTTCACTTTTATTGGGAAATAATAGGGAGGGGGTTTAGTGTAAAAGACTCACTCTTTAATATCATTCATAGAGCCACCCTCATCATGCCTTCCCCATGCACATCTCTAGCCCACGTACTTTACCCATTCCTATCCCCATGCAACAATTATGTTTTGTCTTTACTCTCTTTATTTGCATGATATGGAGCCGCACAATGCAAGTATAAAAGAGGGCCATGCATGCACACTCCCTCTCTCATTCTTTTTATCTCACGCATACCCTCTCCTCTCTCTCTCTTGTTTTTCTTATGCATATGACGCTTGATATGTAGCAGCTACCGCGAGAACGTCCGGCCATTGTCTTCCATTTCACGTGCAAACCTCGACCTCGCCTCCTCCTCAACATAGTAGACTGCCACCTCCTGTACCTCGCACGCCCACCACCGCGCATCGGCGTCCTTCTCTTGCGTATACGCCGCTGTGTGCGGCTCCTTCTCCTCGGTGCTCAGCTCCATCCGCACTCTGCTGTGCACGGCTCCCAACAACCACCAACGTCCTCCTCGTGACATGCTCCAGCCCGCAGCAGCCCCTTCTCCTCGACGCATAAACCACTAACAGCACACTCCCATCTTTGCGTGCGCGAGAACGCGCTCCAGTTCGCTGCTGTGTGTACCTCAGCCTGTGCGCCATATACCTTCGTCGTACATTCGTAGCATAGCGTGTGATGTCGACGCTCAACTGCCTCATCCCATTTCCAGCAGTGCATCCCCAAGCTGCATCTTGTCCGGACGCACGCACGCATTGTACCGCCCTCCATCTGCCCACCCTTGTCCCCGCGCATCTCCCGTGCCTGTGTGCGGCTACCTCCCAGCGAGCCACTGTGATCTTCCTTCACGGCATCTCCTCCAGCTGCGGGTGCACTCTCTGGCCGTGGATGCAACTTGCAAGTTGCACTCCACGTACATGCATAAGAGGGCTAAATTTTCTCTCTCTCATTCTCTTTATTTCTTGTTCTTTTAGTGTCAATTGCATTTTAAGTCTTGAACTTTTCTTCATTTCAATTATTTCTAGCATATAACTTAATCTCTCCATTAATTAGACTGCATACATAACTCTAATGAATTGTCACATGCATTAAATGTTGAATTAAAAGTAGCAAACTTACTTGGTCCTTGTGGTTCGATACCCGACTTGCTCTTTACTTAATTCTGTTTATTTCATGGCATCGTCGAGTTTACAAATTATATTTGTTTGATGAGATTATAAGTGTGCACAACGACAAGTAAAAATCAATCATTAAGTCACGTAAAATCTCAACAACAGCGAATAAGTGATTTCTCGTAAGGACTCTGGATAGTGTTTTGGGGAAATTTCGGGAACCTATAGGCTCACGATAATATATGATAAGACCAATTTGCCAAATAACCATAAAACTAACAAGTTAAAATGACTAAACTTTTACGGTCATCACCAGGTTGTGTTGGTGAATCTGGGGTTGTTTTGTGTTAGATTGCGAGGTGTGCATTAATGAATCTATGATTCATCACTCTAAAAGTTGAAAATAGTGCTTTTTTCCCGAGTAATTAGATGCATTTCATCACCTATATTGCATAATTAGCATTCATGCAAGCATAAATAATATCCGCATGTTAGCATTCACATCTACATTAAATAAGAAGCCCATTTCACTAGTAAAAATCACATGTAAATACCATATTTGCATATATTATATACTAACTCCAAATCCAATAAAACCAACTCTATAGTGTATATATTTCTAACATTAATTTAAGGAAAATATAAAAAATACTAACTTGTGAAATTAACCAATAAAAACCAAATCCAAGTTTGAGATTACGAACCTTAAAACGTGCATATCTCTCTCATACAACGTCCAATTTAGGTCTACTCACTGTTAAAATAATACATTAAAAGATCTTCAAAACAAGATCAATTTCATTAAAATCGGAGATCGTATATAAAACTTGGGTTTTGGGCCCCTGTTGTATATTGTACATATTGACATTTTCACCCTTGTATTTTATCTCTTCATTTGACCTCATTTCCGTTTTTTGTCATTATGAAACTTGTAGATCTCATCAAGATCTACAACTTTCATGATTTGAGCTTTTCCAAATTCGGCCATTTTCATCTTCTTATTTCACCTTTTCTCTCTGAATAATCTGATTGGGCCACGTGGTGCCTTTTGGTTGTGCCACGTGCCCCGATCTCCTACATGCCACGTGCCCTTTGTTTCCCACCATCCGATCATCTTCTTCCTTTACAGATCTGTGTCGTACATTTACGCTTTAATTTCCACCCTTTGATCAAACTCCATCCCACATCATAGACATCCATATCCGCTCAAACCTTTTCTTGACACGTGTCTAACTCCCTCACCATCCTATCATTTTCCCTCATTGCATCTTAGTCGTTCTTGCCTACTTCAAACCTCAACCCTTCGATCATACCTCCTATATCATCTCCACCGTCCTTTAGCACCTTCACCTCCTCCCTCCACGTTGTGCTCTCCATCACCGCCCGATTATCTCCTGTCCATTTCCATCTCAGCCGCTTAATCCGCTTCATTTCTTAGCCACCCAATTGCCACCTTCCTCTCATCATGACCGCCAGCTTCTGCCTTCTCCTCCTTACGCCATGTGGCATTATCCTAACGCTTCAGTTCTCCATCCATCGATCAGATCTTAGCCGCCCGTATGCGCCTAAACCTCAGTCGTTGGATGACGAGATCCAACGACGGAGGACTCATCTTCAACCTCCGAAGACTCCTTGACCATGTCCCTCCACCTCGCCAACTAATCGCCCACTTCCCATTTCCCTGGCCTCGTCGGCCATCTTCACCACGATCCAAGCTCCCCACGATGAACCCCACTCATCCCTCTTCCTTGCAGGAAGCCACGTTCTCCATGAAGCCCTCTCTTCTGCTCTACATTCTCCACGAAAACCTCACCCACCATCACCGGGTCCCCCAATCTTCAACTATAAATACATCGTCTCTGGCTACCTTCAACCCTATCCACCTTTATAGGAGAGAACCTCGAGCTCCTATCTCTTGATCTGTGATAGAGATCCAGCCAGAAATAGAACGATGACAAGGATTTCTCTGGTGAGATCCACGACGAGCTTTCGTCATGCCGCAGCTTCATCTTCAAGCTGCTTGAGCTCGGGCATTTGCCGGCACTAGAGTGATGACCGGAGGCTCCAATCAGAGCCCCTAATCCCAGGCAAACCCCGTCCATCTCAAGGTAAAACTCTTCTTCCTCTTCTCTGATTCTCCACTTATTTCTCTCCGATCTTCTCTGAATTTATCAGGCCTCCCCGCTCAGTATCATCCGTCATCGACCATTGATCGAGCCTCATCTCGCATCCCTCATCTTCGCTCGTCCCTCTGCTCCTCCTCTCGACCTATAGAGTTCCCCGATCACCCCCGACCACTGCTCTACCGTTCACGGCAGAGGATCACACCGGTTGTTCACCTCTTCGCCCCGCAAGGTCTCCGCATCACCCCATTCCACTCACTTCGTACCTCACGCACCACGCTTCAGCTAGTCACTAACATTGCAGGTACTCCAATCTTCACTGGCCAGACTCCTCGTCAGAGCTTCTTTGAGTTGTTGTATCTTCGACATCTAGGCATCCATCAAGACTACCATATGCTCAAGATGTTCCGCCGCACTTCCACGGTGATGCCTAGCCATTCAGGAGCATCCAAGAGTCTTCAACGAGCAAGATAGAAGGCGACGGAGCTAGGGGACCTTCATCGGAGCCCAGGCCAGCCCGCCGCAGGCGACGACGGCAAGGAGGAACCATACGTAGAGTTAGCGTCCGATCATCTTGATCGGACGGCCCGCAAGTGTCCACGTGAAATCCCTCCAAGCCTCTTCCCCGCGCCTTAAGCTCGGAGCACTCGAGTCTTCACCATGCACCCGAGCCTCTATCGAAGCAGACCCGATCCTCCAGCCCCTTCCGAGCCGCTAGCTGAGCCTCAGCCCACATGTTCCTCACGTGTGGCATGGATATTTTACATAGAGGCCCGTTGACTTCTCCAAACTGCAATCAAGTCCAGAGCACGTATAGATCACATGCCCATGGGGTAATTTGCAGTCGTACCCCTATAAGTTCTGAAAATTGCATTTACATCCCTACCAGTCAGCGTCACGTGAGGTACACGTTGTCCCGTGGGTTATTTGCACCCATACCCTCATCAGTATAGGTAATTTAATTTCAGTTATGTAAGCACGTTTTTGTCTTAAACAATTTATTTTCTATTTTGCATTCATACCCCTATATTTGAGTGTTTATTTAAACACTCATTTGGCATCATTTTTTAATTCCAAAAATTGCATCTTGTAGAACATCTTAGGTTTTACCATTGTTGAACGTTTTATATTTTGTGATATTGAAAGAATTTAATATAATTCATTTCATGGAAAATTGCATATTTTGCCCACTGTATGCCTTTATTGATTATTAAATTGATTGTTGCTCCAAAAATAACCAAAAAATCACAATAGTTCTAGTTTAAGTAGTTCTACATTGTGCCCAAAAATCACATCATTTCCACGTGTAACGAGGCCTTAGTAAATTAATTGGTGTTTTGCTTAATTGATTTTTAACAGGTCCAAAATTAATCATTTTTGTGGTCTATAATTTCCCTGGAATCAAATCACGTAGAAGTATCTAGGATAATTTTTATCACTAAAAATGATTTAATTTGGTATTTATTAAAATTAATTTTTGTGAAAACCACCCTGTATTCATATTTAATTAATAGTTAATTCATATAGAGTCGAAAAATTCTAAAAAAAATTACAGTGGCTTAATTTCATTGCATTAACATTCTGGCCAGGTTTCATAATTTCTGGACTTAATTTGACTATACTTTATACTTTAACTCTCGAATTTGTCTTGAATTGCATTGCATTTCTTAAATTGCATAAAAAATAACCATAATTTTTTTCCTGAAAACCTAACATTGTAATTGACTTTGAATTAATTTAAGGAAAAAGTTGCCTCCCTGAGTTCGACCTTGGGCTTGCCCATGTCAAATAAAAATTTTCGCTGCATTTAATTGACATATTAATCAAAGTAGTTTGGATAAGTCCGATTTTAGCCGACTGCAACGACATCATTAAATTTAATCGTTAATGTGGTTGAATTAAGAAGGGTAACCCATGATTTTTCATGCATTACCGCGTCTCATATGCCTTCACCCTCGATCTCTTGATTTGACATCGTGCTCTCTCGTTATCCTCTTGACATCAAAGATGATGACTCGATGGATTTTCGCTCAGCCTTCATGAGCTCTCGACGATCCATCGTCCGTCAAACTTCTTCACAGACTCGGGATGACCCTCTTTCCAAGTCGATCCCTTCTAATCACGAGGAGCGTTAGACCCAGACCCCCGCCTTAAACTATCGTCTATTTCTCTTGCACATTTTCACCGAGTTCTTATGAGACATTTTCCTTCAAAAATATTCGAAGGATATGGCTTGTGGGAAGGGACCAATCGAGGATCGACCAGCTTAAGACCGACAGGCTGGGGAGCATCATATTAATGGAAGACCAGATCCAGCTGCATACATTACTATGAGGATTCTAGACATGCCACAACAGATGAACTTATAAATCAGAGATTAGTTTAGAGTCCAGAACGAGCTACGAGCCGAGATAGCCACGTTGAGAGCAGGAGTCGGGAATCCACCACCGCCTGTCGTGGTTCCCACATCATTACGAGATGAGTATGACCTTGGAGCCAGGACGTTACATCATTGGATTCGGTTACCACCGAATCAAGGGCCATACGAGTTACAACCGTCCTTTATATCTTTGCTTCCTAAGTTTTACGGGAATGCTACAGAGGAGCTGTTTACCTTTCTGTAACAGTTCGAGTTGGTTTGTGGTGCGACTAGCTATCCAGGTGTTACGCAGAAGTCTGTTCGCCTCAATCTATTCCCTTCGTCTTAGCGGATAAGATGCTCTATTGGCATAGTCAGTGGGGGGGGGGTAGATCTCAACGTGTGATGACCTGAAGTCCATGTTCTTGCGTAAATATTTTCCTTTGGGACGGATGAATATGATGAGGAGCCATATCTCCAACTTCACGCAATTGCTAAATGAATCATCTCACAAGGTGTGGGATCGATTTAAGGACCTTATTGAGAGATGCCCTCATCATGAGATACCATTGAAGGTGCTAGCTCAGAATTACTTCGGAGGACTCCAACCGGATATTCAAGGCCTTGTGAGCACCGCATGTGGTGACAGTTATCTGAATCGGGATGCTGTATGTTTGGTCCATCTTTGAGGGGATGGTAGAGAAGTCACGAGTCATTGACTCTACTCGGGCATTCCAGAAGGCCTCGTAACCACCACATCACTGAGAGCATCAAAAGATGGCGAATATTTCAGATTCGAAATCAAATACCAACATGGGATACATTAGTGAAAAATTAATCTTGGTAGATGTGATTTAGAAACAAGTTCAGGATTTGCAGCTGCTGTGAGAGTTGGAGAAACTCTCATCACTTCCTCAGCAGCTGAGCGATCTGACGAAGAAGGTGACAGACTTGCCGCTGTAGTAACAGCAGTCTCACGCTTCTTCTACTTCTTGACCTGTTGAAAGATCTTTACCCGCTCCTCCAACTCATTAGATTCACTTTGTCCAGATCAAGCCAGGTCATCCTATGTAGACTTTGCAAATTGATTTGCATGGGGACCAGTCTTATGCCAACTCAAGACAGATCACTAGCCCTGGAGATGCTGATGTTGAGCCTCAAGACACTCTTGAGATCAACGAGATATGGTATGCTCTGATTCAACCATCATCACAATTTACTCCTCAGAGCGTACACCACCAGCAACAACCACAATACTACAACCATCTGCAACACAGACATCTGTAATTTCAGCACCGCAAGAATTTCACGCCGCAACAATCTTACCGGCAAGCCTATCAGAGACCACATTATTTTCACCATCCTGCTTCACACTCACATCTGCATCATTACTGGCAACAATAACGGTCTTCATACACACCTCAACGATCTCCTCAGTCGTACGCTCCGCAGCAGCATACTCCAAGGCAGGAGAGAATAGAAAGCTAGGGTTACCGCACTGAACCTGAGGTATCTTCGTAGGCCCTGGCATTGAATCAGATCATGGACATGCCGAGCATGCTTCGGACCGCATACAAGATTGAGATGGAGCGGGTTAACCAAAGTCTAGATGAGTTAACTGCGCCACCGACCACTCTCCCAACCCAGCCTCAGATGAACCCGAACAACAAGAGAAGGCACCCAGATCCGGTAAGCAACACGACAGGTATGATCTCTTTTCCTGAATTCTTATCCAACTTTATTCATCTCAGGAGCGGTAGATCACCACAAGCACCAGATCGGGAGGAGGAGAGGCCATAGGATGAGGAGCGAGAGCCGATCCATGATACACATACTTATGTTGAGGAGGAGAATCGTAATGATGATGAGGATCGGCCGCATGATGATTAGGGAGAAGGGAGCGATGCTGAGACAGTTGACATGGACTTAGGTGAATCAGATGATGATACTACACCAGACCATGCAGACACTACCAAAGCTGATCTTTCTTTTCCTATTTTTGAGAGTTTTGTAGATAATTCTGAGACTCTCGATGTATAAGTTGTTCCTGGTTTTAATAAAAAAGATTTTGTTGTTCCTGAGCTTTTTCCTTTTCCGATGATTTGTACGGAAAAGGAAATAAAAAATCCAAAAAGAATGTTGTTACTCCAAAGACCGATTGTCTATTGAAAGATCATATTTTTCTGAAGATTCCACTTCACGATGCCTTGGATCATTTTCCTATGCTCAAGAATCAGTTAAGGACCATATGAACAACATGTTGTAAAAAGAGATCACGACTTGAGAAACATGTATTGACGAAGGCAACTTCATGTGCTATTCAGAATATGGTAACAAAGACGAAGAAAGATTCTGGAGCTCACTATGTCACATGTCAGACTGAAGATGCCGCATTCCATTGTACTCTCTTAGATAATGGTTCCTAGATTAATTTGATTCCATTTTTTTACTTGATAAGCTCAAGCTAGGTCCTCCTTACAAATCACGAGCGATACTTCAGTTTGCACATCGATCTATGAAGAGACCTAGAGGCGTGTTAAGGAACATTATCGTAACCGTCTATGGCTTGCAGTTTCTAGTGGACTTTACTATCCTAGATGTGACGTGCCCTACATAGTTACACCTTGCTCCAATCATTCTCAGGATACTCTTCTTGCAGACATCAAGAGCACTCTTTGACTATGATGTTCGGAGAGTATCATTCCGCACAGACAGTGGAGAGATACATATTGAGATGGCGAGAGGATGTAGCAGTCCTAGTTCAGTTTTGTCATTTACTTCAAAGGAAACCAGTCTTGAAAAGGATTGCCATAACATAGATGAGACATAGTCTCTTTATCTTGAGAGCGTTTATTTCGATACCCACGATATCCTACACAAGGATAGGGTAGATGATAACTAGTTCTGCAGATGACTGTTCATATACATATACATAGTTCACATCAGATCCAGATGAACAATTTGTAGCAGTAGATATCTCAGTGCCACAGATTGAGAGTACACATATTGTGGCACGAGAGTCAGCTTATTATATTTCACATATCATACAGCCTATTCAGCATAGAGAGTCAGATGGGGTAATGGTAACATATATAGTCATCTTTTGTATTCCGACTCCAGAGACACATACTTCAGAATAAAGAGCTATGCCACATACAAAGTTCACTTACATAGGTGGATTTACTTGTTCAGCCAATGATCGGTACATACATAAAAAGTAGAATATTCAGTACGACCCAAGTTGAAGTGATCTAATTTGTACATGATGCTTGACTATTCCACTTCATTTCATCATGTACAGAGACTTGTGAAGCCTTTCAGTTTTTCCCGGAGTACGCACCTGTATATCCTTCATAGATCATAATCATCCCCATTTTTTGTTCGTCTTATATGCTTAGGATAATAGATCCTAAGTATAGGGGGACCGATTGCCAGCTGATCTCACATTTTGATTTTGATCTTTTTACATTTCTTTTGTATATCCTTTCTTTTACTCTAATCACTAGTCTCTAATTTTGGCCACGCTCTTTTTACTTGGGATGCCTTATCTTAAGTATATCGGGACCGAGTGATTTCGTTAATATCGTTTTTCTTTCTTCTTTTGTTCCTTCGGTTGTATATCCTTTTCCTCATTTACCTCATTTTTTTGTTCCACTATACTTACAATGACCAAATCATAAGTATGGGGGGGTGGTTGACTTCACATCACTTATTCTTTTTCACCCACTTTTACTTAGCACGAGTTATATCCTCCTTTTTCTCTTTTGATGCTATGAGGACATAGCACAAGCTAAGTATGGGGGGTCCGTATATATTGTATATATACTTGTGTCCATAACTCGTACTTTTATGTATTTTCTATATGTATAAAATCCATAAAAGTGGGTGAGGGTTAATTGAAAATCCACCTATTTATTTAGTATCTATAAAGTCCTTGTAAATAAATAAAATATGCCTAAAATCTTTATTTAAAATTCTTAATTTAAAATATGTATTTAAAAATTTGTATAATACTTATTTCAAATTCTACTTATTAAAATATGTATAAAATTCATTTAATCCTTATAAAATTCTTTGTATATAAAATTTGTAAAATACAATAGTTATTTAATCCGAATAAAATATGTGCAATTTATCTTGTAAAATTCATGTACATAAATTTGTTTATAAAACTTGAAAATATCCATAAAAAATGCAAAGTCTAAAATACATTAAAATGTCAAATCATTAAAATTCATAAAAATGAAAAAAAATTCAAAAAATACACTTCACAAAACATGGTTTCATTTGCATTAGCATTTTTCAGAATAAGTTTGATTTCTAGAACTAAAGATTGAGAAAAGTTTGAAGGATGAAACTTGATTAAGGCCTTTAACTTTCAGTATTAGGAGCCTAGATAGTAACTGGAATTTAGACTCTTAGGGTCTTTGACTTAAATCTTTGGGTTCCATGAGACCATGTTTGGGAAGTCAACTCGAAAGTGCCTAAGTAGAACACTTGGTGTCATCCGTTTAACTCTTCATCAATGAACCAATTTTGGACACATGCACTTTGCACTTAGCTCGACTTGCATGGGGCTGCGAAGTGCAATACATCTTGGTGGTGCATTTCTATCCTTGTCTGGCGGCATGAATGTCTAAAGATAGGAGAGATTGGGGTTGCAATAATCGCTTCGGATGAGGGAAGGATCTGCTGACACAATTTTTCCAGACCTCAAAAAATGGACGGAATGAAAAGATGCAATATTCGTTGAGGCACAAAAAGATTGATGCAGTGCAAGCAACATTACAAAGTCAATTCAAAGAAGAAGCCACCAAAAACAAATACGACCACAATGATACGAACTTCCACCAAAAAGCCTGCACATCTTAGTGGAGACTTAGCTACACCGACTAGTATTCACAGGGAGATGCATCACTGGTCGCACGCCAGTTCTTTTCTCAATCTTCTACTTGCTCTCTATATTCAATTGTGTACACAACAAGAACTTACCTTAGAAGGGAATACCCCCCTCCTAGAGGAAAAGTAGTTGAATGAGGAATCAATGATAGTGTATAATTGGGATGGGTGGTTTCTTCGCTTCTTTTAAAGAAGGAAGAGCTAAAACAATTCACACACAATACATATTGATTTCAAGGTTGATAGAGTTTGCGATATGAATGAGTGGATCTGAACTGGCTGTTGAGGTGAACTTAAACAAGATTTGTGGAACTTGAGGGTTGTTAAGGCTAAAATCCTAATCCTAATTAAGGCTCCAACAAAATGCTTGTTTCAGGCCTGATCGAGGACTTTCATTTGTTTGTTCTCATGAATTGGTTTAGGAAAATAAATTCATTCTAACATTCTTTCTTTTTACCTTCTTTTTCAAATAAGTGTGTGCTTAGGCACTAGCAAAGTTGAAGTATAGGGGGTTGATGAATCCATGATTCATTAACAATCTGTCTACATTGTGTCTTAAAACCCTTAACAAATACATTGAAATACTCATTAAATTCCACTATTTAACAAAACCATATTCATAAATAAAAATGCACTTTTATGCATTAAAATCATGTAAATAAATAAAAGAATAAAAATTACGAAAATAAAAAGAAGGCAAATTGTATATATGTATATATGTACAATGTGACTTAGAAAATAAATATAGCTGAAAGATATATTTATAACCTAATATCCAAGACCAAGTCAGCATGGATTAGTCTACAATTAAATAAGTAGGGGGAGATAAGGAAAGAAAATAAATAAAATTAATTAATTCCAAATTTTACGCACTCTTCATTAATTAACCTATAAATACCAAAACTTCAATGATTTTTAATTAATTCCTATTAAAAATATTTTTTTACCTCTTTTCTTAATTATTTCTAAAAATTTATAGAAATATTTAAAAATAAGTTAAAAATATTACCTTGTATATATGCCAAGAAATCTAATTTGCAAATTATCAAACTCTCAACATCTGAACATCATAACTTTCTCGTACGAATACCGATTTAACTCTACCCACCTTTAAAGTTCATAAAATAATATTCTCTAATTAATGAAGGTGATTTAACTAAAATAGGAGTCTGTTTACAAAAAGTCACTTTTGGGACCTAACCACAACTGGGTTTCTGGGCTATTTATTTTATTTAGAACATACTATTTATTGTTTCTATAATTTTATAATTTCTAATTATTTTCTTGATCATTTGTTTTATCCCTAATTTATTTCATAATTTTTGGAGCTTATTTATTATTTTAAATAAATCAAAAATCCTAATTTATAGGTAAATTTGAACTACATCACTTATATCCTTATTTATTAATATACTTAATTTAATTTATTAAAATTTACAAAAATTCGTATATACTTTATTTAATATCCTAATAATTAATAAAATATAAAAATGATATATTATTTATTAATTTAAATAAAAAATCCAAAACATATTTATTAAGTATTATTTATACCTATTTATCGATATAATATTTATATTTCGTAAAATATTTATTATTTATTAAAACTTATTATACCATAATTTAGATAAATTATTTATTTATAATTTTTGTTTTTATACGTTTTTACAATAACGTTATTTACTATTTAATATAAATTTAAAAAAATATTGATATTGGCCAACCAGTTGTTGACACGTGTCACACCTGGTGCATTCTTCTTCTTCAAGAAGGCAGGCTAGTGCTTTTGTTCTAACAACCCAAGTTCAACTAATTATACCCATCACCTCCTAAGGTCAATGTTTTGTTAGCATTCCCCTAATTTTTTTTTAATTTTCACTTTTTTACTATTTTTCGATAAGAATATGACTAACGATTTTTATTATATTTTTCTTTTTGATCCTATGTGAGAAAAAACAGAGGGAGGTAACATAAAATCAATGTAAGTGTATACTAGACTGGAAATCTCACTCTATTATCAAATGATGCATGCAAATTTAGGAGACCTACAGTGGTTTCCAGCTCCCACCATGCGGGTTGCAAGGTAGAAATATAAATGTCTACAATACATGAGCAGTAAGCAAAGCGAGAAAGCATCTTAAACAAGAAATGCAATTAGTAGGAACAACCAAATGTTAACTACTCAAAAATGGATCTTAAGTGTCCAGTCTTGGAGACTCCTCGGTGCTCGCCACAATGGGTCCTACGAGCACTATGTGGATTCTCACACGGCTCGTAGTTCCAAATCCAAGTAATTAGCAATTAATGTTTGACTAAGTCCAAGCATATATCACTATAGGTTCATGAGTCTAATTAAGCTGTGGACCTATTTTACCGTTGCAAACAATCCTAGATATAGGGAATCAATCACATAAAACAAATAAAAAAGGTTGAAAACTCAAAACTTTGTGAAATAAAATTAAATAAAGGTGATAAAAACAAGAAAACTCGACGAGGCCCCCAAGTGAATAGACACCTGGGCAATGGACCACTTGAAGTAGAAGTGTCCAAGTGTCCAAATTATTATAAATAATATACAAAAAATGAACTAGAAAAACTCTCCTCACAAAAAAAAACAGTCTAGTAGAGTTGTTTCTTCTCTTTCTCTCTCTGTTTCCCTCCTGCTTTCTCCAATTAGAGCACCAAAAGAAGCACCAATCTCCTCCTGACTTGGGTTCATCCACCTTCTAAGAAGCGGTCGTCGCCACGTGATCCCTCACAAGAAAGGTCAACCATGAAAAATGATCAGAAATTGGTAATCAGATATAAAAAATAAATAGAAGAAAATGAAGGATGAAAAAATGTACACAATATACAAAATGCTACGCTCTGTTTCTCCCCGGCAATGATGCCATTTAACTAATTGAGATCCACTGGTTATCGTTTGAGCTCACTAGGCGAGGCACAAGTGGTGAAGTGACAATTCACGAAGACCTCAATTAAATCAACAATAAACCGACAACAATAATATAAAGCAATGCAAATCTGAGAAATGGGTCAAAAGTTATTATAAACACTACAAACAAGTGTGTATAGTGGACAAGTAGAGTAGGATGCCGAACACAAGGAATAAGGGACATGGAAATATTACTTATCTCTAAATAATATGTGTGTGTGTGTGTAAATTTGTACAATATTTTGTCAAGGTGTTTGTGGATTTTATTTTTTTTATTGAATATATTTTTCAACTTATTTATTTTTTTAATATTTAATTTAGAATTTTTAATTTCCTTTCCTTTTTAATATATAATAAATATCTGTAAATATATATTTATCTGTAATATAACATAATACGCATTATATAAGGGTTATATATAAATAAAAGATATGACACACACACACATTTAGAAATCCGAAAATATAAACTACAACCTCATTTTCATTTTTAAAGGATTTTAAAATATATTAAGATATTTGTAATAATTAATAATAATATAGACTATATATAATAATATATAGGTATATATAGGCTATATAGGGTATTATATTTATAAATATTGATATATATATATATATATATAGTCATAAACTACAAAATAGAATGTGTTTGGGTTTCTCAAATATTTCTCTATTTTTGAGAATTGTTCAGGAATTGTTTCTATTTTTGTATTTTCAAAATCATAAATAATCCAAAACAGAAACTTTTTAAATAGGCCAAATTATTTTGAGAATTAAAAATAACAACTACGTCCAAAACTTCTTGAAACTAATTTTAATATATGGTAATATATAAAATTATGGGACACAAACTAATTTTTTTGTGATTTTTGAAAATATTTATATTTTCAAGGTTAGCAAGGGTTTCCTATTTTTTTGAGTTTCTTTTGATATTTTTTGTTATTTTTGTCTATAGTGGTAAAATAGGATAATAAATAGTAGGTATTTTTTTGAAAATTTTTAAGGAGTTTTTATATTTTATGTATTTTTTAAGTCAAATAAGGAATAAAATAGCTCTTTTTTTTTTTAATAAAAAGTGAACGCATGCAGAATGCTAAATAGACTATATATAGCGTGGACAAGCATGGCATTAGGCATTTTATCCTATTTTTACAGAATTCTTGGAGAACATGAACTATTTTAAGAAAATTGGGATGCAAAAATAAAAATAAATCAAGCATGCAGGCGAGGGAATATATGCAAATAAACTAAACTTCAAGGGGTCACATGCAAAATATCGATAATTTTTAAACTACAACTTGATTTTAAAGACTAAATAACAATTACAAAACTCGGGGGGGGGGGGGATGTTTACATGCAAAATGTCTACTCACGTAGGGGGCCAGGTGAAGTGACCTAGCAAAGGACCAAACTATAATATTCAAAAGGTACGAGGGTTCCTTTGCAAATATTCCCAAAAAGTTAAGCATATTTAATATATTTACAAGACCTTTTATAAAATGCAAAATATGCAAAGGAGGGTTTTATGTAAATATACAAATAATGCGCTTCTGATCTAGCCATTGATTGTACACCACATATCTGATCCAAGGGCTCTAACCGCATACCGCTTCAAATAAATTGGACAGCCCAGATTAAATCTGGGCTATGTTCGTGATTGGATGATTAAGAAGGGCACTAAAAAAACTCTTGAATAACATGGATCCGATGAGCTTCGATCTAATGATTCTCCGTCCTTCGGCAGCGGATCTCTACTTTGACAGGGCCAGCATCTTGCTGGGGCTCCTCCACTTGCGATAGTCTGCTCCGATGAGGCTAGGGTGACTCGAAGAAGGATTTGAAGATCCTTCTTCTCCACAGGACCTGAAGAGGTTCCAAGTGCTCGATTGGGTTCTAGAGGGCTCCTCGTGATGCGTAACCTTCACCAAAATATTCCTGGGCTCAAAGGGGTGATCCTCATCCTTTAGATGAAGCTTGATGCGGCAATATGGGTGGAGGGCGAAGAGTCCCAGTGAGAGGTGATGGAAGGGAACTCGATTCCTAGATCCACAATGGATCTAAGATGGAAAGATGGGTGGATTTATGGAGAATACTGAGGGGAGTCGAATGGCATGGAAATCGAAGCATTTTGGTGGTCGGATATGAATTATTTGTCCAAGAGCTCAAGCTACAGGTCAATTGGGGATTTTTAAAATTGAACCTAATCCCTTGATTAAAGAAGATATTTAAGGCTATATATGAAATCAGAATATAAATATTAACTAAGAAGCTAAGGAACTGACCTTGACATGGATTGGAATCCAAGTAAGCGGAACCAACTGAGTACGCTTCAGTGATGGATGTGGATCACCTCCTCCTTTCGTTCCTCCTGACTGCAGGATCGATCTTTCACTTGTTATCACCAAGGCGAAGATATCAAACTTGGAATGGGGGCGGCGGAACTCATTATATAGACGGTTGGAGCAAGAGATTTTCGATGTATCAAACGAGCGATTCGATAAGGATTATAGATTCAATCAAGGAGGCTCAATCTCCACAAACCAGGTAGCACTTCAAGCCAGATCATGATGGCCTAGAGTGGCTAAATGGGTGAAGTTGAGGGTTAGACATGTTCACAACTCTAGCAAGAGAGAAGGGGGTGAGTTGGCCCTAGGTCAACTGATGAAATGATCTTGTCCACATGGACCAACTAGATAAATCCAAGGCAAAAATGTCTTATAAAATCATAAATAAATAATAAATGAATTAATTAAATTTTTTATTAAAACATAAAACATGTTTGTTATTAAATGTAGTATTTTATGCCTATATTTAATTTTTTTCGAGGCTTTTTATTTGTTATATTTACAAGTATAAACATAGGTAAAAATACCTATATTTTAGTATTTTTATTTTTAATTTGTATTTTACATTTTATTATTATATATTCTATATATTTTAAATTTATTGAATTACACAATTATGTATTTTTATTATATTTTTCTCAATTTTTATGTACAATTAAATAAATATGGGTGTTTATAATAAAGGTATACACATATATATATATTTCATCTATGTATAATAATAAACTTATTTATTTTATTATATTTTTAATGGTTTAATTTTTTATTTTTGTAGACATGTTTTGAATATTATTTACAATTTTATGAAAATAAAATAAAGTGAAAAATATAAACAAATAGCTATATTGAATATAATATACATGTATAGTGCATAATAGAGGTCAAAAACATAACTTTTGCATCTTTATTTCAATTTGAATGAACCTTGATTCATTAAATAGCTTATTTAATTTTATATACAATTAAAGGTGATTTTTGTCAATTTTGATATAGTATGGAGAAGATACATGTCTGCAAAGTTTTTATTTTATCTTTTTATTTCGTGTGTCCCGGGCACTCTGTGCATTATTTTTCTGTGAAATCAGATTTGTAATTTTCTTTGTATTTTTATCTATAATATTCATGTTGGGGGTTTTGTTTTTTGATGTGTAAAAATAAAAAATAAAATAGTTATTAAAAAGAAATTACTGATGAATTAATAACTTAAGGTTTTGTGTATTTTCCATAAAATTCTTCTTCTTTATCTCCCCCTACTATATTCCTTCTCGACCAAGTCATCATGATGCCTGGGTCTCGGGGTCTAGGGCCATTCAATACATTCAGTATTTCATTTATGTTTATTTTCTTCCTTTAATCTTTTATTTTGGAATTAAAAACAATAAATATACCATATTTTATACAACATTTTGTACAATTTACAGAGTGTTTTGACAAATTAATTATATATACATGCATTTAGCTAGGGATTTAAGACGAAAATGAAAGACTAAAGGTGATGAAATGGAGATTCATCATATATATGTATCTGTATCTATTAGAATATTTTGTAACCATATTCATATCAGTATCCAAAAAATGAAAATGGTATCTGTATTCGCAACAAATCCCATATCCATGTCAGTATCCATATATGCATATATTTGTAACTTGGCCGACCTTTTACATCCATATATTTGTATACATATTGATATCCATATATCCATGCCCAAAAAAAATCATATCCATGTCGATATCCAAAAAAATCCAAAAAAGAAAACACATATTCATGTCGGTATCCATATATTTGTAACAATGATATATTTATTAAAAAGTATTGCAAAAGAATACATTCCTTAGCATTTTTCGAGGAATGGAATCCCAGTTCCTAGGGGTACCTATGAATGGATATTCTCAGTATGAGGAAATCCAATTTCAAGTGTAGTTGTTATTCCTGCCATCGTATGATCTAACAAAAGCATGAATGGAATCGACAGAGGAATGATGACTACATTATTTCCTCTGCTCTAGCGTGACAAACAGGGCCTAGGCTTTTCATTTGAGAAGAAATAAATATATCACTTTGGGAGATCTAGCTAGCAGTGAAAGCTACATGAATCGTGCAAGCTATAGAGTGATACAAAGGAAGGAAGTAGAGGAGGCTTTGAATGCTATGAAACCTACAAAAGGTATAGAAATCGATTATATTCCTATAGACTTATGGAGAGTTCTAGGTAAACATGGTTTGACTTGGCTCACAAATTTACTCAATGTTATTTAGAGAAGGAAGAAAATGTTTGAAGATGGAGGAGAAGCATCATGTAAATTTTGTTTACGGTGGTCATGAGCCACCTCTAATACCCTCTTCCTGTCGTGACTACGATGACATAAAGTTTGTCATCATATATCATATTTGTGACGGTTCTAGCTGACTATCATAAAGGATGACCACCTCATATATAAAAGCCAACACAAAATAGTCAACACACATATGACGGTTTGGTGAACGTTGTAAATAGTCTATATATTAACGTCGGTCAGTGATGTATTTGTGGAGATCGCTTCGACTGCCACATATAGAGGGACTATAAAAATACAACAACTGCTACCAGGTGTTGTTCTCCAGTTTGTTCACCAAATTCACCTGTAAAATGCAATATATGGAGGTCTAAAATGCTAGTGCAGCACTTAAGAGCTCCATGGCTTACAACCACAATTTCAAATATATTTCATAATAAACATTAAAGATTAAAAATGTATGTTACATACATCATATATATGGATACATACTTATCTAAACCTAACATAGTCATACTACGCTAATACACAGCGTAAATCCTAAGCACAAGTAGAGACCAGGTCATCATCGTGGTCTCGACGTGGAAGGGTAGGAGACGAATTATAGGTGCTTCACCCAGATAACTCGCAATCAACCTGTACATCTCATGCATCGTCTGTGAATTTTATTGCATAGTCTGGGTATTATGTTGCACGGTCTCTCGCAATTCATCTTCCCTCTCATGTAACCTTTTGAGGTCATGCTGCTCTACGATACTTCGCTTCACCTGGTCGAACTCCTATAGCCATGGACCACCACCTCATCCATAGTAGCTCAATTTGGTGGTAGCTACGCTAGCTAATAGGACTCATTCAGAATGTTGCTATAATGGAGGGAAGATGTGGCGAAATGCATCATCGCTCAGATGTCTGGAGTCCAAAGAGCCTTGATCCGAAAGTGGTTGGATGTTTATGAACACCATCATTAATACCTACATAAATTAACATTTTGACTATGTTAGATATATATACTTAGAGATTTAACAAACATAAATCGATTGAATCCACCTAATAAATAAATGATGACTTATGTGAGATTCCGCGTAGATCTCAAGAATGAAGAAGATATTCCCCTCCTTATATGTGGTTTGTCAAGTCATCTCAAAGAGCCAAACATGGTCTAGCTCGTCTCTTGTCATGGCCTATACAAGTTTATAATGGGCATATTCATATCAATTCATCCTTGTCATGTAAGCATGTTAGAATATATAACATGCATGCTTGTGTTTTCGGATTTACAGACTTGTCCTTCCCAAGGTATGGGTAGGACCTGGTGCTTTACTAATGTTTCCTTTATTTTTTGTAGAATAATCCTACAATTAAGGAGAGAATACCAACATTATAAACCTACACATAACTGTACAAGTAGGAAGGCATATCATGTTTTTCATGCATCACACTTTGAACTCGTCACTCTATCAATACTGGATGATCGCATCCCACTCGGCTCGATGCCAATCTGAGGGTGGATTAGCTAACGCTTCAGCTACAGTCACGAATCAGTCGTAGTGCTTTAAGAGTTTTCAAATAAGGTTAAATAGCTAGTATTAACTGAATCTTGAACTGACAAGGAGTACTACCCTTCTTTCCCCTCGCTCGAGTATTACAATGTAGCCTCGTTGCTCGATGCAAGATCCCTTCCTCGAGTTCGGGATCATCACCCCAATAAAAAATGTACTTCATAACATTCAACAAAGTAGATAACTCATACCTTTATATCTAAAATGTTTTAAATGATTCGTTTAATAGAAGATGCCTTCATATCATAAATGATGGCAGCCTTTAGAGCAGCAGGGATAGTCATAAAGTCCATGATACGTAGCAACACATTCATCCGTGCCGCAATGGAGAACCAGCTAGAAAAAAACCATGTACTCATCTAAAGCCTAGAGTGCCCTATTCAGTTGAACCTTCACCCTCTCTCCATGCTTTAACTTATTTTATTGGATGCATTTAGCATGATCCCTCCCTTTACGTCAATGACATGTTTAAAAATATTTCATTGATATGCGTGATTTGAAAGGAATAATTTACTATTGAAATTCATACCTGATGACGAAGCACGGTCAACAACGATCACTAGAGAACCCTATGAACTGACCGCCCCCCATCAGCATCCTCCTCATCTCGAGGGCTCTCTGCAGTCCCCTCTACCACCTCAGACTAAGGTGACTCACCTGCTAGCTCGTCCTCGTGTCGGTACTTCTGTCGAGAAAGCCAACTCCGAACCATCTGCATTATTTTAAAAGAATCATAGCTACATGAGATATCCATAATCATTTTCATTTATATAGAAATCTGCAAAAGAAAAATTCACATATATTATGTGAAGTAGCGGTTATTTACACCTACATAATAATCTTCACACACACAGACAATGAATAATTGAGAAGTTGGAAAAGGTTTTAGAATTGTACATAAGTGATCATAGATCTTCGTCTTCTTGGTAAGCATCAACCTCATCATTATCGTACTCTTCATTGTCAAATCCTTGATTAAACACCTTAGGAGTCATTTTTATCGGTATTATCCAACCAGAATTAGTATTATCATCAACATATAATACTTGGTCTGCCTAGCATGCTAACATGAATGGTTCCGGGATACCCAGTATGCTTTTGTTTTTATTGAGGTTAATGTATCTAAAATTTGGATCCAACTTAAATTATGTGTCTTTAAATACATCGTACCATTCACATTTGAATAGCACAATGCGCCAATCATGTTGATAGCTTATCTCATTTATTTCACTGATCCTGCCATAGTGTCGATCACAACTCGATGATAGGTTGCTTTTGACGAACATGCCAAATATGATATTTGCTTTCTCACTATTAGTTTACGAGTATCTCTTGAATATGTATCTATTTATGGTATATCCACTTTGCATGTGCACATAACAGAATGGATGTCTAACTAACTTATCGAAATCCTTGATCTAACAATTATCTTGTTCAGATTTCATTTGTTGTACTCGTCTTCCAAACCATTCAATGATATTGATCTCTCTTAAGCCCCTTAATTTACCATTACAATTTTTCCATTCATGGTAGAATGGATCAATTTCAGACACTTTTTTTAGCATATATAATTGTGCCAACTATCTTTCAACCTATTGCATTAGTAAGAGAATTGTTTTCTTTATTGCTTGACCTTTGATCTTGAATATTGATAGACAATCATCATCAAATTCATTATAAGGAACATCATCTCTTTTAATATTTTTGAAATGCTGCTCCTCATTGTCGATGTATATGCATATTTTCCCTTCATACTCTAACCAGATAGGTTAGCATATGCGGGAAAATCATTGATTGTCCACAACAGTGCACCGTGCATTTGAAATGGAATTCTGTACATGCGTGTCGATGGTCTCCACACCATTGTGCCACAATAGGTTGAGCTCATCAATAAGCGGTTGCAAGTATATGTCGATGGCATTTCCGGGCGCTTTTGGGCTGGGAATCAGTTGGGTAAGCATCATAATGTTGGACTTCAAGCACATCCATTGAGGAAGGTTGTAGGTCATGGAAACCATTGACCAAATGGAGTATGATGGGAACATATTCAAGAAATGATTGAAACCATCACTAGAAATACCTAATCGAACATTTCTATTATCCTCTGTGAAAAAGAGAAACGTGGTACAGAGACTTTCATTAAGAAGAGTCTACTACATGATGCATAAGTCTATGTTTAGATTTATTCCTCTCACTCCAAGTCATCCATTTTGCAGTTCTATTCGACATGAACAATCTTTACAATCTAGGGATAAGAGGGAAATGATGTAATACCTTAGCTGGTATTTTGTTCATGTGAGAGCGTTCAACATTCTTACATTGATATCTGGGTGCTCCACGTTACGGGAAAGTATCCATGTTTACGTAAGCATTGCGAAAAAGTATACAATCATTAGGACAAGCATTGATCTACTCCGAATTGAGTCATAACTTCTGAAACTCTTTCTTTGCATCGCGCCAAGCATTCATGAAATCATTCTTTACATCCAACAACCAGCGTATCAAATTAAGAATATCATCCATGCAAACAATTGCGCACATATGTCTCCACTTTATCCTCAATAACTCCAACAAAAACTTTAGTCTTGGCATCTTATTCCCTAGTATGATGGGTTCCTCAACATCTTTCAGAAATATGGAAATTTGTCCACTGTCCTCTACAAGTTCAACAAGATCTTCATCGCGAACAAATACATCGTCATCGAGTATTGGCTGATTCGGTTGGGACACTCTTCAGTTTGTGAATCTACATACATCGTGGATGAGCTGCCTATAAAGTTCTCACTGTGAATAGATAACTTAATGTCAAAGTCCCACCAACCATCCAAATTGCATGCTAAAAAATGGTAGATCTATCTCTTAATCTACTGTTCAAACACTTATTACATGAGAAAGGTATCAAATCTTGGTTTGGGTCTTTCTGAAAGGTAATTTGATCCTCATGAAATGTCCATTCTAATGAGTTTAACAAGCCAACTTTATATGTAGGATAACCAGTCCGACACTTCGTTACTTTAGAATTGTCCATACCAATACTACATTTTTCATAAAATAGAGCATATTATCTCAATAAAACAATGCCCATCAGAGTCCTAAATTAACCCATCCTGACCAATTCAAGTCACTCGACCTTAACCCAAGACTACAAGTGGTTGTTCTAAACCAAGAAGAGTACATATCTAGGAGGTGAGAAGAGAAATGTTTTTGTTAATATTTTACTTGAGCTCATCCATAAATACGCGAACCATAGTACAATGAGATTGTTGTCACATGTAAAAGTTTACATTTGAGCAAAATTCAGCAGCATAAACCCGCACCCCTTCAGTATACCTCATAATTAAATCATGATTAGCTCTCAAAATTTTCATTGATGTGATAATAATTAAAGTTGACCATGAATGATTTTGTATACCAAAGAGTATTGGAGTTATGCTATAGAAAAATATGCTCAAATGTAAACTTTTGCATTCAACAACAATCGCATTGTACTGTTGTTTGTGTCTTTATGGCCCCCTTAGTCTTAGACCTCTGAACTAAGGAAAGCCAATATATATGTAAGATTATACAGACACCTTGTATCCTCATTTGTATGTGCTACACATGGGATCTGCAAGATGTCCATATAATACTTTATCATATATGTTGATCGGGAATTTACATGTATTTGGTTGATTTGTGAGAGAGAAGGAGCTATGTGAACCTAAGATTGTGTCTAACATATTATGTGTTTGTATATATTATATAATGACCTATTCAGAACAGACCTACATAGGAAATAGTATTCAACCTGTACACATCAAAATCCACGACCATTGGACCGTGATATCCCCTCTCGAAGTATGTCCAATAATTTTGTTAAATCAAAATATATATAACACGTTGGAAGTGATTAGATTTTCTAATGTGTTGCACATGTCTCCTGGTGTTTAGAGCCATACACCACCCGATGTGGAGGGATGTATGGTGTGTGATAGGTTTTGTTTGATTTCCTACTTAAATTAATTTCTAATGTTATTGAATAGCTGACTACGAATTAATGTGACCATATTGTCACCTTAATTAACATTTAATGTGATAAATTATCACATGACTTTTTTAATGTAACAAAAATAATGTTACATATGGTCACAAGTACATGCACACACACATGATAACAATGTATAGTTAGGTAATAAGACTTAGTAAGCGATGAGTCATACAATCATAAAAAATGGCGTAATTTTAAGATTAGTAATAACAAATGTAGACTTGATACATATATAACATGTATAGTAAGACTATATATTAGTTTCAAGATTAGTAAGGACTTATAAATAAATAACATTAGCAATCATACAATTATGCCTTTTACATGCTCCCAATTTGAAATGGTGGGATTATATATGTATAGATAAAGTCCTACTTATTACGAAATATAATATTGTATCTTTTTAGTAGAAAGTATTGAAATGTTCCGATCGACCTCTGTGATAAGTTTTTATTCAATAGCAAGTATAGTCTTCAATATACACTATGAATCCTAAAATCAACTTAAAAAGACAATGCTATGTACCCTCCAATCATGGTCACCTTAGATTTATTACTACAATATTAGTTCCCATAGTATATGAATCAATTTAGCCCTTTTGTTTGCTTGTATCCTTAAGCCAACACTCATGAATTTATCTAGTCAACATGCATGGCATGCTACTATTTTTTATTTGCAAGGAACCATATATAATTATTTAAAGCTAAAATCAATGGCTAAAGAGTCTAGCATCATGCATCCATTCTTATGTAATGTTACAATAGAATCTACATGTTGAGCACTTATAGGCATCAATCAATCACTAAAATGTGTCCTACATATAGTGTATGAGAATTAATGGATTTAGGATACACGCACGCGCACACACACACACACACACACACACTAAAGGGACTCTTACTTGGGCATCTAGAATATTACATGAATATTAACTTAATATAAGATGCATATAAAAAATAACAATAACATTGACAAGCCTACAATCAAAATTTCATAATTCAAACACAATTTAATTAACGTTAATAAAATTGTATATAAAATTATAGGTTGAAAGCTATACATTCGAATATGAGGTAAGGAGGTGGTAGAGATCTCTTGGGGAGGAGGTGTGACTGATGTGAAGCGAAGGGAGGAGGCAGAGGTAAGGCGAAGACGGAGATGGTATGGGTGGGGAGGAGGCAGAGGTGGGGAGGAGATGAAAGTGTGGAGGAATAGGAGAATACGGGAGTCGACGATAACATGGAGGATGAGGAGGAGGTGGTAGAGGTGGGGAGGTGGAGGGAGGAGTGAGGAGGGAGGAGAAGGGTTGATGATGTGTTATAGGGAGGGGGAGTTGAGGAAGGGGGGGAGGACGTAGGAAGGGAGAAGTGGCTGACGGAGGGAGGAGGAGGGAGATGGTGGGTGGCGATGGGTTAGAGGGAGGGGGAGGTGGTCGGCGGAGGAGGAGGTGGCCAATGAAGGGAGGAAGACAGTGGAGGAGGGTGGCGATGGATTAGAGCGATGGAATGTATAGGTTGGGAGGAGGTTTGGAGGGAATGGAAAGGAAAGGAACAAAATGTCATTTTGGAATGAGGGCAATATTATTCGTGGTAGTCAATTAGCCGCTCTAATGTTATTTACGACATGGGCAAAGAAGTGATGACTTGAAGGTCATCGCTATATTGCAATATTTGTAGTGTTTTATATTTGGTCGCTTAAATATTATATAGTCGCAGCACATAATAACAACAACCTCAAATAGCACATTGTTAGTGATTATTTTTATAGTAGCAGTGATGTCTCTTTATAAGAATAAAGGAGACATTCAAATTTGTACGAACTACAGAGGTATCAAACTGATGAGTCACTTTATGAAAATTTGGCAACATGCGATTGAAAGAAGGTTGGGTCAAGTTTTGAATATAACAGAAAACCAATTCTGATTCATGCTAACTTGCTCAACTACTGAAGTTATCCACTTGTTGAGGAGAACAATGGAGATTTATAGAGCTAAAAGGAAGAATCTTCACATGTTTTTTTGTTGATTTGGAGAAGGCTTACGATTCAATACCATGGGAGATTTTGTGGAGAGTTTTGGAGAAGAGACAAGTACATATTTTATATATTAACCTTATAATGGATATGTATGATAGGGCTTCATCATGTATAAGGATCAAGTCTGGGAAGACTGACTATTTTGAATCATCATCAATCTGCACCAAGGTTTATCTTCGAGTCCATTCATTTTTATTTTGATTATGGATGAGTTAACGAGTCACATTCATTATGAGATATCTTGGTATTGAAGAATATGTGATTCATCACTCTAAAGATCAAATAGATCTCTATTCTCAAGTGATTTATTGCATGTTTTCATTTAAATTGCATTCTATCATTCATGCATATGTAATTAATATTAATATTTTAGCATGCATAATTGCATTCAATAGGAATCCCAAAAACCTTGTACATTGTCACCTGTATATTACCATAATTTCTTGATTTTTAGTTATTTTTTAATAAATCCAAATCGATTAAAATCAATTTATTGTGTACATATTACTAATATTAATGAAGGAAAAAACAAAAAATTTAATAACTTGTATATTTGCCCAATAAAATCCAAACCCTAGTTCTGTGATCAAAAGTCGTAACTTCAATATCTCTCTCTCATATAGTCTCCTATGGACCCCTACTCACTTTTGAATTAATATAGGTTCAATTATCCACAAAAAAAACCAAATTCAAAGGAATCATAGTTCATATGTGAAACTTGGGTTTTGGGACCTCATTGTATATTGTACATATTGTCGATTTTAACCCTATTATTTTAGGTATAAAAATAGCTAATTTTGATTTATTTCCTTTTCATTTATTTTCTTTGGTTTAAATTTTAATTAATTATGCAAAAATCCAAATCAAAATTAAAGTAACAATCAAAGAAAATAAATCATTGTGAGTCTATATATAGAGTATGTAAATAAGTCTCTTATTTTATGAACATATTTTCTTAATTATTAAAAATCATAACAAAATCGATTAAGTTGTGAATGTTTTTCTATTTTATCTGATTCTATCTTTATTTCTACCTTATTTAAAATTAAAAAAAATTGCAAAAATCCAAAAAAAATACATAGAGTACCTCCAAAAATACATTTTGTACAGATGATTTCTTTTGATTTTGGTTCCTTCATTAAAGTTGTAGAGCACTTCAAGGTGAATAACTTTTATGAAGATCATTTTTTGATTTAACTTTTTTATATTTTTTATGTATTTTCTTCGCATTTATTTTTTTGGAATTTTATGGGGGCGACACGTGGCAGCTCTTAGAGCAGCCACATGTCACCCCCTTTTTTATCCTTTTCTATTTATTTTTTCTATTTAGTTTTTATTTTATTTTATTTAGTTATTAGCCGCCACATGGTTCCTTGTGCCTTCGATCTTTGGCCCATCTAATGACCAATGATCCTTTTCTCACCCCCGCCTTCCACAACGATGCAGCCCAACCGCCACCCTCCTTCGCCACATCCGCATCTCCACGAGCTCCTTCACCAACTGGCAACGATTGCCCCACATTCCACAACTGCCACTCGATTCCTCTTCCCTCTCACATCCTCCCCACCCATGAACTCCACGCACAATGACCCTCCGCCATCCTCACCATTGCTCCAACTACCCATAAAAAGGGGCTTCGCCTCCACCGTCACACCTTCATCCGCCAAATGGGAGAGAGCTTTGGACTCTGATTCCTAGTGATATCATAACTACTTCCTTCAAAGAAACGTCCTCAGGTGAGATCCGTGGAGTTAACCTTGGTGTTGTAGCAGCTACACGTGCATTGCTCTCCATCGAGCTCCATCTCCGTAAGCATACTCAAGCATCAGGTAGACTCTCCTTCTCTTCTTCTTCTTCTTCTTCTTCTTCTTCTGCTTCTTCCTACTCTTCTTTGTTCTTTTTTTTCTCCACCGTCGTGAATTTACCGCACATCATCACAGCTCTGTGCCTTTTTCTTCTACAATACCAAACACCGACTCTTGCACTAACACCCCGGCTCTTTGATCACCTCCACCCTTCACAGTCGACTCGCATTATTTGAGCTCTATCTATGCCTTCACCTCCCACCGCAGCTCAGCTGAGTGCACCATCCTCACCGCCTATCTGGCTCGTCTTCAACAATCGCTCCACCCAATCCATAGCCATAGTGCCTTGACACCTCATCCTTGCCACTATTCACCTTCATCGGAGCCTTCCAATTGTTTGATCACCATCAGACGGCCCCAAGACAACCATGACATCAACCGTCCAACTCTTGAGACTCGGGGCACCCAAAGCAACCTCCAAGCAGCCACCTGGCGCTTCAGGGTATCTGTGCCTCAGCTCTACACCTGAAGCTCTGCCTCTAGACCTGAGCCACACATAGTACATGACACACGTATGTCGTGGAGGGTAAAGTTTGCCGAAGCCCTCACTTTCTAGAAGAATAATACCAAGGTCCCACTAACAGATCACGTGCGTGGCATGCGCGCACCTGGGAAAGTTGCAAGAATACCTGAGCGTGTATTGGTAATTTCACTTTAGTTCTGTCAACATATTTTCTTTAATTAATTTATTTTCTTTTATTTCATTTATCCCCCTGTCCATGCATGTCATTTTGAACCTCATTTATCATAACATTTTTATTACAAAAAGTGCATGTTGTAGAACAATTAATTCTCTTTCATTTGATGAAATGAATGTATTTTTTTGATTGGTGATCGATTTATTAGAAATATTTTGGTGATTAATGGCATAATTTACCCATTATGAACTCTATAACTCATAAATCACTCGTGCTTTAAAAATTCCAAAAAATTCATATTAGATTGAATTAACTGTGTTCTAGTTGGTGCCAAAAAATTGCTTTATTCGCACTTGTGTTTTGGTTAAAACAAATTATCTTGTGATTTTGGAAATTATTTTTAATTCTCTATAAACTTGGTAATTTTAGGACTTATTATTTTTCCTTGATAGATCATGATTAGATTCATCTAGGATAATTTTAATTTTAGAAATTATTTGAGCTTATTATTTATTAAAATTAATTTATTGAAAATCATATAATCTACATATTTATTTCGCCATAATTTCATTTTGCATTTGAAAAATCCTAAAAATTCACAGTAGTATAATTTCATCCAAATTAACGTACTGAAAATTTTTCATAATTAACATATCATTTCATGAAAACTTGCAGAAATATTCTTAAATAGTGTCTATTTTTCATGCTTGCATTTCTTGTCTTAAAAATACAAAAAAAAAATCCCTCTTGGAAAACAATACATTATGTTTGATGAATTGAACCTTAAGTTGTTCCTTTACCTCCTCAAGTCAACCCTGGGGCTTGCCCTGGTTAAATAAATACACAATCACACATTGCTTAATTGATAGAATTATTTATTCATGTTATTAAAATTTGATTGATACCTGAATTTCCCAACTACAATGTCAAAAAGATAAATTAACATTTGGCGGTTCGTCAAATGGCATGATTGTTGGGGATAAAAATGTTTTAGGTTCATTTAGAAAACTTAGAGTTAGGTTTTCCATTCATTCAAGTAGTCTGACCCCTGAGCCATTTTGTAATTATTTCATTTTTCTCTTTCTTTCTCTTTTTAGTTGTCTATTCATTGTAGTTTCTTCTTACTTTTGTATATATTGTGTAAACATATATCTTACATAAATTCTTTCTTTTTGTGTGAGGGCTCGGCGGAGTTAGACTACATCGGAGGTCGACAAACGTGAAGCGAGCCGGCTGCTAAAGATCCAAGAAAAATAAATTTATTTTTGAGAGAGAGATTTCATACTTTTTTGTAATTATTAATTAATAATAATTTAGGTTATTACATCATTTATAGAAGTTCATATTTGATACCTCGTGCATGTATCAGAGTCTCGGACATTATTTTTCTTCTGTCTTTTTGTTGTATCGATAGTGGTTCTCGAATTTAGTGGCG
Source organism: Ottelia alismoides (assembly GCA_037367405.1). NCBI lineage: Eukaryota > Viridiplantae > Streptophyta > Magnoliopsida > Alismatales > Hydrocharitaceae > Ottelia > Ottelia alismoides. The sequence goes on from JAZKJV010008192.1 coordinate 582,468, forward strand.
TTGTTTAGGGTCAGCACATCATGATTCAAGTTCCATTTAAAATCAAAATTGTTTGTGCCCCTCGTAATAAAGGCCACACGTATTCATTGATCACATCTTCCTTGAAAGATTAAAAAGATGTACATAAACATGTATAGTTAGCACATATACAAATCAGATTCTTCCTTGTTAATAGTATCCTATTTAGGAGCGGTTTTTCAACTTGAATACATTTCATGTAGAATTTTAAATCAATCGTGCATAACACATGGAGAATGTTGGTAATCATTGCATGTACATTCTTACCCGAGCATACATCATAGTTTCTCGCTTGCATTCCATTTTCTGATTCCTTTTTTTATTTATAACCTAAGTCTAAAACGAAAAGGACTGAGCAATAGGTGTGTATTTTGTGTTGTCATAAATATCAGTGATAACAAAAACTTTAAAATTTGAGATTGAATTTATGCAAGTTGACCAAAAAATTGCAATCAAACGAACACTTGTTTTATGGGTGTATAAAGCCCACATTGGACACATGTACCTACCTCCAAACAAAGTGGGTAAGGATGCATACATTATGGTTAGAGCCCAAATACCTGAACTTGCCCCCTAAGTATCCATGTCTGACTCTTCCAAGCTTGGGAAATGCAAGGGATTATATTTGACCTTACTATATGTTTCGGTTGTGTAAGCATGTGTGTCTCCTTTCAGGTGTGATTGTTGACACAGGATTTTCTGGTTTTGAATTATTGATATGAAATAAAAGTGTGCAATTGTCGTTGCAACCCAAATATCTCGCAACTAACAAATAAATTTGTTGTTTTCTCTAGCCAATAATTCATTATAAGAATAATGAGACGAGGGAATTTTTTGCTATTTAATTAACTTGTATAGCAACAAGATCGAACTTAGGGAGGCTACAGTTCCCGAGGGTTTTCAATTAATCAAAAAAATCAATTAGAAGAAATAGATTTCTCAATGTGGTTTGAAAATTAGCATGCTCTGTTTATTGGTCTTGAATTTACTGAATAGAGGCTAACATGGTGATATTGATCTCGTTATGCTCCGACATGGTTCCCTTTCCATTTGGTGGCATCAAGTGTCTAGTGTCTGACTCTGAAAATGTGCATCACACTCTATTAGTCCTTAAAAATTATGGAGTCTCATATACTAGTTTGAGATTAGATCCAATCTCAAATAGTGGGTTGACGGATGATGTGAAGGGTGATGTAGAGAATGAGGAATATTCAGGAAGTGAGTCTCACTGAATAGAAGGTGAACGGGTCAGAGTGTCAAATGAGTTCGCAAAGTCCGTATGGGAAATACTCCAGTCCGACATCTTCGAAATCAATAGGTGGGATACAAGAGGACAAAGGTCAATGCAATAGTGAAAATGAGTGAAGGCGCAGATTATGTGGAAGGAACTCTAGCACTAGCAATCAAACACAATACAAACCCCCAGTTCACCAACTCAACGTAATGTGAAGACCATGAAGGTTCGGGTAATTATCTTGTCAAATTTTAGAGTTTGGTGAGAATACAATCTATCATAGCGGTTAGAGCGAGCTGTTAGGAACCCAACGCTCCCAGGAGACTATCCCAATCTCACAACTAGTTTTTCCTAGCTAGTATGGGTGCGGACTGTTTATCGGCTACCTGATCTTCCCACTCTACTAAGGAAATCCCTAATTGATTACCAACTACCCGATGAAGTCCTCATTGGAGAACAACTAATCACAAGACCAGTAGTTTGAAGAGAGTTCAGGTGTGGCTCCCCAAGACAATGATTTTTCCTTATGTTTATTTTAGGGTCGAGTGATATTAACAATCCTAATTTTTGGTAGTTGTCACTTGGTTTGAATATTTTCAATAAATCGCCTACCAAATGTCCAATTTCCTTTTTAACTTATGTGAGTGAAAACAAGGAAGGTGATCAGAAATGGCAATGCACGATTAAATACAATGATGCATGCAGGGGCTAGAGATGTGTACCTTGTCGACAACACTCTACATGGAAAATGATCTGCACAGAATTTTAATACAGAGAAAAAAACTAACCTATATGATGCACGTGAATCGTCCTAACAATAACTTCTATTAGCGGGCTAGAACATGTTAATTTTACTAAGTCCAAATTACGCTATATTCTATAGGTACAGAAAACATTGTATTAGGGTGTTGGACCTAAAAAATTACCTGGCTCAAGCAAACTAATTAAAGCAATAAATAAGTGTCTCACGGAATCCACGTGAAGTAAATAATAATAATAAAAGCGATGAAAACAAACCAGTGAGGTCCCCCAAGTGCACCGGCACTTTGCGAAACATACCCCGCAAACAAGGTTTATAATGTCCTTTTACAAGAGTTCAAATGAAGGAATAAATGCTATATCTAGACTATTCTAATGCTCCAAATGACGATCTCTCTCAAAATCTTCTTCTCCTCCTCTCACGCTCTCCTGCAGCTTCAAGATGAATCAAGCCGCCTCCGCTTCGCTTGGGTGCTTCGGATCTCCAAGGATCGCCTCCTTCGCTCTGCGGGCCCTCGTAAGAACAAGAAAAGAGAGAATGTGTGAGAAATACAATTATCAAAATGAGCAAGAAAAATGAAATAATGCATTCAATATGGAATTAATGAAGAAAAATATAAACAAATATTTAAAACCAAGAATAGCAGGTCAAAAGAGAAACCTAACTACCCTCGTCGTGCCTCCCCAGCAATGGCGCTATTTTGTTCACACAGGATTTTCGGGTCTTGAACTATTGATATGAAATAAAAGTGTGCAATTGTCGTTGCAACCCAAATATCCCACAACAAACAAACAAATTTGTTTGTTTTCTCAAGCCAATAATTAATTACAAGAATAACGAAGCGAGATAAATTTTTGCTATTTAATAAACCTGTATAGCAATAGGATCGAACTCAAGGAGGCTACAACTACCGAAGTTTATTCAATTAATCAAAAAAATCAATTAAAAGAAAAAGGATTTCTCAATGTACACTATGCTCGGTTTTTATTTCTATTTTTTTATTTTCTGATTTTTAAACTTTTTAATGATTTTAATTTTTGCAATTTTTTATTCAAAAAAAAAGATTTTCGAAACAATTTCATGCACATAAGAAATTCATTTTTTGGATTTTTCGAATATTACAAAAATGCTAAAAAATGTTCAAATAAAATATTTTTGTGTTTTTTTTATTTTTACTATTTTTGTAATTTTTTAGAGATTTTTAGATTTTCTTAGGATTTTTAAAACAAATAAAATCAAGGAAAAATGCAAAATAGTGAGCACACATAATTTTTTTGCAATTTAAAATATTAAATGAATTTAAAAATTACGAAAATTATTTTTCTAAAAACTAGAGAAAATTATTTACAAATAGGAAATGAAATTACATTTTTTATTCTTCTATAATTGTATATATATAAAGTTTTTTAGTATTTTGCATTTTTTTTGGGATTTATAAATAATTAATGCACAAAATTTGGATAGAAAATAAATGAAGCAAAAAGTAAACTGATTTGTTTTTGAATTTTTGGTGCAATATTTGAATTTTTATGATTTTTCAAAGTTCAGACAAATAAACGACACTATTTTTGATTTTTTAATAATATCAAAAGGAAATAAAATGCAATGAGAAATTTATACAATGATAAAGCATATATAAAGAGTCTACACACATTTTTGTAAAATTTTCAGATCATAAATAAGATTTATTCCAACACGATAAACATACAAGTAAAAGTTTGGAAATAAGGGGACAAAAACATAATTATTTAGATTTTTTGCATTAAATTATAACAAAAAAAAACTACGGGATACATTATGTTATTTACCCTGTTAAACGCATGCAACAAGTGTTATGTGCTGACAAGGGTCTTTGTGTAATTTTTGAAACTTCCAAGGGGGTCTTTGCAATTTACTCAAATTTTGTATTTTAAAAATCAAATCCCCTATGGTTCTTGGCTTGATTACTTCTTCCTTCGTTCCAAAAGCGAAGGGGAACGGGGCGCGTGATGCCGTCGCCGCCACACCTTCCTCTACAAGCAAATCACAACTGGGTTGGGTGGCTGGTCGATGGAGAGCGAGCGTCCGGTGGCAGTGGCGGACTGTTGATGGAGGATGGTGGCAGCGTTGGGGGAGACTCGCGTACAGACGACACGATGTGGGATGGAGCTTGGCTGGACGGAGGCCGACGACGGGCAGCAAGGAGAAACACGCCCCTCGCGCGACCGACTGGAGCAGCTAGACCTCGCGCGACAGGCTGGTGGAGGTGCTAGGCGGTGGTCTGCTAGGTGGGCGATGGCGATGCGCTGACGTTTTGCTGATGAAGGGCGATTGAGCTGTGGCTCTAGTAGACGCAACCCGTGTAGGAGAGCGGGCGGATGGTGGTGACCGAGCGGGTGGCAGAGGAAAGGGACACTACCGCAGGCGGTCGCGGTGGCGTCGGGTGACGAGTCGCTAAATACGATATTTAATTTGGGTTCGTTGTAATATGTGTACTTAGCGAATCATTCAGAACCGAGAGAAGATCTCCGTGAAGAGTGTCTCGGCTTATTTTATACCCCGGGCAAGTCTGGGGTCGAACACAGGGAGGCAAAGGAACAACTTTAGGTTTAATTCTAAAATTGAGATCTACGTTTTCAATGTGATTTTTTTTATATTTTTTAATGCAAAAATCAAATGCAAATGCGAATGCGGGTGAATTAAGACACTTAGAAAGCATACAACTTAGCCAAATTTAATTTGATTAGAAAATAAGTCCAATTTAACCAAGCTATATTTTTCCTAGAATCCTAATCTAGTGATGAATGCAAGACACATTTTTTTATATTTTAGGGGTTAAAATGCAACAATTAAAAATGTATACTTTTTATGGGTTTTTTAGCAATTTTTCACATAAACAGTAAGCAAAAATTATGAAAGTTTACTGGAATGAAAACATGATGCAAGGAAGCTAAGTAATAATTTTGGAATTTTTTGACAAGTTATGAATTTTTTATGGATTTTTTAGTGAAATCACAATGACAGTGAGTAAATAATTTCTAATAAATCCACGTTTTCAAATTAGGCAGAGAGAAAATTATCTCATATAGGTATTTTCATATGGCATCCGGGAGACTTAAATTTTACAAAAATGATGTATGTGGATTTAATTAAAAATCAAAGTTCCAAATCACTCTTTAATTTATTTCAGGCACAAGACAACTCCATTTTAGATGCAATTTGGACAGTAAGTTAATCACATATCAAGGCATCATTCCTGATTTTTTAATAATTTTTAGAGTAACTGTTAGTTAGATATGAATTTAAGTGCTCAAGATGGGTAAAATATCCAATATTTCAGTTAGACAATTTTAATTAATTATCCACAACTCACAAAAATACAAATAAATATTCAGAATGTAGAAAATTATTAGCTCAAGATAACGGCATTTTTCATTGAATAAAATGATGCAACAATGATGTTCAAATCAATGAATAAACACAGGGTTATCAGTGCAAATTCTAGAGAACAAAATAAACAAACAACTCTATATACAGGGACCTTTTTGAAATTATAGAAACTACAAAATAAAAAATATAATTTTTACATAAAAAATAAAATAAAAATTTGTTGGACCTTCTTCTCCGCATAGGCGCGGGTGGCGGTGGGTTACAGGAGGATGAGGTTGGCGGCGAACCACAGGCGGCCGGCGCGGCGGAGGGCGGAGTGCAGGCTGCGGCGCGCTTGCAGTGTGAGGCAGCGCCTCAGGGGGCGGTGGGGCGTCGCAGAAGTTAGGGCAGCCATCTCCGGGCGGAGAGGCAACCACCGTAGGTGGTTGCTGGGAGGACGGGAGGATGGAGGGGGTGCCCTGCTGGAGCGGAGTCCGCCGTGCTGCGGCGGAGGCTTGGCTGACTGGGGGGGCGCGTATATGCGGCCGGCGGCGGCGTGGCCGCGGGAGGAGGAAGAAGGGGCTGCGGCGGCGGTGGGTGCTCCCACCGCTATTGTTTGGTTTTTTTTGTTTTTTTTGCTACTGTAATAAAGTTTTCTTTTCGTTTTTCAATTTTTTAAATTTTCATAAAAGCAAGAAACAAATATATACTCAAAAAGGAGGGAAAAAATGGTGATGTGAAGACGAAGATGGTGATGAAATATGATGTGATATATAAAAAAAACAAGGAAACAAAATATGAGATAAAATAAAATAATAAGAGAAAAGAGGAGAAATACTTACCTGGTCTTCGCCGGATTGGTGGAGCAGCTATGCTGGACACATGTCGTCGCTTCGATCCGATTGGCGAAATCATAATCGGAGAAGCTGAGCGAGCTCGATGGGGAACTCGTGATGCGGAACGGAGCTCCGCGGATCTCGCCTGAAGGAGGTCGTCGCTTGAGGAAGACGCTTCGCCGCTGTCACCAAAACACTCCAAGCTTACTCATTATTCTATTAGAATGGCGGATAGCGAAAAAATGTGGATGTGAAGATGATTATAAAGAGATGAATAATGGGAGTTGGAGAGATGGTGGATAGGTTATGTTTGAATGGGAGGTTAAAAGAATGGTGGAGTAGAATGGAGTGGAATAGAGGTTGAAAGAAGACTTGGAGATTAATGGAGAAAGGGAAGTTATTGTAGAGAATGTGACTAAATCAAAGAAAATAAAAGTAGGCTACTTTAAATACATTAAAATAAAAAGGGAAGAGAAATAGTGTAGAATTTACAAAATAAGACAAATACCTTGTGCATTTTTTTGTTTACTTTTCTAATATGTATTTTTTGTCTTTTTAATAAGATATATTTACAACGGAAAAAATACAATAAAATAATATAAATAAAATACAACACAAGCATGTTTTTTTGTATTTTTAATAATTAAGAAAGATACGATAAAAATTGAAGAAAGAATGAATATATACATGATATACAATGTACAACTAGGTCCCAAAACTCAACGTTTGCAAACGAGCTCCGATTTTAATGAAACCACTTCCGTTGGATAGATAATTTTTTGACTTGAACTTTAAAAGTGAGTTTGGTGAATTCGGAGTTCATACGGAGAGGGAATTTGGCTTGGAAGTTGGACTTTACGACTTTTTTGTCTTTGGGATCTAGGAGCATTTATTTGAGATGAAATTTATTTTGTATTTTTGTATTTTTATATACATTTTTATGAACAAGTTAAAGAAAGAATTACCCAAAAAGGAGTTGAAATAAAATTATAAAAAATCCATGAAATTTTAGGCTATTTACAGGTGAAAAACTCCTTTAATTTGCGGCTTTTTAGTGTTAATTTATTTTATACAATATAATATGCAATAATTAGTGTAATTTATTTACAAGAGTTATTTTGTTAATTTATGAATTTTATATACATTTATTAGGGAATTTACTCGGGGATTTTGCTAAGAGCAAGATATTGAGATGATGAATCGTGTATTCATCACCCCCCTATACTTAAACTTTGCTAGTCCTCGAGCAAATAAAGAATGAATAAGTTGGGTTAACCCCTGACTATGCATGTGAATACAAGACTTGATCCATTCAAGAACTCTCAATTTTAGAGATCCTAAAATTCTATGCTGAACCAAGCTCTAGTCAAAAGGTATACAGTTTCCCTAATCATCAGACTCTCTTTGTATACATATATAGTAGGGATATGACATTAAGTGTTGACTGCAGTTACAAGAGTAGAGTCACAACGTCACACAAGGTTCCAGTCCAAGAGACTCTCCTAAGAACCCAATCCTCAACACTAGGGAATAAATCATTTCTTGCATCCAATCCACCGTCTCTTTAGTTGTCAGACTTAAAAGTGTAGATGGAAGGCCAGATGATGGAGGGCATAGGATTGTGTTCTTCCTTCTCTCCCTCTCATTGGAACAAGGATTCTCTCTAGTGCCTTATTACTCAACGCATTTTTTGCGGTGTTGATCAGTGTGTCTGTCAAGAGAAGTTGGAGCCGTCTGCACTTGTTTTCCTTGGAGTACACCATTGTGTGCCTTTTTTGACTACCTATCGTACCTTCTACACTCAGACTTGTAGCATTTACGATGCAGAGCCCTTTTTTGGTGCAAGCCTGACTCCTGGTCCTAATAGCGGTGGTCCAAGTGGACACTTTGAAATGGTTGGGAGCGCTCGCCTTTGGTGGAAGCTATTTTGATAATTGACTTTGTGGAATGAGAGCTTTTCTTTGACATTTCATTGCTTTGTAATATTTTTGGGTAGCTCCATTGCTTTTACCAAGAGTTGGCGCACACTGATCAACTTTTTTTATTTTATCACACCCTGGCACATAGGTAAATGTCAAGAGATAGTATAAGAACCATGTTCTAATACTGGATAAAGATGCTGACACTCAGGTTTCATGAAGCCTTCATTGATTTTATCCCATCCTCGAGCATCATCAAATCAGGTCCAAACTCAAATCCCTCATCCCAGTTCCTCAAGTGAAATTTCAACTCATCTCATCATAACTGCAGTCGTGTATGTGAGGTGCTGATCATATTCTTAAGGTAGAGACTAAGCATGCAATATAACACACAAATCTTTCAAACTAGGGAAATGTGAATAATTAAGTCCAAGACCCTAATGACTAAGGCTGGTTAACTCAAAATCTCAAGACCTCATAAAGCAAGTGCTCTTGAACATCATTAATCTTGTGTGAAACTGAATTGTGTCGGGGATTAAACCAACTTATTAGTTAGTTTTTTTTAGTTTTGATGATTGACTTTTTTTTAAGTTTTAGAAAAAGTTTTTTTTCAAGAAGTTTTTTTGTTAGAAAAGTTTTGTTTTTTTTTTCAAGAGTATTTTTTTAGAAAAAAGTTAGGTAAATAAGAAACGACTTTTTTGTGAAATTTTTTTTAAAAGAGGACTTTTTTAGCAAATAAGGAAAAAGAGTTTTTTTAGAAAAAAAAGTTTTTTTGAAAGGGTTTTTTTAAGAATTTTTTTTTGAGTTTTTTACCCACGCCATAATTATTGTATAATATATACAAAAATACGTGAAAATACGAGCTATGGGTAAAGTATATATGTAATATATACACCCCCCTATACTTATCATGTGTTATTTCCTCATGGCACTATGTGACAAAATCCATAGCTCGTACTAAGTATAAGTGGGTGAAAAGAATAGAAGCGAAAAAAAAAGTGTTGATAATACACAACGGGCATCGGCCCCTCTATACTTAGGCTCTGGTCAGCCTAAGTATTGGAAAAAACACAAGAATGGGGGACCGATGAGAATGGGAAAGAATATACAAAAAGAAAATAAAAAGAAGAGATGGAGCAACTCAGGTCACTCAACCCCCTATACTTAGGATCTAGTCATCCTAAGTATAGCCTCAAAATGAAAACGATACGGAACTGGGGCGAGTTATGCGAATCACGGGGGAGGGAGGGAAATAAAGGAAGGAAAATATGTACAAGGAGGAGTGAGAATATACAAGGATCAAGAAGGTTTGTGACGGACCTTCTTGCGGGAGCGACGGGGAGGATAGTATACATGTGTGTCGCTATCAGAATCGTCCGCAGAGGAATAATAGTGAGGTGTGGGGAACGTCCAACGAGGGTCGACACACGGCTGCTTGCTAAAATATGGCTTCAGAACAGCCGAACTAAGCCCACTCATGTAGATCACCTCATCCGGACCTGATGAGGACTCCTCAGAAAGTTCCTTCTCTGGAACATCGAATGTAACCATCTTAGTCGGTTTTCTAGAACCTGAAGCATCAAGAGGAAGAGGAGATTGATACGTCTTAAGGAGTTCGGGAGAACACCTCAAGGAATCAACACCCGTCTTCTTCTTACCAGATGACTGACTAGAGGATGGAGCAACTGATTTATTAAGATTGGTCAATTTGGTCCCAGTTGTCTCCTTTGATGTATGCCCTGGATGTGGTGTGTGTGAGGTTCTGACCAAAGGTTCATCATCAGATGAGTCACCGTATGCATTCTAATACTCCTGCAGGGTCAGCACATGTCTCTAATAAGGCACAGTGTTCTCAGTTGGCTTGACATTATTGGGTTCTTATGTCGGATCATCGAAATGATCAGGGCAATCCACAAAGGTCATGACCGACTCAATGATAGCTTCTGGTCGTGAGTCCTCTCTAGAAGTTGTCGTGGTGGTGGTGCAAGCAGTAGGCGGTGTGTGGTTGTAGGAAGTCTCTAAACCAATGGTCGTCTGGACAGTCGCTATCTCAGGTGTAGTAGAGAGACGGGACTCAACTGTCTCTCGAAGGTCACGACTGTCTGCAACTTTACGGGTTACCTTGGAATATCATGTGTCCTCAAAGATCGGGTTAGGTCAGAGTGCTCCCAATGCAGAGAAATCGATCTCTCGAGTCTCACAATCTATAGTTGCCTTAGCCAAGGCTAAGAACGGCTTCCCAAGAATGATCAGAGACTGGGTGAACTCTCCTCGGTGCTCAATGTAAATGATCGTGAAGTTTATCTCCAATAGAGAACCTTGGAAAGTGACGATGACTGAAATGGTTCCTCTCGTCCGTTTAATGGTCTGATCTGACAACTAAATGATCTCTCTTGACTTCTTGGCAGATCCGAGTTTGAGCTTGGCAAACACTAAGGTCGGGAAGATATTATTCGGTAAGTCATCATCGATTCTTGCATGAGTGAATGTGGTATATTTGATTTCACAATCAAATCTAGGTAACCGCTTTACTCTGCGGCTCTTGGTTTTTCTCCCTATAAACAAAGATGTGGCCATAGACACTATATGTATCTCAGTCCTTGTTCTCTTATTGCCCGACCTTTTAGGCATCAATTTACTTCTCACAAATCTTTTAAGGTCGGGAAAGTGCACAATGGCCATTATTAAGGGAAGCTCAAAAATCAACTTTCTATCCAATGCTTCCCTAACCGCAAGATCCAATTTTTTTAGATCTTTTCCTTTTTCAAGTTTTATGGTATTTTCTGAGTTTTCAATTTTTTTGGTCTTTTTGGTAGGTGAAGGAGGATTAGGAGAATGTACAGACATTGGTTTGGAGGGAAAGTGGTTAGTAGAAGATGGAGGTAGAAGGGACTCCAGATGTACATGATGTGTGGTCAATCCGGTGTCTTCCAGGTTTTTAAAATTCAATCTGCAAAATCCATGATCCACATTTCTACCTAAATTCTTGATCAGTCTACAAATGTCATCCTCCAATAAGTTCTCATGACACATCATGAGAGAAGTCTGCTCAGATGGAGGATACCGCTGAGAACTTGGGATCTTATACTCAACACATCTTGACTCAGGCGTGTAATACTAGGTTGGCCTATCTGTATGGCAGATGTTGGTCGGAGCCTCATCTGGTGGAGTTAGTAGACAGGGGGTTTGTAAATTAGTCGCATGAATCCAATCCCCTGTATATGTCGGCTCTCCGAATGGGTGATATGAAGGTTGGTCAATGTGGTCTCTATCACTCAGGTCAATCAAGTCTGGAAGATCGTACGGTGCAGGCCTCTCCAATCGGTTTGTCTGGTCGACCATGTTGTACCCTAAGGTTAAGTCGGGATATGTATATGGCAATTGTTGTTCTGTCCCAACTCGAGGTGAAAGTGAGGTATGTGGGGTCAACTGATTATTCCAATCACTCATCTCAGCAGTCGCTTGCTCTTCGATTTGTTCCTTCATTCCAGCAAGCGGACGAGAATATGGGGAGTCAATCCAAGGTGGTTGTGGGTCAGGGGTGGAAGAATGTGGGGTAGGTGAGAAGGACGAAGAAGTGGGGAAGTTAGTCAGAGTTCTGACTTTGCGATCGGTGTATGGGTATGAAGAGGAATAAATGGGTGGAGATGATCGGAATATGGTCGAAGAAGGGTGACTTGGATATGGTGACCAAAATTCTGACATCTTGGAAGGGAGATGGGAGAATGAAGCGGATCGAGGAAGAAAGCGTGCAAGTGCACCGAATAACACACAAAACAAACAAACACAAGAGCAAACCCTGAGTTCACCAACTCAACACAGTGATGGTCGCAAAACTCCGACCGTTTATCTTTTCAGTTTTTATTAGGTGATAAATCAAGATATAAATCCAATTACGCAAGGCTAAAAAGTAGGTTTTGGGCACTATCCTAGGGATGCGTCCTCACCTCTCAACAATCACAATTAGCCAAGCATACAATGATGGTTTTGCTCTCCCAAAACAAGTGTTAGTTTTAATCATTTTTTGTCAACTCTGATTAGTAGTCCCGATTTTAGGTTTTGTTATCACTTGATTAGTCTACCAAACAAAGCACACCTAACGATCAGTCCTGATTTACTTTTAACCTAAGTTTCAAAAACCAAGGGGAGGTAGTCGGGAAAAGCCGATGCAAATAATGAAATCAGTGATGCATGCCCAGTTCAGAAGACTTACAATGATCCTCGCGCTCTACATGCGGCATGCAAGGCAAAATTGAAATTTTATACTATATGAATGCAAATGAGAAAACCGTTCCTAGACAGGCAGTTCTATTAGAGAGTGCTAAACAAGTTATATTTGACTAATAGCTCTGCGGTGTAAGTGCGTCTCGTTAAAGTGATGTGTGGTCCAAAAAATTACGAGCACAAGCAATCAAGATAATCTAATAAAAATTCTCTAAGAGCCGCGAGTGCAAGTCCTATTCTACATCAAGCAACCACACGACCACGGGCGGGTCAAATGTGCGGTCCGGATACAAGCGCGAGCTCTCAAACAAGAGCCGCTGGAAAGAGATAATTACCTAAATTATTACAACACAATAATTACAAAAATGAAAAAATGCTCTCGAAATAAATTGAATATCCTCGCTCTTCAGCAGTCGGCGTTTGTCACGTCCGTCGACCTCCGATGCACTCTAAGTCCACCGGGCCCTCGCAAGAAAAACGAAATTTATATTAGAGAGATAAAAACAAATATATACAAAAATAAGAAGAGAAAAAAAATGATAGAAAATAGATTAATTACAAAGTGGCTAGGGGGACAGACTACCCGAGTAAATGAAAATCAAAATCCAAAATTTTAAACTAATCCCTAAGCCATTTGCCTCCCCGACAACGACGCCATCTGACGAGTCGCTAAATACGATATTTAATTTGGGTTCATTGTAATAAGTGTACTTAGCAAATCAGTCAGAACCGAGAGAAGATCTCTGTGAAGAGTGTCTCGGCTTAATTTATATCCCGGGCAAGTCCGGGGTCGAACACCGGGAGGCAAAGGAACAACTTTGGGTTTAATTCTAAAATTGAGATCTTGGTTTTCAATGTGATTTTTTATATATTTTTTAATGCAAAAATCAACTGCATATGCGAATGCGGGTGAATTAAGACACGAAGAAAGCATACAACTTAGCCAAATTTAATTTGAATAGAATATAAGTCCAATTTAACCAAGTTATATTTTTCCTAGAATCCTAATCTAGTGATGAATGCAAGACATATTTTTTTGTATTTTAGGGGTTAAAATGCAACAACTAAAAATGCACACTTTTTATGGATTTTTTTACAATTTTTCACACAAACAGTAAGCAAAAACTATGAAAAATTTACTGGAATGAAAACATGATGCAAAAAATTTACAATTTTTTTAAATTTTTTGACAAGTTATTATTTTTTATGGATTTTTTAGTGAAATCACAATGACAGTGAGTAAATAATTTCTAATAAATCCACGCATTTTCAAATTAGGCAGAGGGAAAATTATCTCATATAGGTATTTTCATATGACATCCAGGATACTTGAAATTTTACAAAAATGATGTACGTGGATTTAATTAAAAATCAAAGATCCAAATCACTCTTTAATTTATTTCAGGCACAAGACAATCCATTTTAGATGCAATTTGGATAGTAAGTTAATCACATATCAAGGCATCATTCATGATTTTTTAATAATTTTTGGAGCAACCGTTAGTTAGATATGAATTTAAGTGCCCAAAATGGGTAAAATATCCAATATTTCAGTTAGACAATTTTAATTAATTACCTACAATTCACAAAAATACAAATAAATATTCAGAATGTAGAGAATTAGTTGCTCAACATAACGACATTTTTCATTGAATAAAATGACGCAACAATGATGTCCAAATCAATGAATAAACACAAGGTTATCAGTGCAAATTCTAAAGAACAAAATAAACAAACAACTCTATATACAGGGACCTTTTTGAAATTATAGAAACTACAAATAAAAAAATTTAATTTCTACATAAAAAAGTAAAATAATTTTTTTGGACCTTCTTCTCTGCACAGGCGCGGGTGGCGTTGGGTTGCAGGAGGATGAGGTCGGCAGCGAAACACAGGCGGCTGCGGCGGCGGAGGGCGGAGTGCAGGCGGCAGCGTGCTTGAGGTGTGAGGCGACGGCGCGGCGACGCAGGGGGCGGTGGGGCGTCGTGGAAGTTAGGGCAGCCACCTGCGGGCGGAGGGGCAGCCACCGCAAGTGGTTGTAGGGAGGACGGGAGGATGGAGGGGGCGCCCTGCTGGAGCGGAGTCCGCCGCGCTGCGACGGAGGCTTCGTCGACTGGGGGGGGGGGGGCGCGAAGATGCGGCCGGTGGCGGCGTGGCCACGGGAGGAGGAAGAAGGGGCTGCGGCGGCGGTGGGTGCTCCTACCGCTGCTGTTTGGTTTTTTTTATTTTTTTGCTGCTGTAATAAAGTTTTTTTTTTCGTTTTTTATTTTTTTTAATTTTCTTAAAAGCAGGAAACAAATATGTACTCAAAAAGGAGGGAAAACAATGGTGATGTGAAGATGAAGGTGGTGATGAAATATGATGTGATATATAGAAGAAACAAGGAAAGAAAATATGAGATAAAATAAAAATAACAAGAGAAATGAGGAGAAATACTTACCTGATCTTTGCCGGATTAGCGGAGTAGCTACGCTGGACTCCTATCGTCGCTTCGATCCGATTGGCGAAATGAAAATCAGAGAAGCTGAGCGAGCTCGATGGAGAACTCGTGACGCGGAACGGAACTCCGCGGATCTCGCCTGAAGGAGGTCGTCGCTTGAGGAAGACGCTTTGCCGCTGTCACCAGCAAAACACTCCAAGCTCTCTCCTTATTCTATTAGAATGGAGGATAGCGAAAAAATGTGGATGTGGACATGATTATAAAGAGATGAATAATGGGAGTTAGAGAGATGGTGGAAAGGTGGAGTTTGAATGGGAGGTTAAAAGAATGGTGGAGTGGAATGGAGTGGAATGGAGGTTGAAAGAAGACTTGGAGGTTAAAGGAGAAAGGGAAGTTATTGTAGAGAATGTGACTAAATAAAAGAAAATAAAAGTAGGCTACTTTAAATACAATAAAATAAAAAGAGAAGAGAAATAGTGTAGAATTTACAAAATAAGACAAACACCATGTGCATTTTTTTGTTTACTTTTCTAATATGTAATTTTTTTTATCTTTTTAATAAGAGATATTTACAACGTAAAAAATACAATAAAATAATATAAATAAAATACAACACAAGCATGATTTTTTTGTATTTTTAGTAATTAAGAAAGATACAATAAAAATTGAAGAAAGAATGAATATATACATGATACACAATGTACAACTAGGTCCCAAATCCCAACTTTTGCAAACGAGCTCTGATTTTAATGAAGCCACTTCCGTTGGATAGATAATTTTCTAACTTGAACTTTAAAAGTTAGTTTGGTGAATTCGGAGTTCATACGGAGCGGGAATTTGGCTTGGAAGTTGGACTTTACGGCTTTTTTTGTCTTTGGGATCTAGGAGCATTTATTTGAGGTGAAATTTATTTTATATTTTTATATTTTTATATACATTTTTATGAACAAGTTAAAGAAAGAATTAGCCAAAAAGGAGTTACAATAAATTTATTAAAAATCCATGAAGTTTTAGGCTATTTACAGTTGAAAAACTCCTTTAATTTGCGGCTTTTTTGTGTTATATTATTTTATACAATATAATATACAATAATTAATGTATTTTATTTACAAGAGTCATTTTATTAATTTATGGATTTAATTTATATTTATTAGGGAATTTACTCGTGGATTTTGCTAGGAGCAAGATATTGAGATGATGAATCGTGGATTCATCACCGGGCAGCGGGCGCCGCCTGCGGCTGGAGGAGCGACACCTGCCGCATCTAGTAACTTTTATTATTTTTTATTTTTTAAAACAGAAATAGGAGAAAAACATAACTTTAATTTTTTATTCTTTCTTTATCCCCACAAAACAAATGTCATGAAGAAAAAATATATTATTTGTTTATATATATATATTGAAATTGAAGAGGACTCAACCATGATGCATCATCTCTATTTATTTAAATAAATAATAAAAAATGAAAAAGATGTGAATGGGAATCTTGCGAAATGGAAGACTCGAATCCGAGTCTCTGACCTCTGTGCGTGGCCGAAGTTGAGAAATCGAGGGGGAAAGAACATGAACGTGGATAGATCGAGAAAATGAGATGAAAAATCAGAATTGAAGGTGGATCAAATTGTGGTGGGAATTCCAAGATCTTAAAAAAATGACAACGAAATAAAAATGTGAGAATAAATAAACTACGATTAACCTAGGTTAAAATAAGAGAAAAAATATGTATCTCACTATGGGAGCAGATGAACGTCATGATGGCCTTGATAAGACCGACTCGTTGTCACCGGGCAGCTCGGAGGCTAGGAACCTCTCTCTGATAAGAACGCTCTTAGAGAATAGGCTCCTCTCCCAACAGATTGATTAAGAGGAAATGAGGGAGGAGGAGGTCAATAAAAAGAAGACGAAAAATCAGAAAAGAAAATAATTACAAAAAGGAAGGTATTTAGTGGTTAATTAACAAATAAAATAAATCAATAAATTAAATAATAAATAAAAAACGAAATTCGTATTTAATAAAAATAATTAATTTAAAAAATTAATTAGCCACCTTAATGGTGATTATTTAAGGTAGAAAATCAAATCTTATATACATGGTAGGTTTTCAAATCAAATAAATGACTAGATAATATAAAACTTTTGTAATTATATTAGTTTAATTAGTTATGTTAAAAATTAATTTTTGGTGGTTCTTTATATAAGGAAATTTGTTATATACAAGTAATATATACATATTGTACATTTGACACATGCACAAATAAGGAAATAATTTTATATACAAGATTTTTTTTAATAAATTATTTACTTTAATTAATGTGAAAAATATTTATAATTGTTAAAAATATAATATGTACAAAAATTATTACAATAAAAAGTTGGTCAAATTGCAAAAACCACCCCAGAAAACTGACTCTTCAACCGTAACTCCAAAAATTATGAAATCATATTCCTTTTATAGATAATTTAATTTATAATACAATGGAAGTGAGTTTGATTTAATTCAAGTTCATATGGAGCCGGAATTGGTCTTTCAATTTTTGCTTTAAGTTTTTTTTCAAGTGTGGTTTCTTCTATTTGTACTTTTATTATTTAGGGAACATTTTTATTTACAACTTTGTTTTGAAAATTATTTAATTGAGGACAATTTATGTACAAAATAAAACAGTGTAAGTATACAAATATACACAAAAAAATATTTACAATATTTTTTTTGGATTTTCTGATTAAGGACCATATTCCCCCTACATTATTCCTGGT